>CM054124.1:160768700-161368700 GCA_028751855.1 Ambrosia trifida | reverse complement strand
TAAACTTAGGGTTGCAAATCCTAATACCGATGGCGTCCCCATGAGCCCGTAACCAAAACTAGACTACTTACTTTTGCCCCGCACATTGTTATAGTGGTAACAACAAGTTTAGAATATCGTAACACCCCTTGGACCATCCGAGTTGACGCTAATGAACCGGGGGTGGGTCCCCGTCAAGGACCGATAGTACTATCCCCATATTCTATGGCTACATCACTTTGTATTAATGGTTACAGTTAACTACGGAGACTGCACGTCCCACTAGACTTTTCCGTTACCCATGTGCCCATCTTATGTACCATTTCAAGTTTCCACAAGTTACTACACATTTTAATACTTTCGTACATACAAACGTTTCATTTCCCTTTTTACCCACGCATGATTTTATAAAAGCATTTATATCTTCACAAGTTTTTCATAAACTTCATTATGCTTCATAGTAAACATGTTTTCATAAAACAAGCATGTCTCCCCCCCCCCCCCCCCAAAAAAAAAAAACATTTATGAAACAGTAAAAAGTGGGGTCATGAACTCACTATAATTTCCTTGCTTAGCTAGCAAGCAAAGCTAGAAGCTTTGACGGACTTCCTCATGCCCTATTAAAACAAAGGACACCTTAAAAGTCTATCACATAGAAACCTAGCCTATTATCTGACTAAAAGATAGTTTATCCAACTATCTAGACTCGTATGTATTAACTCGAGTCTTAATATGCTTTAACTCGACGAACCGGTCGTGACTTATCTTACTTACGCGTTAACACACGACATAGTACCCAAGTTGCGCACTTCTTCTATTCACGTGTAACCCATGTTGAACTAATACCTCGAAATGTATAACTTTCCCTGAGCCGTAGCTCGTCTCGTTAGTCGGATAAATGCACTTGTCTTGTATATTTATTTTTTGAAAAATATACTTTGCAAAATACAATTGTTGTTATTAATTCCAATTAGTAACAATTGCTACATTATTTCTCAAATCCGAGCATCTTAAAGTATTCAAAACTTGGCTTTTTATAAAAGGTTCCCAAATAAAAATGAACGTTTATATATTTTTAAATCCGAACAATAAACATTATTTAGTTACTGAAAACCTTTCGAAAACTCGTCATACTTGACTTTTGGAAAACTATATATGTTTATTTGTTTTCTAAGTCCGGGATTCACTTATAATTTTTACCAATATCTTTGTCAAAACGTCACGATTATATAAATAGGGGAAGGATATTTTGGAAAACCCTTCCACTTAAGAAAACCTTGAAAACCCTCATCTTAACCCTCCATTCTCTTTGATCTATGGTTGAAATTGTTTTTAATTATTTTAATAAAAAAGTTAATACCAACAAGTACAAAAGGGCAAGAATGTCAAAAAATTACTTTCCTCTCTCCTCTTTCATCTCTTCTCTCTCTCCTCATTCATCCTCTTTCATCTTTTCTCTCTCTCCTCTTTCATCTCTTCTCTCTCCTCTCTCTAAAACCATTCATTCACGAGAGTAAAACATAAGTTTCTTTTAACAAATTACGTATGTTTTTTTCATTTGAATTTTACAAAGTTCAATATAATCTCTCAAAAATAAAAAATAAAAACATGTTTTTTTTAATTCTATTTTTAACAAATTTACAAATGTTATAAAAGTGAAAAATTAACATCTAAAAAATACATGTAACAAAAAAATATCATTTACATTGTTTCAGGAAGATGAATAAAAAAAATAAACATGTAATAACAAAAAAACATATAAAAAACTTCATTTCCAATCTTCTCGCCAATACTTCAAAAATCTATTAACAATAAAAAAATATGTTATTTTTGTCATCAAACATCTAAAACAACAAAAACATATGATAAATTATAAACCAAACAACAAAAACATATGTTTTTGAATCCCAACAACAAAAACATATGTTTTTGAATGAAAAACAAATGTTTCTACACACAATCATACAAACAACAAAAACAGCAAATCATGACAAACAAACTTTATAACCAAATGACACTTTCTTAGTTAAAAAGAAAAAAAAAAACAAATTCAAAACCCATAAATTATGGATCTAGAACACTAAAGTAATTAGGTAAAATTTAACATTCTGACTTCACCTTATGTCCATGGCTCTCAAATGACTGCAAATCTCTATCACTTTCAACAAGCCAACATCAGTGACTTCTGAATCTGACGATGCTCCCCTGTTCAAACCCACAATCTATTCAAACCCACAATCTGTTAGATCAAAGAAATTGAAACCAGATCAAAATACCTAGAACAGAATCGAGATCAGGAGTAGAAATACCACTACCGTTTGCATCGTCAATCGTCTTCATAAGAAAAAAAATAAACCCATAGGTTTCTGCATCTTTAGATCTGCATCTGCTTCAAACCCTTTTCAACATCGTCAATCGTCATCGTCTTGTTTTCTCATCAACCATCATGATCCAGAAGGAACTTTCATTATCGGCGCGACACAAAATCCAGATCTAGAAGTAAAAAAAAAAACCCAAAGAAACAAAACCACCACCACCACTAATGATGGTAGTGGTCGGCCATCGCTCGAAAACGAGAAGGAGAGACAGATCGAGAGAGTTAAGAAGCTTAGAGAGAGAGAGAGAGAGAGAGAGAGAGAGTTTTAGTTTTCAGTGTGTGTATTTTTTAGAGAGAAAGAACAAGATATAAAGAGAGAGAGAAAGAGGGGAAATCTTTTGTTAGATGGAAATGTTATAGAAAGAGGTGGTGATGAAAAGCTTTAATGAATTTGCTTTGGTTCTGACAAATTGTAAGAAGAAATAAAAATGATCGAAAATGCCCTTGATCAATAAAGTAGAAGATGTGACGTGGCCTCATCAAGAACCATTGAATTGGGTTTAATGAGTTTGCATAACTCAAATGGGTTTTCTATTTAGAATTCCCCTATATAAATATATATATAAATATATATATATATATAGGTAAAGTATATGGAGGAAACCCTCCTTATTTGGTAAACTCTGGAAACTCTGACTTCCCAACAATTTTTTTTTTTGAAAAAAATAGGGTATGTAATATACATTTTTTTAAGCATTTTGAGCCAAAAAAATCGAAAAAACGCCGAACGGATTTTTTTTAAAAAATAAAAAACGTCTACTGTTTACATATAGTTAACACATTGTTAACACCTGTTATTAGCGCTTAACATGTGTTAGTCAAAATTTTATTTTACTTTTTAAAAAAAAAATACTCGGCGCTTTTTTAATTTTTTTGGCCCAAAATGCTTAAAATCATGTATATTATTTGCCCTATTTTTTTCAAAATAAAAAAATATTGGGAAGTCAGAGTTTCCAGAGTTTACCAAATAAGGAGGGTTTTCTCTAGAACCATTCCCTATATATATATATACTATATATAATATGCATATATGAAGGGTAGGTTTGGTCTTTTTACATAATTTTAAGGTGTACAAAATTTAAACCACTATGTACAAACCTCTAAAGCACAAATGAATTTCAAAGGTCATGAAATCTTTAGGCGGGATTTCAAATTTTAAAGTTCAAACGTAGGCACTTTTAGATCCCCCAAAACCACCTTCCACTCCATCGATTTCTCTGTCATTCTCTCTCTCACACACACACATACTCACAACAAAACCATGCTTCCTGATTTCCATTGTCATAAAGCTTCCCCATTTGTGATTTCCTACCTGCTTCATCTCCCCTTTTCTTATCCGCTACGCGATTTCAAATACCGATCTCTCCGCTTCATGGATTATGAATCTGATTCATCGTTTTATTAGTCGGTTAGTTTTCCATTCATATCTTATAACTTTTCCATATCCAAACTGAATTTTTATATATTTTTTTCAATAGATGTGTGAACGTTCCATCTGATCTAGGGTTCTTAGCAAACCGTGTGTAAGTACACCTTCAACCGTTAGGTACACACATCTTTATGTAGTTTTGTTTTGATGCAGACTTGACTTTGGTTTGAATTTCTTTCATCTCTATAACCAGATCTTGTTGAAATCGTTTACAGGTAAAAACAGTAGGCCTGATCTGTTTAACCTAATTGTTTTATGAGTTGTTTTGGATGAACCGCCATTTATACAATTACATCTACTCTATTCTTATTATTTTTGTTTCTTTTGTTTTGTTTTGTTATTTTGCTTGGTGATATAGGGTTTTGAAGGATTCTGCAGTTATGCGTTATAGGCTCGAAAAATTTACGGTTTCATGAAGGCATTTACCCAGATTACCGGTTTACCTTCAATGCTTGTTCAAGTACGTTTTGGTAAATTACATTCACATTCATAGTTATATAACTATTAAGTTACACAGGCGATTATTAAATAGTGAAGATGGAACAAATCATTTTTTAGTTTTCGATAACAACTTTAATAATTCTCCAAGTTCATACCACCACCAAGAAAAAAGACCATCTCTGGCCAAAATAAAATTCTTTTTCCATTTGAGAAATAGGCATACCCTTTTGAAAAAAAAATGTTGCTTTATGAATCATCCAGAGGCAGGGGTGTGTATCATTTCCTATACATTTTAGGCAATCGGAAATGTTGGTTCCTAAGTTGGTCAACTTACTCATGAAGCCAGAAAATATTTGGCTGTGTGTACCTTGATTTGGGTCCTTTTATTTGAGTTTCATGCCTTTTATACAATTGATTTACTTTCCTTTGTTCTAAAAACTTTCGAGGTTAACAAAAATGTGTTTTTTTTTTTTTTTTTTTGCCAATTAAGATCATTTTTAAACTATTTGGTTGTCTATTAAGTTTTTTTATGGATAATAAGTGTGTAACTCATAATTTTGCATACGACGACAAATAAAGTTGCAAGTATAAAATTATACTCCCATTGGATGTTAATAACAGTAAAAGTTGATAGAATTACGATATGTATTATGAAATGGGTGGGTAAGGGTGTCGAACAAAATTGTTATGTAGATTGATTTTTTAAACACACCAAGTGTTTGAAGAAAATGTCCCAAAGAAGGTTAATTTTTAATTCGCCTGTTTGTTTCTAGAAACACAAAATGAGGAATTTTTAATGGATCCGAACAAAGTAAGTGGAATGTTAACCAATATAAAGAATAACATCAAGGTTTAATAATTGAAATGTGATATTTATTTGCAAGTTAAGCAATTATGTTGAAACTTGGCATAAACTGGCAGGATATATGTGATTAAACATCCCACAGGTAGCTCAGTCTTGATTTCCTCCATAATTCTTTGAATTGACACCGACTTTTGGCTGAAAACGACGTCATTTCTGGCCTTCCAGAGGCTCCACAAGGCTGTCAACAAGACTGAATACAGCGCCTTACGACACGCTCGCCTTTCATGACCGAAAGAGGGAGTTCGAGCAGGTTTCGGACATGGAAAACGAAAATGCACGGGATTCTGCACCACAAAGTGATCTGCTGCCAAACATCCGCAGAAACTGGACATCACTTTATACTTATTGTTAATTTGCAAAAAATCCATATAAAGTTAGAATAATATTTGTACCTTATTTATTATACTAAAGTTTTCAGCCTTTTTTGTATCTGGTATTCAAGAAAGTTAACAAGTCAAAACTTAAATAGGCCTTTAAAAGGCATATTCATTGCACGTTGCTATTGGAAAAAAAAATTCACAACTGTATTATCTTATTGTGAGATTTGGCCTTGCTGTAATGGTTTTGGGCGGAAAGCATAAGTTATATTTTTGAGATTGTCATCTTTCTCAGAGTTGCTTTATGATGGTCTTTAGGTATTATTTAATGGATCTCCAAATATGAACACTTTTATTCAACTTAGTAGATCAATTTTCAGAATTTTGAACATAAAAATGACCGGTTTTGTGTCATTGTTATTATGGTTTGACTATATGGTTTATGAAATAATTTTAGTTATTTAACATTGTTATTATCCTTTGATGTTAAAGACTTGTTACAAATTGTGCATGGCAGTCGAAACAAGGAAGAAACAAAGGTTATTAAAGGGATTGTTATGGTCGCTTATCCAAGCTTGCGTTCAGTCAATCTCTTCAGCGGTTGTCCACTTAATCGGTTGGTGGCGGCCAACGCTTTCTCCTCAACCGTGTTCTTCTTGTGACTTCTTCTTACATTTGGTTGTTTACCCGATGATGATCCCACAATATTTTGTGGTTGAGTTTCGGGTATGCTTTAGGGTAGCGTTAAAAGGGTTTGCGGTTGTGAAGGAATGGGGGAATCGTTAAATGGAAAATTGGGATACATTTGCCCACTAATGTAACTCGCGAAAGTGACGTATTCGGGACACGGTGTTTGATATTGGGGTGGACGGTTTGGTGTCGGGCGAACCGGTGGTGTATTCGGGTTTAAGATGTAGTTGTATGGGTTGTTCGGATCAAAGCCTCGGTTGTATGGGTTCATTTTTTAAAAAAAAAAGTATGAAGAGAAGTATAAAAATAGATGAAGAAATGTATAAAATTGAGGTGAATATGTGAGGTTGTACGTACATGGAGTGGGTGTTTTTTTATATATTGTGGGTATATATATTATATATTTTTTTTGAACCTTTAACCTTAAACGGCTAAATTTTTTTTTTATAATATCAAACGGTCAAATAAGCCCCATAATGAAAACCTGCTACGTGGCCATCAAGACACCCCTCACGCCGGTGGGCTTTCTCCCACCCAAGGGGTTCCCCCATTCCACGCCATACCGGAATGGTGTATTGGGCTTGAAGCCTCTTCCCCGCCCCATTCCCCCCCACCTCCCACTCCGAAGTGTCTTAAACTTATAGTTTATAATTTATGAGAAACGACCATAAAATTTCTTCGTAATTGCTACTTATAATTTTGAAGACATTAAATCATATCGATGTTATGAATAAGAAAACTATTTAACTACTATACACTATATCACGTGATAATAGATAAACCAACAAAAAGCAAATACTGTGTTGTAAACTTACTGTCGCCGCAGCATAGCGCGGGTATGTTACTAGTATATATATATACACACTTGGAAAATCATTTATAAAACATATACAAAGATGATTGTTTCATTAAGCATCGGATTTTTATAAAAAAAAAAAATTCGGCAGAGTTTCCTCTATTTTTGTACAAACCAGACAACACAAGTTGTCTACAACTTTCCCAAAATCAATTTCCAAGACAAGACAAACAAATCTATTTATCCGCAAAATTTCATCAACGAGACATTTATACGTTTCAATAACTTTATATAAACTACACTTATTTACATTTATATACCTATATAGTTAGTCCAACATATTTAGTCAGATATCGATATAATAAGTCATGCTATTTAATCCAAATACCACTTTTTGCTTAGTATTTTGTCGGTTCATTCGCGAGTTAGATTTTTATTCGCACTTATTATTTACATATAAATAAATATTGTAAATATAACAAAGCAATTACGAATAAGTTATACCGAATGTTAAAACGCTTGTTCCGCCACGTGAACTCTACTTGGTCGGCGCGTTGACCAGATCTGGCCAGTTGACTCAGTTTGACTGTTGACATGGACAGTTGACCAACCACCTGACCCAACGAGCACCTGCACAACCTATGCACGAGCCTAATACCTCCACGACTCCACCACCAAGCATGGTGGTTGCCGGTCACCACTTACTCGGAGGAGGGAGGGCGAGATCAGACGAGAGAGGGAGTAGAGAGAGATATATAGATCGGGTTTAGAGAGAGGGGTGCTAGGGTTCTTTGGGTGTGGCTGCAAAAAATGAAGGAGTGTAGAAGAATATGTGGCTTTTATAGTTAGGGTTAGGGTTAGCTAGGTGGACACCGCGTATCGAATCCGTTTTAAACGTATTTTGCTTCGGTTTTATTTTGGTTTGACAACTTATGACCAAAAACTATTCGGCTATGCTCGTAATTAAAAACACAACTAAACAGTTTTAAACAATCCATTTAAATTCGAAATTCAATAAATAATATTATTTATTCAAAATTAGCTATAAACCATGCTAATTACTTCGAAAATGCAATTAAAATTACATCAAACATTGATCGGAATTTTCCGGTTGTCACACCTGTCATTCAAAACAAAATAATGTTAAGTGAATCTATAAAAATGAAGAACAAAATTAAAAATAACCGTTTATCATGACGACCTTCGTTTTCACACAGTGAACTTGAAAACTTCGTTTTTTTGTCTTGAATATTTAAATGGTCATAAACAATTCTAAACCGATGAGTATTTTAAAAGCTCAAAAATTTTAAAATGGAAGCTTACTTAGTGGTATATTTCACAAGTGATGTAACCCTTTTTTGTTGCACCAATGTTGGACACACTTCCTGTGACCACACTGCATATACATAAAGCTTAATGAATATACTAAATATCGTATACTAAGAACCACAAGTGGATGATTACAGAAAAAAAGACTATAGTGTACATAGATCCTTTAATTTATCACCATTTTTCTTTTTTACTTCTCGTAATAACGAAAACTACTACACACAATAAAATATGATTATTACAACTTCAAGCAGCAAAATCACATACAAACTATAAGGGGTGTTTGAGTTTCTACAATATGAAAGCATATTTAACAAGCAACGAAGTAACGAACATGGAAAAGAATGTCATAGGAGTTGAAAAATACCTGGTTAATGTTTCCAGGGTATGGAGAATGGACGGTTTCATAATTAACATCACCATCAGGATGACCTGTTCCTCTAGGCAATGGATCAAGCTGATTATACTCCACATTAATCACTATTTCCCTTCCTGAGGTTAATATTCACATATAAGATCTAGGTTAGAACCCGTGTTATGCACGGGTAGTTTTAAAAAATGAGATAAGTAATAAAGCTTCAAAACATGAATAATGATTTTAAATACTTATTTAAAAGAGAAGTGACAATATTACATTATAAATTGGAGAAGACCTAATAATAAGTAGGTGGAAGCTTCTCCTTTTAATAGGCTTCTAACAACTCCTTCTGGCCTCAACATTTGTTTAGCCAAGTCCATTGGATCACCATATCTCACTGTAGGAGTAACAGTTGCCACTGGACCGCCAGCTACTGCACCCGCTAATGCTCTTTGGGCCTGTAATCTGCATTCCAAACGACTAAGTATGGATTTACGTTTTGAAGGGGATAATGTGACTTTGCCTAATCAGAATTGGATAATGAACTTGTTTTAAAAGAAGTTTATTAGATCATCAAACAACATCTACACTAAAAACATTCTCCGATTACTGTAACAAAACGTAAAGTCATTTTCACAATCAAACGAAAACGCTATATAGTTCGTACCACGTGTTATGATTATTACAACTTCAAGCAGCAAAATCACATACAAACTTTAAGGGGTGTTTGAGTTTCTACAATATGAAAGCATATTTAACAAGCAACGAAGTAACTAACATGGAAAAGAATGTCATAGGAGTTGAAAAATACCTGGTTAATGTTTCCAGGGTATGGAGAATGGACGGTTTCATAATTAACATCACCATCAAGATGACCTGTTCCTCTAGGCAATGGATTAAGCTGATTATACTCCACATTAATCACCATTTCCCTTCCCGAGGTTAATATTCACATATAAGATCTAGGTTAGAACCCGTGTTATGCACGGGTAGTTTTAAAAAATGAGATAAGTAATAAAGCTTCAAAACATGAATAATGAATTTAAATACTTATTTAAAAGAGAAGTGACAATATTACATTATAAATTGGAGAAGACCAAATAAAAAGTAGGTGGAAGCATCTCCTTTTAATAGGCTTCTAATACCGCCTTCTGGCCTCAACATTTGCTTAGCCAAATCCATTGGATCACCATATCTCACTGCAGCAGTAACAGTTGCCCCTGGACCGCCAGCTACTGCTCCCGCCAATGCTCTTTGGGCGTGTAATCTGCATTCCAAATGACTAAGTATGGATTTATGTTTTGAAGGGGATAATGTGACTTTACATAATTAGAATTGGATAATGAACTTGTTTTAAAAGAAGTTTATTAGATCATCAAACAACATCTACACTAAAAACATTCTCCGATTACTGTAACAAAACGTAAAGTCATATTCACAATCAAACGAAAACGCCATATTATTCGTATCACGTGAACCGTACAATGTGACACTTGTACTAAAAGAAGTTTCAAATTTATAAGTGAAACGTATTTAAAAATGCCAAATAATATCTCATATTATTAACTGATATACCAAATAATCTCTCATTTTCTGTAGAAATAGCATTCATTCTAGAAATAATAATGACAATGTATAAAAATTTGATACAAAAGAAAAAAGTACCTCTATCCATTGCATAAGGATGACCTTACGAGTTCTTCCTGGTATCTTTGACGGAAGATGGTTAAGCCATCCCTTGATACCTTTACCAAGATGATGTACCAGTGTTGCCAGCGCAGTTCACCATTGAACCCACCGGTGATGAATGGATAGATCTACATGTAGATTACAGTCGCCAAAACTCCATAACATTGAACAAAAAAAGAATCAGAAGCATAGGATCATAATTTGATCTTGTTAGTACCTTATAAGTATGTAGATTGATATTCACCATCAAAGGGGAAGCAATGGGCGATATAAACACTAATTTTAAAATAAGGAAGACCTCCTGATTTCAGCGACCATAGCCGATTCCAGCACTTCATCAACAGATTTCAATATGAAAAACATACTAACAAATGGAAAAAAAATAGAAAAACTATAAGATGCAAAACAGTAAGAGAAAATGAATATAAACATGTATTAGGATAAGGTTTTCATTTGGTAATCATACAAGCAATAACAAAATGCATCTTAGAAATGTAAAAGATAAAATACGGGACATATAAATTAGGTTCGATTCCACTTTGGTTATATAAAGCTTGAAGACCATGATGGATAATGTGACACCCGCCACTTAGCCAGGTCAAATTCGTACACTCTCTAGTCAACGTCTAATTTTCCATGCATTATTTATGACATTTTATATGCATAAGTCCCCCGAGATAGTCTAGCAATGTCCGAATGAGTATAATTTCGCCCATATCAACGAATCTTGGTGACACAAGTTTACATGTTCCAAGTGATTTTCCAAAATCATGTATAGATGCCCATTTATTTTACAATACAATGGGAAACATCATGAGTTTTATGTATCGAGCCTAGTATTTATTCAACTAGCATACCTATACATATGTACTCATGTGTACACGACACCCATATATATATATATATATATATATATATATATATATATAACATGCATACAAGAAGCTAGTAAACACATTTATAACTAGCACTACATATTCTTTTTGTTCCATTTTAAATGAACTAACTAGTTCTTTTATAAACTTAACTATATTTGGTGAAACAAGTGATCAACACTAGGATTTATGAAATCTACTAGCCAAAAATGATCACCACCACCTTGTTTAATGTTTTACTTTCTATTAAACACTTGGAACATCATCAATGAAGTGTCATATCCTATCATTCTTTCTAAGACAAATAAATGTGTTGATACAAATTTTTAAGACGAAGGTGTGTGGATGACCAATATCCTATCAAAGGACCCAGCTCCTGAGAGTTTAAGACGAAGGTGTGTGGATGACCAATATCCTATCACTTCTTATGCAAACTCGAACACCAAGAACGTGTTTGAAGAATACCGTGCATGCTTTAAGTGCGGGGAGAGAGGGCATTTACTTGCCCACTGCCTGTACGTAAGGCATAAGAGGCACGAGGTTGAATTGAAGCAGAAATATCAAAGTCCAGTCGACAATCCCTGTTATCCACAACGACGTTTTGTCCCTCAACCAGCACATTTTTATAATCAAAGCCGTTATTTTGAAAAGAGGGATAATCGTCAGATTGCATATGATCGACGTAACCGGATAGCTTTAGAAAAATCTTTAAAGAAACCAGTGGTGAACACAACTGTAGATAAACAGAAGGTTCCACCGAAACCTGCTGTTAAATCAACAATTGGACCTGTCTCTGTTAAATCAGAGAAGGTAACTAAGAAAGTTTCCTTTAAGAATGAAGTAAAGAAACCGACTGAGACCCCAAAATCTCAGATTCGGATCTTGAAATGTTCGGAACAATTCTGGTCACCGGTGGGTTCTCAAGGTGCTTCAACTTCAAAAGCAAATGAAAAATCTGAAAGTGAAGAGAATTTGATTAATCAGAAAAAGGTCAATTCAAATTCAACTGTTTGTGATAAAGAATCTTTGAAATAGAATGTTAAAAGACCCAAGACCAAGCAGGCTTGGGTCCCCTGAAAGATCTAATCTTTTTACTTGATACGTGCAGGGAGCTTCAGCTGGCCCTGTTAGCAGTCTTTGGATTGTTGACAGTGGAGCTTCTGGTCACATGACAAGGGATTTGTCGCTGCTGTTCGACATTAGAAACATCAATGGCAGATATGTAGCATTTGCTGGGAACAAAGGAGGTTACATTACTATGGAGGGTAGTGTGAGTAATGGTATTGTGAGTTTTGAGAAGATCTTGTATGTGAAACAGATCGATTATAATCTGCTTAGTGTCAGCCAAATCTGCGATAAATAGTTTTCTGTATTCTTTGATGACAAATCTTGCTACATACTCAAACCCGGCTTTGTACTTCCAAAAGAGTGGATCATGCTGAAAGCACCGAGAGTCAATAATCTTTACATTCTCGACATGTCAAAGGAGATGAAAACTCAAGGCCAAGTAACGTGTTTCCTCTCCAAGGCTACAGAAAAAGAATCTATTATGTGGCATAGGAGGATGGGACACATTCACCTCAGAAAAATGAACCATCTGGTGAAGAATGGACTTGTCAAAGGCGTTAATGTCAAACATTTCCATCTAAATGACTAGTGTGTGAGTCGCGAAAAGGGAAAGCAGCACAAACAGTCCCACAAACCAAAGAAATTAAATTCTGTTGAAATGCCACTTGAGCGTTTGCACATGGACCTATTCGGACCTGTCAAGCGTAAAAGTCATGCTGGAGAGTTGTACTGTCTTGTGGTTACTGACGATTATTCCAGATTCTCGTGGGTAATGTGCTTGCATCATAAGAGCGACACTTTTAACAATCTGAAGGTTCTGTTCACTCAATTAGAGAATGTCTATGGTTTGAAGATCGAAAGAATTCGGAGTGATAATGGGACGAAGTTCAAAAACGCACAGATGGATGCTCTTTGTGAAGATAAAGGAATTTATCATGAATATAGTGCTCCGTATACCCCTCAACAGAACGGCGTCGCCGAAAGGAAGAACAGGACTCTAATAGAGGCAGCGAGAACAATACTTGCGGATTCTAATCTTCTAGTAATGTTCTGGAATGAAGGAATATATGCAGCATGTTATACACTGAATCGTGTCTTAACAGTGAAGAAGTTTGGCAAAACTTTGTATGAACTATTGAATAGAAGAAAGCCGAACTTAGAGTATCTAGAACCATTTGGAGCACCGTGTACTATGCTTAATCCATCTGAGAAGTTTGCACCAAAAGCTGAAGAGGGATTCTTTGTTGGATATGCAACCCCGCTTAAACGGGTATTCAACAAACGAACTCTTCAGGTAGAGGAGTGGGCTAACGTTAAAGTTCAACGATATACTCAGAACGTACAGGGTAGCGGTCCAGATTGGATGTTTGATTACAAAGATTTATTTGAATCATTCAATCTAGATGACTTGGTTGAAGAGGTTGTATTAAGACTTTAGTACGAGTGTGAAAACGCAGTGACATCACTGTTGGTGCGTCCGATCACCGTAACTCCTCCAACAGCTTCTAATGATGCCAATGTTCCTGCAGCAGAAGAAGATGTTTTCCAAGAAGCTTCCACAACTCTTAATTCATCAGAATCGGAAGATAATGATGATGTCCCAAGTGAAGCTATTCTAGATTTTGCTTCATCATCTAACTTGGGTAATGATATGGTTTCATCATCTAACTTGGGTAATGATATGGTTTCTAGATTTTGCTTCATCAGCTATTCTAGATTTTGCTTCATCGTCTAGATTTTGCTTTACAGAGACACCTCTAGTGAACCCAAATCCAAATGTTGCTTTATCATCTAACTTGGGTAATGATATGGTTTCGACAGAGAATTTGACTACTCAAATGGGAGTGCAAGTACCTGATCATCCGGAATCTCGTATTCATCGTATTCACCCGCTCGAGCAAGTTATGGTAGCAGTGTAATGTCTAGAGGACAACTTCGGAATGCAAACTCACCAGAAAATCTTGGCGCTCTAGCTTTATATGCTAAAATTCAGAAATCTGGTTGTCAGAATGACTGGTCTTTTGCTTGTTATGTTTCGCAGGTTGAGCCGCGGACTTACAAGGAGTTGGCGCTCTAGCTTTATATGCTAAAATTCAGAAATCTGGTTGTCAGAATGACTGGTCTTTTGCTTGTTATGTTTCGCTGGTTGAGCCGCGGACTTACAAGGATGTTCTTTTGGATGATCCTTTGGTAGAAGCAATGCAAGATGAGTTATTGCAGTTTCAGAAACTGGGAGTGTGGACACTAACAGATTTACCTCCAGGCAGAAAGAAAATTGGAACCAAATGGGTTTTCAAGTGCAAAAAGGATGACAGAGGCGTAATCGTGAGAAACAAAGCTCGTCTGGTAGTTCAAGGTTTTCATCATGTGGAAGGAATCGACTACAACGAGATTTATGCACCTATGGCACGTTAAGAAGCAATTCGTATGTTTCTGGCGTTTGCCTCATACAAGAAATTCAAGGTGTATCAAATGGATGTTAAGAGTGCGTTTCTTTACGGTGTGGTCAAGGAGGAAGTATACGTCGGTCAACCTCCAGGCTTTGAAGATCCTATCCACCGGGATAAGGTCTATGTTCTGAACAAAGCATTATACGGGTTGCACCAAACTCCACGCCAATGGTATGAGGAGCTAAGCACGTACCTTCTATCCAAAGGATTCAAACGCGGTTTCGTAGACTGCACTCTGTTCACCAAACGAACAGGGGATGACTTGCTTCTAGTCCAGATTTATGTTGATGACATTATTTTTGGATCTACTAATGAACTTTTGTCCAGAGAATTCAAAAAAGTGATGCAGGAAAAGTTCGAGATGAGTGCGATGGGAGAGATGCAGTTTTTCCTCGGCCTGCGGGTGGAACAAAGACCAACGGGGATCTTTATTCACGAGACAAAATACGTTTCCAAAGTCTTGAGCCGATTCTAGATGGAAGATTCGAAGCCGATGGATACCCCGATCCAACCTAATCACGGGATTGGAGTTGACGCTAAGGGGTAGCTGACTGATCCTTTTACATACAGAGCAATCGTCGGATCTCTGATTGATCTCACCGCATCTAGGCCAGATATAATGTTTGCCACATGTCTCTGCGCACGATATCAGTCGAAGCCGAAACAGAGTCATCTCGCGGCTGTCAAACGAATCCTACGATATCTGAAGGGTTGTCCGTCGAGAGGACTATGGTACCCTAATGATGATAATTTTGACCTAATTGCTTTTAGTGATGCAGATTGGGGCGGTTGTGACAAAGACAGCAAATCCACAACGGCTGGATGTCAATTTTTGGGGAGCAGGCTCATGACCTGGCAGTGCAAGAAGCAGACGGTAGTCGCACTATCCACATGTGAAGCAGAATATGTGTCAGCTTCAAGTTGCTGTTCACAGGTTCTGTAGATTTAACAACAGATGGTCGATTACGGTTTGCAATTTCTTAAAACCCCTATTCACTGTGACAACGAAGCCGCAATTGCATTAACTAAAGACACGGTTAATCACTCAAAAGCTAAACATATTCGGATTAAGTATCATTTTATCCGAGACTGTTATGCCAAAGAGTTGATTGACATGATCAAAATCCACACTGCTTACCAACGTGCAGATCTTTTTACCAAGCTTTCGATAGATTTCGATTTGAGTTTTTATTAAAAGCTAACGGTATAAAAGAAAAACAAGACTGGTCATCACCGTTGTTTATCATTTTTAGTTTTTAGATTTACTGTTTTTTTTTTTAAAAAATGTGTTTTACATTTTAGGGGGAGTTTTAGATTTTCAGAAAACCCAAAAACATTGAAAAATCCAAAAAGCCATAAAAATTTGAAAAACCCAAAATGATTTTTAGGAGAAAAAGAGGAAATGATAGTACATCAGTGGGGATCTGACACATGCTAAAGATTTGAAATGTTATATAAGCCGTGTGTTGAGTCTATGTGATGTGCTGGTAGGCTTCGTAGACCTATTACTGCGTGTTAGATACATACATATCAAACGAATTGTAATGTGGATGAACTCCTCATTGGCATATGGTCTTAGTACCGTAATTTCGTTTGATAGGGTATTTGTACAAAACTCGGAGGTTTCGGGTCATTATGTTACTAGTTATATGGGGATAGCCTTTCTGATCTTCTGTCGTAAGGTTTTACGGACCTAGATCAGACAGGGTATCTTGCTAAAAGAGCTTTAATACCAAAACCTAAAGTTACCGAATTGAGGAACTTTCCATGTATGACGATAATCAAAGATTATCTAATGCATCGTATCTAATCATTGATGCAAATCATGATTGATATTAGCCCTCAACCTGGTAGAGTGCATATGTTACTCTGCAGCATTGATTTGCTGACCTGTACACCTCTGTGCCTTAATACCTTGTAATATTACAGATAACGAAAGCATAATCACGTGTTATAATGAGTCTTTGTGCAATTATTCCTTGATACAGAAGCATGTCGTGTGCGTGGGAACCACAGACAATTTTGTTTATACTATAGATAATCGTATCTAACACTGCATAAAAGTCTATATGAGAGCTTATGTGGATAAAAATATCAGCAATTGCTGGATCACACATTGACTTTAATGATAATAAACACTAATGATCAACGATGTGATCAGATTTCTCAAAAACTGATATGATCCTCTTACCGGAAATCACAAAACATTTACTGCTTTATGTTTACATTCCTACATTTTACATTTGTTCAAAATTTACAAAAACTCAAAAAGATTTTAAGTGTGTTTTAACATAAATTTCAAAAAAACCAAAAAGATTTTACATTTCTGTGTTATTTTTTTATAACAGATGGTGATTGATGGTCGTTTTTCTGAAACTTGATGAACCAATTGAGTTTTGTGACTTTTAAATATGAAATGATGAATGTTGGATGCTTAAAAGATGAGAAAAAGATTGAACGGGATTCGATTTTGAGATTTGGTAAAATGTTCAAAAATTCCAATCTCCATTCGCCCCTTCGATGGGTCGATTGTGGAATTTTCCTCTACATTCGAGCTTTTTAAAACGGTCAAATGTGACTGTTCATGGGTATTTTGCACATTCGAACCCTGTTTCTACCTTCGAGCCTTTCAATAGGGTCGAATGTGGAGCCTATATATACAAGTCTGCACGTTCGAACCCTTCATTCCATAATTTTTTCAAAATTCTGATATACCCACACCTTGTTGCTCTTGTTTCTTTCATCTAGGATTATTATTCCTTGCCTTATTCTGATCAGTTTGACATCAAATTCACAGGTAATGGACCACAAACAAAGGCAGAATCGTTGAATTTGTGACCGAACCCTATACTGAATCGTTTGAACAATTAGACGATGTTATAGATGTAATTATTGATTAGGATTCAGTCATTGTATGTTTTACGGGGAGAATACAACAAAATCAGGGTTTAAAACACTTTAGATTGCCAAATTGATTGTTTAAACTTATAAACCCTAGATTTTGGGGAAAAACAGACAATAACTGAATAATTGATACAATTGATTATTGAAAATGATTAATCGGTCATGTTAGTAGACAAACAAATGAAAATTACATGTTTAAATGGTCAAAAATGATTTCTGAAAAATTGGTCATATGAATAGTCTAGTTTGACCATTCTAAAAGGGTCGAAAGTGGCTTTTAGGTCGAAGGAGACTTATTCATAGGGGCGAAAGTGGATTAAAGGTCAAATGTACATGTTTAATCAAATTATCCATATTCGAACCTTGTTTTCCACATTCGAACCTACGTAGGGTCGAAGGTGGACTTCCAAAAACCAAAATTTCTGGTTTGCGAATTTCGTCCGCTTTTAGTGGATTTCATGTTTTGTTTTTGCAGACTTTCAAATGGCAGAACCTCAAAATACTGATATTCCAGTAGGATCATCTGATAAAGCTGCCGAAAAGAAACCCGAAGTAGAATTACCATTTGAAGAAGCTCACAACTACTGTGCGTTTCTTGGCGACGTCAAGAAGCATACGGAATTCACTAGAATCATAGAATTTTTGAAGCGTAGCAGAGTTGTTAATGCGATTGCCGCACCTGCCATTATATACAAAGATCTCCAAGTGGATTTTTGGAAGAATGCAAGAATTGACTTTTGGGATAATGAAACTGCTATCGTTAGTAACATTCAAGGGCAGTTGGCGATAGTGACAGAGAGTGATATGCGCAAAGCATTGAGATTGAAGGATGAGAAGACTGATCCAAGATGTTTATCATGGATTGAACAAAGGAAATGCTTTTTGAGAATGAAGTACAACAGACCAATCACAGATGGAGCCTTACACAAGGGTAAACTGTCCGCAGTTTAAATACTTGGCTCATGTGATGTTGCATGTATTTGGTTCTGTTCGTGGTGGCTATGATGTAATGAGGAAGAGATTTAGTTCATTGATGGTGGCTCTTATTTTGAACAAGCCGTTCAATGCATCCGGGATGATATTGGATCACATGCTTGAACCATTAAAGGGTTTGAAGAACAAGAAGTTTTTACTATATCCCAGGTTTTTTCAGATGATTTTTGATCAGAAATACAAGAAGCTGAGGAAAGATCCAATACAGATTGTAGTTCAAGATCATATGAGTTTGAACACATTGGTCAGGATGAAAAGGTTACAAGGGTGTTCCTGAAAATGGAAGACCACCCCTGAAGAATCTGTGCGGACACTTGATTAATCCTGATTATCAAGATCCAGGTGTTGATAAGGCTAGGAATGCGAACAGTGAATCTGACAATGATGATCCTTTATTTCATGTGAATCTTGAAGCAAAGAGAAAGCGACAGGTGGTGAATGTTGGTGCTAAGTCTGGTAAGGGAAAAGCTAAAGTTGATGAAGAAACTGCACCGTCTGCACCTAAGAGACATAAAACCATGGCTAGGAAGAAAAAGTCTGGTAAAACCAAGACATTGTTGATTGATGAAGAGTCTATTGATTCAGAAGAGACTCAAGAAGATGAGAGGTGGGATTCTGTTGATGAGACTGTTAAGAAAACCAAGCCCAAGGCCACTGTGGCTCATGAATCTGAAAGTCTCAACAAGACTTTAGAAGAGCAGAGATTGAAGAGTCCGATTGTGATGGACGATATAGATATGAGTCTTGGCATGGATGCATAAGATTTTAGTGGATCACCAATTATTGGTGAAAAACAGAAGAAGCCCATGTACAAGAAGCAATCAAAGCCTGATGAGATTGAAAAGCCAATAAAGAGGAGAGAAAAAGAAGTAGAAATTTTAATTGTAGGAAAGAAAGTTCCTGAGGTATCAAGTTCCAAATCTGATACTCCCGTAACATCCCCAGCAGCAAAGAAACAGAAGAAATCTGCTGTTGAGAAAACTGGTGATCCAACAGAAGACTTTAATGAGGCTATGGAAAGAGTCTTAAACAAGCTTAAGAAAAAGACTCCAGTTGCTGAGGCTTCAACACCAAAGGTTATTGTATCGATTAATGTGATGAATGCAGTGAACTAGAAGCTTGCAGATATGATGAAAATCATTAACCAGCAACAGCAAGAGATTGAGCAGTTGAGAAGCAATGATAGAAAGATGTTGGATATTGTTGAGTCTTCACAGGAGAGTCAGGAAGGTTTGGAAGCAAAGATTAAACAACTTCAGGAGGAAAATCAGAAGTTGTTAAAGCATGAACAGAGAAATACGAAAAGATACATTTCTTTGAGACTCGAGAATAAGCAAGTGAAGAAAGACAATAAGAGCTTAAGGAAGCTAATTGACGATCGGTGGTTTATACTTTAATGTCACCTTGTTCATCCCAGTAATTGTATCAATCTTTTTGTGAACTTTCCTTTTAGGATACTGCGGAGTGAACACATCCCATTTCGTTCTGCTCTCTCTCTTGCCATACGTTCTGCGAAATAGCCAACTGCATCATTGTTTACAGTTGCTCCAGACAAAGTATGTCGGCAGATATCACGTACAGCCTAGTAAGGTAGTGTTTTTATATCATGGAATCTGTTGAAATACAGAATTCCCTTTTCCCATTTCACAGCAACACACCTTAGCTGTCTCAAATACTTCCAACTGAGAGCTTTTCCTTTGAACAATTCGTTGTGAAACTTGTAGAAACCTCCCTGAATTTCAGTCTTTGGTCGGTTGGTTTCTTTCTCTTTCAGTTTCCTCAACAAGCTTTTCAGATCATCAGATTGTTCAACATTCGGTTTCTGATTCTCTGCATTCTTGAATACTTCACTAACGAATGTCTTACTTTTCTGATGTGCAAGTTTCTTAGCCTGATTCAACATCTCTTCAGAAAATTCAGGAAATGCATGATCCTGTTTATCTTTGAAATACTCTGGATATTCTTCACTTGTAATATCCTCAATCTTAACATCTTCAAATACCGGAGTATCTCTATCATCAGAGTGATTTCCAGCTTCTTTTTCAGAAATATTAGGTATTTGATTGTCACTCATCAACTCTTCAAGAAACTTACCAACTTGTTTCGCCAATCCTTCAAGTATTTCCTTTGCTACGGCTGCAGAAACTTCACCATCTTCCAAATCATGATCATTGTATTCAAGTTCAAATCTCATATCATCAGACTCAAAAATCTCTGGAAACTTTCCAGTAAGCTCAATCGTCCAAACTTTCTTAGTCAACGTCTGACGATACAATTTCTTATCTTCATCTGATAAAGATCTAATCTTTTCATTCCAGAAAATACTGTCATCATCAGTATTACCACCAGGAGCTTTCGAGCTAGATTCTCCTGCATCTTTATCAGAATCTCTCTTTTCACATCGATACTTCTTTGTATCATCATCATCGTCATCATCATCATTTGCAGAACTGTTATCTCCTGAACCTTCTCCAGAATCATCATTATCATCATCTTTCTTCTTCTCAGGAGCATCACCGGCATCCTGATCCAAATCTTCATCATCATCTTCTTCTTCTTCAGATTCAGATGGTTCGAAATCAACCTTTTCTTCTTCAGGTTCTTTATCTTCCTCTCCAGCTTTCAAGTGTGGAGCTTTCGAATATAAATCGTCAATGATCTTTTTCATGCTCTTGTTGTTCGTTCTCAACTTCTTGTTTTCAAGCCTCATAGAGATATATCTTCGAGTATTTCTTAGTTCATGCAATAACAATTTTTCATTTTCTTCGTGTAGTTGTTTTATCTTTGCTTCCAATTCTTCTTGACTTTCTTGAGAAGATTCAACAACATCTAACATCTTTTTATCATTCTTTCTAAATTATTCGATCTCTTGCTGTTACCGGTTTATCAATTTCATCATGTCAGTAAGCTTCTGATTTATTGCAACCATCACATCACTCGATACAGTAACCTGTGGTGTTGAAGCTTCAGCAACAGGAGTCTTCTTCTTGAATTTATTCATTACTCTTTCCAAGGCAGCATCAAAATCTACAGTTGGATCAACAGTCTTTTCAGCAGCAGATTTCTTTTAACTTCTTTGCTACCGGGGATGTCACGGGTGTAGCAGATTTTGAACTACTAACTTCAGGAATTTTCTTTCCTACCAGTAGAATCTCAACTTCTTTCCCTCGTCTTTTCTTTGGATTCTCTTTCTCCTCTTTCTTAGACATCGTTTTGTATTTGGGCTTTTTCTATTTCTCACCAACCATAGGAGATCCACTGAAATCTTGTTCACCAATACCAAGACCTAGATCTATCTCATCAATAGCTATTAGGCTCTTTTGTCTCTGTTCCTCTTTGGTTTTATTTAGACTTTCAGACTCACCAGCCACAGTGGCCTTGGGCTTGGTTTGTTTGATAGTCTCTTCACCTGAATCCCATCTTTCATCTTCTCGAGTCTCCTCAGAAGCGGCAGACTCTTCATCAACCAACATAGTTCCCTTTCTCGCTACGCTTTTCTTTCTCCTTGTAATTTTCTTTGGTGGTTCAACCTCAACTTCTTTTTCCTTACCCTTCCATTTGCCACTTTTAGCACCAACATTCACTACTTGGCGTTTTCTCTTTGCTTCTGGATTAACATGAAACAAAGGATCATCATTATCTGAATTACTGTCAACATTTCTAGCTTTATCTTCACCCGGATCCTCATAACCTGGATTAATCAAGTGTCCAAACAGGTTCTTATGAGGTGGTCTTTCATTCTCAGGAACCCCTTTGTATCCTTTCATCCTGATCAACGTGTTTAGATTCATGTGATCTTGAACTAGAATCTGAGTAGGATCTTTCCTCAGCTTAGTATACTTCTGATCAAAAATCATCTGTAAAAATCTGGGGTATAACAAGAACTTATTCGACTTCAAACCTTTCAAAGGTTAAAGCATATGATCAAAAATCATTCCCGAAACGTTAAACGGCTTGTTCAACACTAGAGCAACCATCAACGAACTGATGCTCTTCCTCATCACATCATAACCACCACTAACAGATCCAAAACAATGTATCATGACATGAGCTAGGTACTTAAATTATGGACACAACTTTCCTTTGTGTAAGGCTCTATCTGTTATCGGTCAATTGTACTTCATACGAAGAAAACACTTTCTCTGCTCAATCCAAGATAAGCTTCTAGGATCTATCGGTTCATCTCGTAATCTCAATGCTTCGTGAATATCATTCCCAGTAACAATAGCAATCCTTGAATGTTGCTTACTATTGTTGTTCGGTTTTCCCAGAAATCAATCTTCGCATTCTTACAGAAGTCCACTTGATGGTCATTGTAAATGATTGCTGGTGTAGCTAAGGCATCAACGACTCTGCTTCTTCTCAGAAAATCAACAATGCCAGAAAATTCTGTGTGTTTCTTGACCTCGCCAAGGAATGCACAGCAGTTATGAGCTTCCTAGAACGGCAATTCCCCTTCTTTCTTCTTAACAGTGGCTCTTCCTGATGATCCAGCTAGTATATCAGTGTTCTGTGGTTCTGCCATTTAGAATTCTGCAAAAACAAAACATGAAAAATCATTAGAAACGGACAAAATTCGCAAAATTGAAATTTGGTTTTGAAAATCCCACATTCGACCCATCGGGGGTTCGAATGAAGAAATTTTAAGGTTTGAATGTGAAAGATTTTGATAAAAATTGTTCATTCGACCTAAAACCACATTCGACCCTATGAACAAGCACATTTGACCTAAAAAGTCACATTCGACCCTTTATGAATGGTTAAACTAGTCTGTTCATATGACCAAATTTCAAAATGCCATTCACATTCAGACCATTTTAAACATCCGTTTTTCATTCATTTGGCACCTATTATGGCCGATTAAACATTCTCAACAATCAATTGTTACAATCATTTAGTTTTAGATAGTTTTCAAATACAATCTAGGTCTAATTGGTTTTTAAAGATCAAAATCACACAATTAGTCTATAATAATCCTAGATTGTTGTTCATTCTCCCCCTAAAACTATCTATAACTAAAACCTAAGCATCAATTGTCCTTAAAACAGTCTATAATCGTTCATCATTCAAGGTCAAGGGTTTGAGAACATAAACAAGAAATATGTCTTCATTAATGGAACAATACCGGTAATAGTTGTGTTAAAATGATCAGAAATGAGTAGGGAATCAAAAGCAATGATCAATGAAACAGGGGCAACAAGGGTGGGTTATCTCAGAAATTTGAATTTTTTTTCAAATGAGGGTTCGAATGTGCAAATAGGTATATATAGGCTCCCACATTCGACCATTAGGAGAGGGCGAAAGAGAAACTTTGTCTACATTCGACCCTAATGAAAGGCTCGAATATAGAGAAAGGGTTCGAATGTACAATAATACACTAGAACACTCACATTCGACCAAAACTATAGGCTCGAATGTAAGAAAAATTCCACATTCGACCCACCGAAGGGGCGAATGAAGATTGGAATTTTTGAACATTTTACCAAATCTCAAAATCGAATCCCGTTCAGTCTTTTTCACACATTTTAAGCTTCAAACATTTATCATTTCACATTTACAAGTTACAAAACTCAAATTGGTTCACCAAGATTCAGAAAACGACAATCAATCACCATCAGTTATCAAAAATAACACAGAAATGTAAGATCTTTTTGGTTTTTCTGAAATTTATGCTAAAACACACCTAAAATCTTTTTGAGTTTTTGTATATTTTGAACAAATGTAAAATGCAGAAATGTAATCATAAAGCAGTAAATATTTTTGTGATTTCCAGTAAGAGGATCATATCAGTTTTTGAGAAATCCGATTACACCGTTGACCTTTAGTGTTTATTATCATTAAAGACAATGTGTGATCCAGCAACTGCTGATATTGTTATCCACATAAGCTTTCATGCAGATTGTTATATAATGAATGATACGGTTAGTTATAGTATAAACAAAATTGTCTGTGGTTCCCACACACACGACATACTCCCATATCAAGGAAATTTTGCACAAAGACTCATTGTAACGCGTGATTATGCTTTTATTATCTGTAATTGACAAGGTATGGAGGCACAGAGGTGTACAGGTCAGCAAATTAATGCTACAAAGTAACTTGTGCACTCTACCAGGTTGAGGACTTATATCAATCACGATTTGCATCAATGATTAGATACGATGCATTAGATAATCTTTGATTATCATCATACATTAAAAGTTCCTCAATTCGGTAACTTTAGGTTTTGGCATTAAAGCTCTTTTATAAAGATACCCTGTCTGATCTAGGTCCGTAAAACCTTACGACTGAAGATCAGATAGGCTATCCCCAGATAACTAATAACTTAACGACCCACAACCTCCGAATTTTGTACAAAAACCCTATCAAACGAAATTACGATACTAAGACCATATGCCCATGAGGAGTTCAACCACATAACAATTTGTTTGATATGTATATATCTAACACGCATTAATAGGTCTACGAAGCCTACAAGCATATCACATAGATTCAACACACGACTTATATAACATTTCAAATCATTAGCATGTGTTAGATCCCCACTGATGTACTATTATTTCCTCTATTATTCCTGGAAAATCATTTTGGGTTTTTCTGATTTTTATGGCTTTTTGGATTTTTCAATGTTTTTGGTTCTTCTGAAAATCTAAAAACTCCCCCTAAAATGTAAAACATATTTTCGGGTTCTTGGATTTTTGAAAAAAAGTAAGACTAAAACTAAAAATGATAAACTAAGGTGAAGATCAGTCTTGTTTTTCTTTTATACCATTAGCTTTTAATAAAAATTCGAATCGAGATCTATCAAAAGCTTTGGTAAAAAGATCAGCACTTTGGTAATCAGTGTGGATTTTGACTATATCAATCAACTCTTTTGCATAGCAATCACGGATAAAGTGATACTTAATCCGGATATGCTTAGCATTTGAGTGATTGACCGTGTCTTTAGTTAATGCAATTGCGGCTTCGTTGTCACAGTGAATAGGGGTTTTTAGAAATTGCAAACTGTAATCAACCATCTGCTGCTGAATCCACAGAACCTGTGAGCAACAACTAGTTGCTGCTATATATTCTGCTTCGCAGGTAGATAGTGCGACTGCTGTCTGCTTCTTACACTGCCAAGTCACGAGCCTGCTCCCCAAGAATTGACATCCAGCCGTTGTGGATTTGCTGTCTTTATCACAACCGCCCCAATCTGCATAACTAAAAGCAACAAAGTCAAAATTATCATCATTAGGGTACCATAATCCTCTCGACGGACAACCCTTCAGATATCGTAGGATCCGTTTGACAGCTGCAAGATGACTTTGTTTCGGCTTGGACTGGAAACGTGCGCAGAGACATGTAGCGAACATTATGTCTGGTCTAGATGTTGTGAGATAGATCAGAGATCCGACGTTTGCTCTGTATGTGAAAGGATCTGTCAGTTCCCCTTTAGCGTCAACTCCAATCCCGTGATTAGGTTGGATCGAGGTATCCATCGGCTTCGAATCTTCCATCTGGAATCGGCTCAAGACTTCAGATACGTATTTGGGTTGGTGAATAAAGATGCCCGTTGGTCTTTGTTCCACCTGCAAGCCGAGGAAAAACTACATTTCTCCCATCGCACTCATCTCGAACTTTTCCTGCATTACTTTTTCAAATTCTCTGCACAAAAGTTCGTTAGTAGATCCCAAAATAATATCGTCAACATATATCTGGACGAGAAACAAGTCATCCTCTGTTCTTTTGGTGAACAGAGTACAGTTAACCAAACCTCGTTTGAATCCTTTGGACAGTAGGTACGTGCTTAGCTCCTCATACCATTCACGTGGAGCTTGGTGCAACCCATAGAGTGCTTTGTTGAGAACGTAGACCTTATCCCGGTGGATAGGATCTTCAAAGCCTGGAGGTTGACCTACGTATACCTCTTCCTTGACCACACCGTAAAGAAACGCACTCTTGACATCCATTTGGTACACCTTGAATTTTTTTATATGAAGCAAACGCTAGAAACATTCGGATAGCTTCTAAACGTGCCACAGGTGCATAAATCTCATTGTAGTCAATTCCTTCAACTTGATGAAAACCTTGAACTACCAATCGAGCTTTGTTTCTCATGATTACGCCTCTATCATCCTTTTTACATTTGAAAACCCATTTGGTTCCTATTTTCTTCCTTCCCAAAGGTAAATTTATAAGTGTCCAAACACCCTGTTTCTGAAACTGCAACAATTCTTCTTGCATCGCCTCAACCTAAGCATCATCCAATAGAGCATCTTTGTATGTCCGCGACTCCACCTGTGAAACATAACAAGCAAAGGACCAATCATTCTGACAACCAGATTTTTGAATTTTTGCATATAAAGCTAAAGCGCCAAGATTTTCAGGTGAGTTTGCACTACGAAGTTGTCTTCTAGTCATGACAGTGCTTCCAGGATCACCAATAACTTGCTTAAGCGGGTGAATACGATGAACCCAAGTTTCCAGATGATCAGGTATTTGAACTCCCGTTTGAGTAGTCAAATTTTCGGCCGAATCCAGATCATTACCCAAGTTGGATGATGTAGCAACATCTGGATTTGGGTTCACTGGTGGTGTCTCTGTTGCATGATCTAGAATAGCTTCACTGAAAATTTCTTCATCATCTTCTGATTCTGAGGCATCAAGAGTATTTGAAGCTTCCTAGAAAATCTCTCCTTCAGCTACAGGAACATTGGTATCAGTAGAAGCTACCGGAGGAGTTACGGTGATCGGACGCACCAACGGTGAAGTCACTGCGTTTTCACACTCGTAATAAAGTCTTAGAACAGCCTCTTCAACCAAGTTATCTAGATTGAATGATTCAAAGAAATCTTTGTAATCAAACATCCAATCTGGACCGCTACCCTAAACGTTCCGAGTATACCGTTGAACTTCAACGTTAGCCTACTCCTCTACTTGATGAGTTCGTTTGTTGAATACCCGTTTGAGCGGGGTTGCATATCCAACAAAGAATCTCTCTTCATCTTTTAGTGCAAACTTCTCAAACGGATTTAGCATAGTACACGGTGCTCCAAATGGTTCCAGAAACTCCAAATTTGGCTTACGTCTATTCAACAGTTCATAAGAAGGTTTTCCAAACTTCTTCACTCTAAACACATGATTTAATGTGTAACAAGCTGCGTATATGGCTTCATTCCAGAACATTACTAGAAGATTAGAATCCGCAAGCATTGTTCTCGCCGTCTCTATTAGAGTCTTGTTTTTCCTTTCTGCGACACCGTTTTGTTGAGGGGTATACGAAGCATTGTATTCATGATGAATTCCTTTATCTTCACAAAGAGCATCCATCTGTGCATTTTTGAACTCCGTCCCGTTGTCACTCCGAATTCTTTTGATTTTCAATCCATAAACATTCTCTAAACGAGTGAACAGAACTTTCAAGTTGTTGAACGTGTCGCTTTTGTATTGCAAGCACATTACCCACGAAAATCTAGAGTAATCATCAGTAACCACAAGACAGTATAATTCTCCCGCATGAATCTAACGCTTGACAGGTCCGAAAAGGTCCATATGCAAACGCTCAAGTGGCATATCTACATAATTCACTTTCTTCGGTTTGTGGGACTGTTTATGATGCTTCCCTTTCTTGCAACTCACACACTTGTCATTCAGATGAAAATGTTTGACATTAACGCCTTCAACAAGTTCATTTTTCACCAGATGATTCATTTTCCTGAGGTGAATGTGTCCCATCCTCCTATGCCACATAATAGATTCTTTCTCTGTAGCCTTTGAGAGGAAACACGTAACTTGGCCCTTAGCTGTCATTGCCTTTGACATATCAAGAATGTACAAATTGTTCACTCTTGGTGCTTTCAGCATGATCCACTCCATTGGAATAACAAATCCGGGTTTGAGGATATAACAAGATTTGTCATCGAAGTGCACAGAAAACCGTTTGTCACGGATTTGGCTCACACTTAACAGAATATAGTCAATTTGTTTCACATATGAAATCTTCTCAAAACTGACAATCCCTCAAACTTCCCTCCATCGTGATATAACCTCCTTTATTTCCAGCGAACGCTACATATCCTTCATTGATGTTTCTTATATCAAATAGCAGTTTCAAATCACCAGGCATGTGACCAGAAGCTCCACTGTTGATAATCCAGAGACTGCTAACAGGGCCAGCTGGATCTCCATGCACATTTCAAGAAAATCATTAGTTCTTTCGGGGGACCCAAGCCTGCTTGGTCTTGGGTCTTTGAACATTTGATTTCAAAGATTCATTCACACAAACATTTGAATTTGAATCGACCTTTTTCTGATCTATCAAATTTTTCTCACTTTGAAGTTTTTCATTGACCTTTGAGGTAGAAGCACCCGGAGAACCCACCGGTGACCAGAGTTGTTCAGAACGTTTTAGAATCCTAATCTGAGACTTTTGAGTCACAGCAGGTTTCTTAACATTGTTCTCAAACAAAATTTTCTTGGTTACCTTCTCTGAATTAACAGATTTAGGTCCAACTAATGATTTAACAGCAGGTTTTGGTGGTATCTTTTGTTTATCAACAGTTGAGTTCACCACTGGTTTCTTCAAAGGTTTTTCCATAACAATACGGTTCCGACGATCATAAGTAAATTGACGATTATCCCTCCTTTGAAATAACGACTTTGATTATAAAATGGTGCTTGTTGAGAGACAAAACGTCTTTGAGGATAACAATGATTGTCGACTGGACTTCTATATGGTTGATTCATTTCAACTTCGTGCCTTTTATGTCTCTCGTACGGGCAGTGAGCAAGTAAATGCCCTCTCTCCCCGCACTTGAAACATGCACGGTATTCCTCAAAAACAATCTTGGCATTCGACTCAGCGTAGGTATTGATTGGATATTGATCATCCACACATCTACGTCTCAAACTCTAAGGAGCTGGGTCCTTTGAGTAAGTCGGCTCAAGAAAACCATTAGTCTTATCTTTTGGCTTAATGAACTCAGTGACATGAACCTTAGGTTCTTTTGGAGCATCCAGATATATTTTCTTTAAAATTTCTGGAGGTACATCATTGGTCCTTTCATGTTTAGGAAACCAAATAGTACTTTCCTGCCAGATTTTCTCGATTTTTGAATAATTGGCAAATTTTATCGGATACTCCTCGTCAGAGATAATCTTATCGGATCCTTCCATTCGATAAAATACTTTGACGGGTTTGTCAACTGATTCATTTTTCTCAACTTTCTTTACTGATTGATTCACTCGATGTGCATTTGCCATCGGATGTGAAATATGAGAAGGTGATATTGGTTCACTTGTGATAATGTGATTTTCCATAGGAATATCACTCACTTTCTCAGGTTCCTCATCATCTGAGACTGAATCATCAGTCACAGCTATCACTCCCTCATCATTCAATCCTAAAATCGGTCTTACATCGGTATGTGGATCTCCAACACTAGAAGTGTTAGATTCATTATCCGATGCAGAGTCAGATTCGATTGAACTCTCCGGTGTTATTGAGTGTAAATTGTGGTTCTCAAATAACACTGGGGATGGAACAGCCTTTTAGTTTGCACTACTAGGTTGTGAGGGTTCTTCAATGATATGGTCAACCACATAAGCAATATGTTTGTAACTTTCAAGCTTTTTGTTGACCTTTTCAGCAAAGCATTTGATGGTTGCCATTTCTAATTTTGTTTCTTCAAGTTCATTTATGTAACTGTTTATGGCAAGTTATTTTAAAAAAAGAGTTTTCTTTAGATCGGAAATGTCCTTTTTATAAACATCAAGCACTTTGTTGAACTCATGTGTTTCTTTGTGATAAGATTGACAGTTGATTCTCGTACTCTCAAGTTGAACCTTGAGTTGCTTGTTTTCCTCTTTTAGTGTATCACAAATTCCACAATATTGATCACTATTCATATCAATGGTTGATTGAGAACTTACCTGTTTCGGAGGATCGGTCATAGCCATCAAAGCAAAATGGCGCTTCTTTTCCAGCAAAGAACTTTGAGTAATCAATCCTTGTGAAAGCGTCATCCACAATGCATGACTTCCGAGTCATTTATAATCAGCTTCGGCCAGGAGTTGATCAATATCATCGTCTAATGAATTGCCACTAACTTCCGAATCTATTTCACTCTCTAAATCAGAATATGCCGAATCATGCTCATTTGGAATATCAGTGACAGAATCAATGATCATTCCCGAAGTCTTCTCAACTTGTGATTCTTCAACAGAAATATCAGCTTCATCTACCATCTCCTCAATCTTCACTTCAAAAACCTTCTCAGTCTCCAAAACTTCTCTAAGTCAATCTTCTAAGCAACAAAAGCTACAATCCCAGCAGTAATCTCTTCAACACCCAGTTGCATCCCCGTCCAGTCAAAACCTTCATCCTTTTGTATCACCAAAGCCTGATTTTGGTTTTCGGTTTGTGTTTGGCTATATGTTGTGGAGATTGGAATAATGGTTCTGGTTGGGTTATGTGGTGTTTTAGTTTGAGTCTGGTTGGGTGTAGTTGTTTGTCTAGCAGAGTTGTTCTGTGAGGTGTTCTGTCGGTTTTGGTAACTGTTTTGTGATTGATAGTTATTGTTGTTTTGGTTTTGATATGTTACCTTGTTCTGAGATTGACGATTTTGGTAATTTTAGTTGAATGGATTTCTGTTACCTTGTTGAGCTGGCTAAGTGCACTCCCTCTTGAAATGACCTTTACAACTACAATTAAAACAAGTAACTTTGGCTTTTTGAAGCCATATGTGGTGTTCGGTGATGTTGCCAAATCAGTCCTACCGGTCTTCTCAATAAACTCAGTCGCCCTTCTCATTACACTGGCGAACGCCCACTGAATATCAATAAGCTCCATCTCCTCCTTATCAATCTTTGCATAATCTTCATTAGTCAGACAGTTGTTTCCAATCTGACTCGCCACCAGTCCATTATAAGATGCAACCATTGCAGAAAGCAACGTAATGTGTTGCTGAGCAACTTCAACAGTTACATTATCCATGTTGGAAGTCTCCAACACAATAGGACTTTGGCTAGAAGAAGCTTGTGATGTGTTAGGAACATAAGGTTGTTGTTGAGTTGTATTGGATGAATAACATGCGGTAGACATTTGATGTTGTGGAAGAATGTAAGAATTTGTGGTGTTGTTTGGTGGATATGTTGGTGTTTGAGCAAGATAGTTAATTGGTTGTCTCGGTGGTTCAATAACACTCGACACACAAGCTATATGTGGCGCAACATTACCTGCCACACTTGAACTATTCATAGAAGTAGATGAAGAGGCATGACACAATTCCGGATTTTATGGGAATTGTGATCGCCTTTCCTCTTCTCCTCCAACTCCTTGTTCTCTAACTTTTGAATCAGCTCATTAATTGTCCAATATTGATAAGCATCCTTCTCTTTCAGAACCTTAATGTGTTGATTCCAATACGGTGGTAAAGAATCAGCAAATTTGTCCACCAAATCAGACATAGGAATCTTAATATCATAATTTGACAATTCAGTCAAAAGATGGCAATATCTAGGAATCAATTCCTTTAAAGTCTCATTCCCCACATAACTGAAGTTCTCAAATTCTTTCCTTAATTCTTCCATTCTCAACTTTCTGGTTTTCTCGTTAGCATCATGATGATTCTTCAACATATCCCAAAGCTGTTTGGAAGTTTTACATGAACAAAACTGATGTAGAAGATCAGTATTGATAGCTTGAGATAGTTGGGAGAAAGCCTTCTTCTCCACCGCAAACTTCTTCTTTTCATCCTCAGCTAAACTCTCTAGAGGAATTGGTTCTCCTGTATTCTCCAACGCTGGTGCAACATATCCTTTAGCAATCATCTGCCATGCCTCAGTACCTTCCAATCCCATTCCTTCCAAGTGAATCTTGAACTTTTTATGCCATTGATTGTAATCCGTCATCTCCATCAGCTTCAGTGGACGACTCCCGCTACCTGAAGACAAATCATTTATTAGAGTAGAAATAGCATTTGTAGTTTGAGAGTGTACCGCTGCTGCTGCAACTCCCCAATAAATATTCATTGGTTGCTGTGGAGGTTGAGCAACATTCTGTGGAATGGAACTACTCATCGCGAGGTAATTGATCGGCTGAGATGGTTGAGTATTCGTCTTTTGTGCAGCTACAGCCCAAGGATCCATGGTAACATGTTGTTGCTGTGTAGTATTAGGCCTAGGTGTTGTTGTAAATCCCCACATATCGTCTATGAAGTTCGAAATGCGAATCGCTTAGAAAAATTTCCAAACAAGCTCTACGTTCGACCCTTTTCAGTAATCGTGCGTTCGAATGTGGAAAAGTTCCTAGTTCGTCCTTTAAATCTGACTCGAATGTGGAATATGTAACACTCTGACTCACGTTCGACCATTTCAAACCCACGTTCGACCTCCCGTAAGGTTGAATGTACCAATGCTTAGTCGAATGTACAAACACAACTCACACAGCTTCTAGGTTCGACCTAAAATACTCACTTTCGACATGAAAAAGCTAGGTTCGACCTCAAAACTCTACACGTTCGACCATTCTCTCCTAGGTTCAACCTGACCCATTTGAAAAACGGTTATTCTTTGAAAATCAATTATTTTGATCCCAATTTTTCAAAAGTTGATGAATTTAGATGATGTTTTGCAGGTTTTGCTTCGGAATTAATTTGCAACAACTTTAATGAAGAGAATTCTTGATTTTATCCGTAAAATCTAGTCTGAATCAATCAATTTTCATCAAAACTCATAGTTCATTCAAAACAGAAAAATTTTGATCAAATTTGGGTCCAAATCAGTTCAAAAACTATCAATTTGTAGTTGTATGATCCGTATAAGCTCTGATACCACTTTGTGGAGGATCGTTTTAACAAAAACAAGTTTAGATGATCATACAAGTCTACTAATCTAGGTGCGGAATCCCTAGATCAGTTACAATATGATAGTAATCGAATCAAAACACGCAATTCCCCTTTTCAATATTCATTTCATTCATAAACAATGTTATAAACCTTACAATGAGTGTTTTCAATGAAATAAACAAGTTTCAGACACTTCTTAATAACCTAGAGAGAAATCAGATCGAACCAGACACAAAAATGACAAAAAGTTTAGTTCAAAACAAAATTTCAGCTATATATAGACCTGCACATTCGCCCCCCGATAGGGTCGAATGTGCAGGTTCGACCTTGAATAGGTTCGAATTAGCACAAGTAATTCTTTCTTCTACGTTCGTCTGAATTCTCTACCTTCGACCTTTAATTACCACATTCGACCTACCTGAAATCCACCTTCGCCCCCACGAATTCAACTAAAGAGTTGATTGACATGGTCAAAATCCACACTGATTACCAACGTGCTGATCTTTTTACCAAAGCTTTTGATAGATCGAGATTCAAATTTTTATTAAAAGCTAATGGTGTAAAAGAGAAACAAGACTGATCATCACCTCGGTTTATCACTTTATTTTTAGTTTTTGTTGTTTTTCAGAAAAATCAAAAAAATCCAAAAATATGTTTTACATTTTAGTGGGAGTCTTTAGATTTTCAGAAAAACCAAAAACATTGAAAAATCTAAAAAGCCATAAAAACAGAAAAACCCAAAATGATTTTCCAGGATTAAAAGAGGAAATGATAGTACATCAGTGGGCATCTGACACATGCTAAAGATTTGAAATGTTATATAAGGCGTGTGTTGAGTTTGTGTGATGTGCTGGTAGGCTTCGTACACCTATTATTGCATGTCTGATACATATCAAACAAATTGTTATGTTGATGAACACATCATTGGCATGTGGTCTTAGTACCGTAATTTCGTTTGATAGGGTTTTTGTACAAAATTCGGAGGTTTCGGGTCGTTATGTTATTAGTTATCTGGGAATAGCCTATTTGATCTTCTGTCGTAAGGTTTTACGGACCTAGATCAAACATGGTATCTTTATAAAAGAGCTTTAGTGCCAAAACCTAAAGTTACCGAATTGAGGAACTTTCAATGTATTACGATAATCAAAGATTATCCAACGCATCATATCTAATCATTGATGTAAATCGTGATTGATATAAGCCCTCAACCTGGTAGAGTGCACAAGTTACTTTCTAGCATTGAGTTGCTGACTTGTACACCTCTGTGCCTCAATACGTTGAAAATTACAGATAATGAAAGCATAATCACGCGTTACAATGAGTCTTTGTGCAAAATTTCCTTGATACGGGAGTATGTCGTGTGCGTGGGAACCACAGACAATGTTTTTTTATAATATAAAAAGCTGTATCAAGCATTGCATAATAGTCTGCATGAAAGCTTATGTGGATAACAATATCAGCAATTGCCGGATCACACATTGTCTTTAATGATAATAAACACAAAAGATCAACGGTGTGATCAGATTTCTCAAAAACTGATATGATCCTCTTACCGGAAATCACAAAACATTTTACTGCTTTGTGTTTACATTTTAGCATTTTACATTTTATTGTCAAAAATATCAAAAACTCAAAAAGATTTTAGGTGTGTTTTAACAAAAAATTCAGAAAATCCAAAAAATTTTACATTTCTACTTTATTTTTGATAACCGATGGTAATTGATGGTGATTTTCTGAAGTTTGACTGACCATTTGAGTTTTGTGATCTTTAAATGCAAAATGATGAATGTTTAAAAGTACAAAAGTTTGAAAAAGTTTAAACGGGATCCGATTTTGAGATTTGGTAAAAATTTCAGTTTTCCATTTGTTCATTCGCCCCTTCGATGGGTCGAAGGTACAAATGTGGTTACATTCGAACCTATGAAAAAGGTCGAAGGGGAGTGTTCTTCTGAAATCTTTCATTCGAGCCCTTTAGTTTTCATTCGAACCCTTTCAGTAGGGTCGAAGGAAGCAAAAGTTTCTCCTTCGAACCACAAAATAGGTCCAAGGTACACTCCTATATATATATATATATATATATATATATATATATATATATATGTTGCTTCATTCGATCCCCATTCCCAAAAAAAATTCAAAATTCTGATTAAAGGGGGAATTTTTCATTTTGGTTCTTAGCCTTTACCATTGTGATCCTTATACTCTTGTGATCATTTTAACATCATAATTGCAGGTATTCACCAGATAATCTGATCATAATCTTTATTTTTGTGCCGAAACCCTTGGATTGAAATTTAACCATTAAACTGTGTTGGTTTGATGCAATTGATGATTGCAAATCAATTATCGTTCGTTTTAGGGGGAGAGTAGACCAAAAACTAGATAAATAACACGTTAATCGGTTTAATTGATTGTTTAAAAACTGTTTACCTAGTTTTTGATTGAAAACCAACAATAATTGATTGATCATTGAAATTGATGGTTAGGGATTGATTATCGGCCATATTAGATGCCATTCGAATAAAAATTTGATGTTTTAATGGACTGATTTTGATCTTTGAAAAATCTGATTAAGAACAGGTACATTCGACCTGTTTCAGGGGGTCGAATGTAGCTGTAATAGGTCGAAGGATGAGTTTTGGGTCGAATGAACAATTTTTCAAAATATTTTCACATTCGAACCAACATTCTTCATTCGAACCATAGATTTTCTTCATTCACGATGGGGTCGAAGGAAGACCTTTTTGATCAAATTTCAAATTTTGTCCGCTTTTGATGAATTTTCAACATTTTTGTTTTGCAGATTATGGCTGAACAACAACAAAATCCTGAGAAACAGACTGCAGAACCAGAGAAACCGAAAGAGTTAATCATTGAAGCAGATCACAATTGTTGTGCATACATAGGCGAGGTGAAACAACATGAAGCCTTCGCTGGAATTGTAGATTTCCTCAGACATTGCAAAGTTCTGTACGCTATTGCTACTCCAACCTCTATCTATAGAGATCATCAGGTAGAATTCTGGAAGAATGTTGTGATAGACTTATGGGAGAACAAAACGACAATCAGAAGCAAAATACAAGGCGAATTAGTGTTTGTTTCTAAACAAGATATCCGAGAAGCACTTATTCTGCATGATTCTCTGACAGATCAGAGAAAGTTATTATGGATTGAGAAGAGGAAATGCTTTCTCGGAATGAAATACAACGGTCCTATCACTGATGGTCTATTACACAAGGTGAAGCTGTGTCCACAATTTAAGTATTTGGCACATGTAGTTTTACATGTTTTCGTACCAGTGCGTGGTGGATACGATGTGATGAGAAGCAGCATAAGTTCGTTGTTGGTTGCGTTGATTCTAAATAAACCATTTAACGTGTCAGGGATGATATTTGATCATATGCTGGAAGTGTTGAAAGGATTGAAGGTCAACAAGTTTCTTATGTATCCGAGGTTTCCGCATATGATATTTGACAAGAAGTATCCTACTTTGAGGACAGATCCAACACAATTTCTGGTTCAACACCATATGAATCTAAGTACGCTTAGCAGGATGAAAGCGTATAAGGGCATTCTAGAGAATGAGAGACCACCTCATAAGAATTTATTTGGTCACTTGATCAATCCAGGTTATAAAGATCCAGGTGAGAACAAAGCAAGAAATGATGGTAGTGATTCTGATCCTGATAATCCATTACATGTTGTTGATCCTGAAGCCAAGAGGAAAAGATAAGTTATCAACAAGGGTGCTAAATTTGGTAAGGGAAAAGCAAAAGTTGTTGAAGAAACCGCACCACCTGAACCTAAGAGACATAAAACCATGGCTAAGAAGAAAAAGTCTGGTAAAACTAAGACATTGTTGGTTGATGAGGAGTCTGCCGATTCTGAGGAGACTCTAGATGATGAAGTTTGGGATTCAGGAGACGAAACTGTCAAGATCACCAAGCCTGAGGCTACTAAGGCTGGTGAGATTGAATGTCTGAATAAGACTATTGAAGAATAGAGACAGAAGAGTCTGATAGCTGTTGAAGAAGATGAGATGGGACTGGAGAATTTAGATTTTGTTGGATCTCCAGTGGCTGGTGAGAAGATTCTTAAGCCAAAGTTCAAGTCGATGGCTAAGAAATCTAATCCGAAATAGAAGATAGATAGGGAGATAGAGATTCCCGTTGCAGGAAAGAAAGTTCCTGAGAGTAGTAGTTCGAAAGCTGCTACACCCGTGACATCCCCAGTAGCAAAGAAAACTAAGAAATCTGCTGCAGAGACAACTGTCAATCCTACTGCAGATTTTGAAGCTACTTTGGAAAGAGTGATGAATAAGTTCAAGAAGAAAACTCATGTTGCTGAGGCCTCTACACCTCAGGTTACTGTATCTAGTAATGTGATGGATGCAGTTAATCAAAAGCTTGCTGATATGATGAAACTGATTAACCAGCAACAGCAGGAGATAGAACAGTTAAGAGAGAATGATAAAAAGATGTTAGATGTTGTTGTATCTTCTCAAGAGAGTCAAGAAGATTTGGATGAGGATGCTGGTGATGCTCTTGAGAAAAAGAAAGATGATGATAATGATGGTTCTGGAGAAGGTTCTGGTGATAACAGTTCTGCTGCTGCTGCTGATGATGATGATACAGAAAAGTATCGATGTGAAAAGAGAGAATCTGATAAAGACGCAGGTGAATCTAGCTTGAAAGCACCTGGTGGAAATACTGATGATGATAGTATTTTCTGGACTGACAAGATAAGAGCTTTATCAGATGATGATAAGAAGTTGTATCATCAGATGTTGACAAAGAAAGTGTGGACAATTGAGCTTAGTGGAAAATTTCCAGAGATTTTTGAGTCTGATGATATTATATATGAGCTAGAGTATAATGATCCTGATCTAGAGGATGGTGAAGTTTATGCAGCCGTAGCCAAGGAAATATTAGAAGGTTTGGCGAAACAGGTTGGTAAATCTTGAAGAGTTTATGAGTGATAATCAAATTCCAAGCATTCCTGAAAGAGAAGCTGGAAATCACTCTGATGATAGAGATACTCCTGTGTTTGAAGATATAGAGATTGAGGATATTACCAGTGAAGAATATCCTGAGTACTTCAAAGATAAACAGGATGATGCATTTCCTAAATTTACTGATGAGGTATTAGAACAGGCTGAGAAACTTGCACAAAAGAAGAGCGAAACATTCGTTAGTGAAGTGTTTAAGAATGCAGAGAATCAAAAACCAAATGTTGAACAATCTGATGATCTGAAGAGTTTGTTAAAGAAGCTGAAAGAAAAAGAAGACAACCAACCCAAGACTGAACTTCAGGGCGGTTTCTACAAGTATCACAACGAATTGTTTAAAGGAATAGCTCTTGGTTGGAAGTATCTGAGACAGTTAAGGTGTGTTGTTGTGAAGTGGGAAAAAGGGATTCTGTATTTCAACAGGGTCCATGATATTAAGACACCACCTTACTGGGCTGTGCGAGATATCTGCCGACATACTTTGACTGGAGCAACTGTGAACAATGATGCAGTTGGCTATTTTGCATATCGTATGGCTAGAGAGCAGAACTGGATGAGATGTGTTCATGCCGTAGTATCCTAAAAGGATAGTTCATAAATATTTTGACCAGATAACTAGGCTGAACAAGTTGACGTTAAAGTATAAACCACCGACTATGTTGAACTATATTCTGTTGATGTCTATTCCACAACACTTTTGCAAAGATTTCATGTGGTGGTATTATGATTGGAAAACCGCAAAAGCTTTTATCTTACTGAAAGACAAGAGGGATGAGTTTAAGAAGATTCATATTTTTGATCCCATGTGGTTGATTAACTGTTCTCACGAAGATATAATCATGCTCTATTACAACCCGATTTATTGTGAGGAGAAGGATAGCGAACAAGCGTTGAAATACCAACGTGTGGTATGCTTGTGTTTCGCATGGGATGTCAATGCAGGGTGTGACTATGATAAGAAACTCGGAAAGTTTGTGAAGATTGAGAAAGCGAAGAAGAAAACAAAACCAGCTTTCGAGCCAGTTATGACGAAAGACCAGAAGACGAACTTGCGTATCAAGCTGATGAACAAGACACTTGATTATGAACGCCAATTAAAATCCAAGCAATAGTCGAGGGGGAGTTTGTAGATGCATATTTGCGACTATATAAAGTGTTTCTGTGTTTAACGTGAAGTCGATGGTGATATTCAGAAGGTCAAAGGAAGAAAGGTATTGGTCGAATGAAGAGTTTCTGGACAGAAGACTTGGTTCGAGCTTATTTGGGTCGTCATTCGACCTCATCGTGAGGTCGAATGTAGTTTACTATATAAGCTTGAGTTTTTGTTAACGTTATAACTTTTGATCATTTTGAGTCTGGTGTCTGTTCTAAAATCTCTCTCTAGGTTCTAAACCTTCTGTAATTGTCTTATTAACTTGTAAACCAAATTGTAAAGATCTATTTCAAGTTATTAATCAAGATGTTGATTGAAAAGTTACTTTTACGTGTTTGATTCGATTCGTATCATATTGTAAACAAACTAGGGATTCCGCACCTAGCTTTGTTAGACTTGTATGATCGCATAAACGTTTTACTAAACCGATCCTCACCAACACATACTGAAGATCACCCAAAAACACCCCCTCCACTTAAAAAGCCTACCCAATTCAATGGTTCATCAAGCATAGACTTGAACCACCTATGTAGCCTAGATGGTTCCCTATACCAGATGATGAACACCCTCATATCACAACATCTCAAATCTTTTACAACTACTTTGGAGTTGCAAACAAACACTCAATTTGAGATGATCAACAACAAGATTAGTGAGTTGTCCAAGAAGATAGACAACAACACAAGACACCTTGCTAAGTTATCTGGTGGAACTTCTTTACCTATTTGGTTTCCAGAAGTGGATGAAGCCAAAAAGGGGGAGAAGATTAAGAAACCAAAAGTGTCTCTTGAAGCCAATACAAAGGCAAAAGAGGCACATAAACAAAATGAGGCCCAAAAAACAAAAAGAAAATCAAGATAGGCTCCTGAAATAGATTAAAGAAGTAGCTGAGAAATCCCAAGGCCATACTAAAGAAACGACTGAAGTCCTACGAAGCACTAAAGACAATCCTTCAGTAGTTAATAGCCTGATCAACCCTTCAGCAGTTAACACTTCCTTTACTGAAACTGAACAGCCTTCTAAGGCAACTGAAGGCATTCCAACTGACATTCCAAGGCCTGCACCCACTCAAACAACTGTCTTAAACCCTGCTCCTATCTCAATGTCAAAAGAACTGTTGGAGAAGAGTTTAATTGCAGCACAGAAGAAGGCCAAGGAAGACAAAATTTGGAACAGCCTAGAAGCAAGGGATGACTTGAGCTACAATGAAAAGCTTGAGAAGTATGAAGAAGAGTTAAGTAAGTTAGAAAAGCTTGAAAGAATTGCTGAGGAAGACAAAAGACAACAACTGATGTCTTACATCACCAAGAACAGCAAAACAAAGAAATGCTCACTCAAAGGGCTCTCTATGGATGAACTTACAAGAAGAGCTCAGATTGTAGCCGACAAACTTGCCATAGAAAAGGACAGAAAGGCAAAGAGAACTGAAGTCATAGAAGAGTTGGTAGCCAATGGAATTGGTTCAAAAGTCTCAATGTCAGAATGGAGAGAAGATACATTATTTGACACCTACAAAAGATTCAAGGCTGATAAGGCTGCAAATCCAGAGAAGTATAAAACTTTTTGAAGTATCACAAACTTCAGTAGTTAGAACTTCTGGTACAAAACAATCAACAATAAAGCCTGCTACCAAAAAAAAGCAAGAGCAGATCATAAAGACTGATTTCAAGATGGTATTGCTTGAAGGCAATACAGTAGTACAAGGAGACTTTGTGATTGAAGAGAAGCCTCTGCTGACACAATTCAGGGGTCCTTCCACATTTGCTTACCAAATACAACAAACTATAACAGATGAAAAGCAGACTAAGGTAATTATTGAACACCATCTCCCTACTTTTGATATACTTGATGTGGTGCAAACTGAAGAAGGAAGAGAATCCCACCTGAGGGTCACTGAAGTAGAAAACATTCCTCACTCAGGGTCAACCCAAGAGACTAGCTTGGTCCCCTACACTTTAGACTTTGACCAATCTAATGTGAATATAGTGAAATGGTCATTTACTGATTCAAACTCAGTACTGATCACAAGAAGAGATCATTTAGGCAAGGTCTTCAAGTCTATAGACGAACTGAAGAATCTGTCTACAAAAGACATGCTCACAATCCAACATCTTGAACCTGAACAAGGATCTCTCACTGATGAACAACTGAAACAACTCAAGACTTCCATGTTCAGAGAAATTTGGAAGATGCTTGATGGCAGGAAAAGAGAATAAAGAGTTAGATAAGGTTTTGGCTTCATCAATCTAGGGGGAAATTGTAAGGACAAAAAGGATTGAAGAAACCACTTTTGCTAACCTCAGTCTGATTCCTATTTCTGCCAAAATATGCTAAGTATAGAACTGCTGAAGAAGAATTCATCAAAGTACTAAAGAGTAAAAGATCAGAAGTTCTGAATTCAAACCAGAAAAGTCTACTGAAGAACTACTAAAGACAAACTACTCATCAGTAGTTTGTCACTCATCAGCTGTTATGATGGAATCTTTCCACCGCCTTTATGTTTCAGTAGTTTAGTATAATAGTATTATTTTATGCTTTTGTTAAAGTCTTTGTACAAGCACCAATGCTATAGCCTGTTGTATCATTACTTTTTAATCAACTTGTATGTATTTGATGTTCTATAAATAGATGGGTTAATCCCACTACTTTGGACATCGATTTTATTAAACTAAAATCCTTCAAAGGCTTTTAATTGAAATACCATTTCACATCTGAGAATCTCTTATCATACTTATTGTTATATGCATTCAATTGTTTAGATTCTCATTAACTACCTTTAGTTCGTTATATCCAAGGGAGTAATAACTCCTGTTGAAAGTGAATCTTTAAACTTGAACACTTCACTTATTCTGCTGTGCAAACTGCTTTGATAAACTTACAACACATAAGTGTTCATGAAAAAGAACTATTAAAGAACAGGACTGATCCAACACTTAATGGTTTATGAATGAGTAAAATTGTTAGAAGCTTGCTTTTATTCAAAGATGATGATTTTGGTTTTTATTAGTAGCTTTGATGTTACTAAAATAGTAGGGAATCTATGTTTTAGGCATGGATTGTAGAGGAATTGTATTCCATATGTATTGCATGAATCTTATGTGTTGGTAAAATTACAAGTTGAAATGGGAAATAGCTAAGCATAATGGTTAGAATGATGTTGTTGATAATGAGTTCATGAATTTGTTACTTATTAGGTAACTAGTAATTGTACAACCAAGGATGGTTAAGTTACGCACACCGTGTAATTGATGAAATGTCTAGATGAGTATGATGTATGAATTTGTATGAAAGATTCGACAAATGCGAAAGTAATGTGATAATAGATACAATTCATAGTAGGTTAACATGAGGATTGTATTTTAGAAAGTATTTGTGTGGGAATTTAGTAGATTTGGTAAAAAGCATGCATTAGTAGTGTGTACATTATGCTTAATAATATAGTGCACACTATATGTTGGGTTACTGTGTAAGATAAATGATCTTGTATGTTAATGAAATGTGAATATGATGACATGAAAGGATAGGGATGGAAGACTCAAGCGTGGGAGGCTAATGGGTCAAGATGAGGCAACTAAACAAGCATGAACTTGGAGGACTTAAGGTAAGTGATTCTTGAACACAACTTCCGTTGAGTGAAATCGAGTACAAGAAGGTAAGTACTTGAACTCAAACCCGTTTGCCGTAGAAATTAGTGACCCATGAAATCCAAGACTCGATCAGGATCTGAAGGTAGATTTTATTAATAATTTACGTGATACGACAGAACTAATTGAGTTGTTTTGTTAAGGTGAGCTTTAGTGGATTATGAAGAGTTCTCGAGGATGTGATCCAAGGCAGATCTCGGAACATGTGGAACAAGAAATATGGCCATTGATCAAAGGGTGAAGAGAATAAACTCCTACTTCAGGAAAATCAAAGACAAAGGAAGTCCCAAATCAAACTTAGCGCGTACATGAAGACGTATTTTATACGTTGGAAGGCAATGAGTGAAAGGTATGATTTATTAGCTTTGCAAGTAGTGAGCAAACTGTAGACGTAATGAAAGTTGAAAGTATATAAACATGGATAAAAGTGTGATAGTAGGGAGGATAAATATCCAAATAGAAGACGACCCCATAGGTTATCTAGGGGTGGATAAAGAAATACAACATAAGTTAAAAAAAACAAATCATCTATCTCATAATGTGATGTAGTGATTATGGGAAGCTATGTGTATGGTAGGATTTGCTAATACATTGGCCATGTATTAGCTCCTACGATACATATGGATTCTTATAATTGACAAAATCACATATGGGATGGAATAAATGGTAAGTGGGCATGGTAGAACAAGTGTAGTATACCTTTATTGATAAGTGGACAAAAAAAATTGACTTTATGGCAAGATGCATAAGTCAAAGATGTGGAAATTGACTTTGTGGCAAGATGCACAAGTCAAAGGTGTGGAAATTGACTTTGTGGCAAGATGCACAAGTCAAAGGTGTGGAAATTGACTTTGTGGCAAGATGCACAAGTCAAAGGTGTGGAAATTGACTTCGTGGCAAGATGCACAAGTCAAAGGCGTGGAAAGTGACTTCGTGACATGATGTATAAGTCAAAAGTATGGAAATTGACCTTGTGGCAAGATGCACAAATAAAAAGGGTAAATGATGAATCCTTTGTGGAAATGTGGAACAACCCATATAACGGGTCATTGGATATGATTGAAGAAAAGAATATGTCTTTCACTGACCAAGGTATGTATGAATAATGTAAAGGCATAGTGTAGTAAATTAGATTAGAAATGCCTGTTACGTGGCATAAAGAATCATGCATACATGAAAGGTATAAGCCATTATTATAGTAGTAGGGTGAGAAGGAAGAAGGGAATTACATTCCCCTCTTTAAAAATGATAAATTAAAAGGTGGTAAGAATGTAGTTTAATAATTTCGTTGGTATACATGTGTTATGAGGGTCAACTATTGTGGAATGTATATAATTAGAAATTGTATGTGAAAGAAATTTTTTCTTGACTATTGAGGGTCAACTGTTGTGGAATGTAAAGTATATGTCTAGCTGGTGATTTTTTTTTCCAAGATATATGTGGATGAATCTCCAATATGATGAAATTTGTAGAATGGGTGATATGATGTTAACGAGTTGGAACTCGTCATGTGAATGAACTAAACCAAGCTAGGTATGGCATGGACGTGTGAAGGAGCAAGTCAATCCGACATATTGATGGTTGGTTAACGTTGTGAAAAGAAGGTTAGTAATTTGGTTATTTTGTGATTGATAAGTAGAAAATTGATATGTTGAATAGTACCCCCTTATGAATGAATAATAATTCAAGTATGATATAGTTTGAGAAGTTTTGACTTTTAAATGTCAAAAGATGAATGAATTTTTTAGCTTAGACTCAGTATTGTTAAGCAATGGACATATGTGTCTATTGTACATAGTACATGAAGCAAAGTAACAAATAGATTGGCATTAATGAAACAACTTGGAAATAGTAGTTATGTTACGAAAGAGACAACCATGGTTGAATATTAGGAACATGCGTAGGTTCATGGTCTAACCTCATATTCATTAATGGAAGTATTTAGAAGGAAATGTTAATGGTAAAATTGGTTTGGTAGTAATGTATGAGGTTTCGAGGACGAAACCTTCTTTAAGGGGGGTAGACTTGTAACACCCCAAAAACCAAACCTTAATTAATTGATATGTTTTATTGTGTTATGGCATGAAATAGAATAACTATGTATCTAACCTAGTTAGATATACATGTTAAACACAAGGAAAATAAGATTTTTGATACAAAAGTGATTAAAACCAATCATGAGGGGCTGAACTTGTAATTTCTAATTAAAAAAAAATAAGGTAAATTAGTGGAAGTAAAAACTCCCTAATCATATATTTGTATGGATCGATGTTTGGAAAGAGGAGAAAAAGGGTTTCAAGACCAAACTCAAATAACTACTCAAATTAAAGGTTGGGACGAAGATTAAAGGCTTGCATGTCTAAATATTTGTGGCCATCTAGTGATTTCCAAACATGGGGTAAGTAATAGAATCTTGTTTCATGATGGATTTTGGTTAGAGACTCAAATTCATGACCTATGAAGGGAATTGGTTGGTAATAAAGGATGAATTCTAGCATTTAGTGCCAATCATAGTAGAAATTGTGTTTATTGTTGATGATGTAATTTGAATGTATGTTAATTTCATGAAATTAGCAACTTAAATGATGTTCTTGGAGGGTGGGATGATGAGTGACGAATTTTGGGTAAACCCATATTCAATGTTGGTTAAATTGATAAATAGATTGAAAGAACTAAGAGATTTACTATGTTGATGTTCATGTAGGTGTAGTAATTGATTTGAATTAAACTTGGTGATTAATACAATGAACTAGGAAGTTAAGCATGAAATACTTGTACATTGAGCATATAAAGTTGTATGCATGCCAAGTGTTTGATAAATGCTTATATGATGATAGTGTTGGAAATTTGTATACAAGACTTGACAAATATGAAAGTAATACGATAGACAATAGATGTTGTTGATAGTAGGTTAATATGAGGAATGTGTATTAGAGACCACCATTTAAGTTAAAAATCCCATTTTTGGATTTTCTAGATGTTAAAAAGTGAAATTTCGTGGAGATTGGACCGTCAGATCATTCTCAAATTTTGACAAAAGCTTTAGCACATAGAAAAGATCACATCCAATGGTGAGAGTTTGAATTAGAGGACTGAAAAGGGGGTTTTTACTTACCAGAAGACAGCAACTTGAAAAAGGGCCTTCCGGCCACTGTTTTGCTGTTTCAGCGACGGGGATGGCATGTTCAGGTGGTCGAAACTAGTAGGGGTTGTAGGTCTCAGCGAGGCGGTTCCATGGACTCCTAAATCACCTTAATCGGAGTTCGTTTGATATTGTTTCGACCTATACTAGCATTTGGTTCAAAGTATGGTTCAAGCAATCATGGCAAGATGGACTCAAAAAGAAGAGGCAAAGAAACAAGTAAGAATATGGAAGACTCGAGGTAAATGATTCCCAAACTTAACTTCCATTTGTATATTTGAATTCGTATGTTTGTGAAGAATGGTAATCATTTAAAAATGAATAAGTGGGTATACACTTTAGAGTAACTCATTTGGTGTATTCAATTGTTGTGTTAGATTATTATGTCATGAAATAGTTGGTTGTGTCAATAATGGAAAAATCACAAAATCGGGTCACTCGAGTGAGTGGATTAAATGGGTTGGATTTTAAGCAAAACTTATATATATCGGATGATTGGTTAATTAAAAGTAAGATATCATGAATTTATGGTGAAAATAACCCATATGTGATCATTAGACACAAATGGGTGATTATGGGTCAAATGGGTGGGGTTAACCCAATTACTAGAATGAATGGTAAAATGATAAAGAACACATATAATGAGATGGATAAATAATACTTAGGTATTAAAGGTGGGGAATGACCCGTCATATGTTCTAATGGTTTGCAAGTTTGACTTGTTAAATTAGGAATAGAAATGGCATGGATTGGAAGACAACGGGTCAAACGGATGGAATGGACGACAACACTCCTACGGGCAAAGGTAAGTGACCCACTTACTAGATTTTCGGTTATTTACTTATACTTACATGTAATGTGGGATGGAAAACAGGATTGGATGGTAATTTAAGGTAATGGTAAGATTATGGGAGGTTGGTACTAGACCCGTAGGGTTCGCTATGTGAAAGTACGAGTAGTTAGGATAATTGGGTCGACGATTGAGGAAATGACTAAGGACATAAATATGGCCTTGAGTTTGCAAAAACGCATGGTGTTTCACTAAAACTCTTAACGGGTCAATTGGGTGATTAGAAATCACGGGTTAAATTGTGGGAGTTATAAATACAGGATCATGGTTTGGTTAAACATGTTTAAAGGTCACAAATACAGGCCATTTTTTGAGTCCTGAACAGCCTGAGAATTCAACTTATAGATGCCCTTATAGTGAAGCTTGGCGCGGGGCTTTGAATGAGAATATTAGCATGTTAGCAGGTCCAAACCGTCCGGCCGTAAGCTACAGCTCAAACAGGCTGGTTCGGCCAGAAGCTTATGGCGTGTGATGTTTCCAAAGAAAGGTGAATCGTAGGCTACGGCCAGAAGGCAATAGCTTACAGCGGGGCTGATGAATCAACATTCTAGCGTTTTAAATTTGACTCACGAGCCCTTTCAAAACAAAATTAGGCACCGTAGTGCAAGCTTGGGATTGGTGCGTGCGTAAATATATGATCTTGATGTTAACTATATTGATTGTGTGAATGGAAACGAAAGTGCAGGTATGTTAAGGATGAATGCATGATGCTTGAAGATTTGAATTCGAGGAATCGGGTTCGGGGTTGTACCGAAAGGCATCCGAACTTGCAGCGACAAGTTCACATATTCTTTAGGTGATCTTTGGGTGCTATTTACATATTATTGTATTATGTCACTTACTTGACTAATGCTAGGGTTATGTGGTAATCACAGGTCATTAGAGTCATCCAAACGACTGTGACGGATGGTGGGAAGATTGATTGGGACACGGATTGTACAGGAGCACGGTCACGTAGCTGTATGATTTGTTCGTTGTAAGGAATATATATGGAAGAATGAAATACAAAACACTGGGGAATGTACTATAATGATCGTGAAGTACTTGTAACATATTTAAAAGGGCTTTTCTAAGTATGATAAGTAGTTTATGAATGAAAGAAATTTTATGGTTCGTATTTCTGCTGCGTGTTTTCAGCTAGTTAGGTTCAGGGTGTTTCAACGCAGACATGTATTGTAGTGTTGTTAACCTTTTATTATGAGAATGGTAATAAAGATGCAAGTATGCAAGTATGAATGCTTAGCAACTGGAGGTTAGGGTCCGGATATCAGACCCGAACTTACGATAGGCGTTTGACCAGGATCACAGATACTACAAAAAAATTGCCATGTAGTGGCACGCAAAAAATGTCACAAATGGCCAAAAAAAGTGTCACTAAAAGCCCACGTAAGAATGGGCGGCACACAAAAAAAGTGTCACTGGAAGAGCTAACACTAAAGCCTTTTAGTGACACTTTTTCAATCTGTCGCACTAAGTTTTTAGGGCTTTAGTGGCACTTTTTTTTTTTGCCACAATATGGAAAAGACTTTTGTGGCACATATTTTGTGCCTCTAATAAATGATTCTAGTTACATATCTATATTAGTTTTAGTGGCTCTTTTTTTTGCCACAATATAAAAACCTTTTATGTCACAAATTTTGTGTCGGCAAAAATTGTTTCTATATATATGTACATTATCTAGTGGCACATAAATATACCACAAAAATCACATTATTTACCATTTAAATTTAAAACAAAAGTTTGATAAAAAAAAATGTAACTGTAGAATTCATAGTATTATAACTTCAATAATAAGTTTAATTCGAAACATATTTCAAACGTTAGCAAAAACAATATGTAATAAGTAACATATCCCAAATTTCAAATAGTTACACAAAAAGTCGAAACATTAATTTTGGAGAGAATTCCACTATCATACAACTTGGCTTCAAAGCTTCTCATGATATCTACCCTGCCATAAACCATACGAATAAGCATTAGTATTGCGCCCCATGTGATTTGGTCGCCTCTAAACCACATATATATTCTCGCATGTCAAAGTACGCTTCCTGACGCGTTGTTCATTCCATTCTGGGATGTCTACTGCGCGGGTCTGCTGCTACTAATCTGCTGTCCAGTTTTGGCATTGATGATCTGTTGTCCAGTTTTGGCGCTGCTGATCTGCTGCGCGGGTCTGATGCTGATCTGGTAGCCGATGAGAACGGTAGTGCCCCTTTACTTCAGCGAGAGACTTGTCATCAATGTATGAACCATGTCATTAAAGACTCACCTACTTATAGTGATAAAAATGGCAACACACAATCTAAAATAGACAGTTCAGGTGATTTGAGTAGCACAATTGAGGCCAAATAGATCTCAATGTGTGAATGCTGAACAGCCTAAACCTTTATGCATAAACCAAAAATGGATTGGGTTCCAGAAGCCATGATATGCAGATAAAGGAGAACATTCAAAATGACAACAGAACTAGAATAACCAGCATAGTAAGAATTGGTACCCAAATAGTTCATGTAGTAACAAAAGTTCTTCCTCGTTTGGTGCACCAAGAATCTGAGGCATACAAAAGAGTGAACCTGCGGTAAGCTCCATGAATCAACAAATATTAAACAAGTGATTTGAATATTGAAAACTTAAACAATTATCACTGCCCATACTGGAAAATTACCTATTTTTGACCTATTACCCACCCATTTTGCCATCTCTACTTTCCTGAAACACAAAATAAAGTAAGTAGATCCTACCAGAAGCTCCTCGTCAGCAAATTTGTATGTCTTTTTGTTTAAAATATCTACATCGATTTGGTCTTCTATGGCTTTAGTGTAAAGTTCTACTGCAGATAAACTTTTTGGTTTCATGTAAGTTTTCTCCTCTGAAGATTTCATAGAAACTGGAATATGTTTATTGAGAAGTTGCAAAAGGTCCTTTTTCTTCCTCTGAATTCTTTGAACGGAGTAATTTATTTTCTTCACCGACTTTTGAACCTTAGTTTGTTTTTGTCCTTCTAAAGCATTTGTATCCTGTTTGGAAATTGTACCATCTTTTTTGGTTAATCTTGTACGTATGTCCTCTAATGAACTGCCCTTGGCAATTTCTTCATATAGCTCAGCGCGAGCTGCTTCATATTCCATCTGTGAGTTGTTTAATTATATTAGTACTGTGAATAACCAAATGCAAAAATAGCCATGCAAGTAATCTACAAGGTACAGAAACACTAGTAGTTGAACATATAGTTAAACTAGCATCATATTAAGAAAATTATGAAATGTCCGCTTGGCTTTAAAGAAAGAAAAGGCTTTGATACATTATGATTTAAATCCAGTTAGTGAATAAGAAATTTCTATATGTACAAAGTTTACGATGTTATTCTTGATCCACAAAAGTTTTTTTTAACCATGTAACTTAAATTTAACAAAAATATATACATAATTAATTAGCATAAATAAATTGTTATAATTCTATGCTTCAAGTATTAATCATTGGCATGCCTTCTAGAGCTTGACTTTGAAGAAAAACATCACGAAAATCTACTGGTACAAATCAGGATCATCTTATAGAATCTGCTGAAAGAAGAAAAAAAACATATAAATTAAATGATGGATATATCCATAAAGAATATAAACAAATAGAACTCTACTAAAAACTAACGCTTGTAATGCAAATTGAAACCAACAAGAGGAGCAGACGGCTGCATGCTTAAGGATATAATCAAACGACCCTTATTTATATAGCACATCACACAAATACATAACTGAATGCGGTAATAACAAGGAAATCGTGTCCTCTTTTTCACTTACCATAGTTGGTTTTCCAGGAGTAACCATGTGAGGATCCTCAGCTATTTTCCCCTCGTACTCAACTCGACTTCCATTTAGTTTTTCAAATTCTCTTAGAGCAAATAACCAACTTTTTAATAACTGAACTCTTTCTTCCCCTTTATACGTAACAGAAACTTCATCAAGCCTTTTACATTGCATCACTAAAGGGAGACACTTGTCATCAATGTATGAACCATGTCATTAAAGACACACGCTTTGTGCACGAGATATGGCTAATTCTTTCTCTAAATAGATTTTTGTGTCCCGATAACCCAGATTAGTGCTCGTCTTCTGATGTTTAGCAGCTGAAGGGTCAAAAGGGGTAGGATTAGTAGCATATTGTTGTTTATCCTCACCATTTACATACACATTAGGGCGTAAATAATGGCTGGGGTGCGGGATGAGAAGCGGCGACCGGGAGAAATTAGGGTTTTCCAAGGTAGGCGGAGACCAAGTGCCCGTGTTGAACCCTGTATCAAGGTTTTGGAGTGAATATGAGCACGGATCAGGAGGTATAGGGGGGTTTGGGGCAGAAAAATGAGGGATTTTACCCTCAAATGATGGATTTACCGACATGTGGGGAAGAATTGAAATAGAAACTCCAGGATTCATTAAGTTTACAACAAATAATTTTAGGATACTCTCTATTTGAACCACTTATGAATGGAACTAGGGATTTGATTGAGAGGAAAACTAAATGACCGGATGGAATAATTTTTTGGGGAAATTTTAGTCAAAGGATTTCAAAAAGGGAAAGTGATTGGAATTTTTAGAGGGAAACTATTAGCAGGATAATGAAATTTTGAGAGGGAAAGTAATGGGAGGGTGGAGGGGTAAACCACTTCTTTGTTTAGGTTAAATTTTTTAATTTTTGGGTTTTAATTCAATAAATAAAATTTTAATGTAAAGAAATTATCTTTAACTTAGTTTTTTTATTGTTTGAATGACAATGAACGACGTGTCAACCATCGTGACCCCGGGTGTTGTGGCCAAGATCGACTACTCGACTGCCGCAGCCCCTTGGCTCTCCCAGATGTTCGGAAACCCGACCTCCACTCGCTCAAAGGTACGATAGTGGATTAATCGGTAAAACCTCGCCTCTCATCCGAGTAAAACCGACGCCACCCGTATTCGTTCTTCACCAATGGGGAGAATGGGAATTGAACATGGGTCACATTGAACACTAAGATTTTTTCCAACCACTCAACCACTACCTCATTGGCACCTTTAACTTAGTTAAAAATTGATATCAGTGGCACATGATTAAATGTCACTTAAGCGTGTAGCAATCAATTATGAAACACCTAAAGTGTCACTAAAAATCAAATTTAGTGGCATAACAGTTAAATGCTACTAAAAGTATGTATTAAACAAATATGGCATACAAAAAGTCTCAATAAAACCCTAATTAGCATCACAAAAGCTAAATGTCACTAAAGCGTGTGCCACTAAATGGCAATTTTTTTGTAATGAGATTATTGTTGGATGTTATTTCCACATTGTGAGTAATTTTCATGAAGTCACATAACGAACTAATGAAACAGTTATGTGGTGATTGTAGGTTGTCTTTTCTACCTAATAAAGCAAGGAAAGGATAGAGATCGGGCAAGGACGCGGATTGTACGTGGTCACAGAAATGTAACAAAATAAAGATGAGTTGTGTTGAATGTAAAAAAAACATTAAAAGATGTAACACCCATAATAGCTCTTAGATATGTTTTCCAAATATTCAAAATGTTTTTATAAAGCAAGAAATTTTCTAGTTCGTATTTTCGCTGCGTATTTTCAATTAAACCAGTTTAGAGTTTTACAGACCCATATCCTTAGTATTGTTCACCTCCTTATCAATGAAATTAACATCAGTCGCATCATCATCATGCACTTGAAATCCTACCTAAACAACGCCGGACCCCATCTTAGACAATACGGGTCCCTTCTTCTCAGGCACTTTAGTCGCATCAACACCTTCCTCCAACAGAGCTTGAAAGGAGTTTGATACTGGTAAAGAAACACGTCCCCTAGACTTTACCACATTTGAGTCTTTACCCAATATAAATGGATCAAAATCAAATGGGTCATCCTCCACCACTTTGGGCTCCTTAATGGGCCGCTCATTACTACTATTATAATCTCCTTCATTTGGCAGGCCCATCTCCAGAATTCTATTGGCTTTCTTCCTTTTTAATAATTTTCCATCACCCGTCTGACTATTAAACGACTCATTAACCCCAATAAATGCCAATTCTGACTTTTCCTCAATCCCGAATGAATTGACAGTATCATTAGTAGCAATTGAATCCTCATTAATACCGTAATTAAAAGTTTCCAAATTATCCTCTTTTCCATTACATTCCTTAGTCGGAGAAAAATCCGGTTGTAGCTCCGATGACCCTTGCCAGATGACTGGATATCATCACCAACCTGGGTCGGGGCATCATGCTCCCGCTGAATTTCCGATGACTTATCAGGGGACAGAACCTCTTCACCATCAACATCAACATTACCTTCGGACTTCTCTGAATCAATAATAAAATCCTCTAACCAATCATTTGAATCCTCCATCACCCAGACCTTGATTGTTTTACCTCTCCATCTTAAAAACGCCTCTTCTTGAATACGTCTACCATGCTTCACAAGAACACCAATGAACTGAAAAGAATTATCCATGCCATAATGTTCTACTCGAGCCGGTTTAACCACTTCTCTGAATAAATTCCAAACATCATTCACCACCTTGTTATCTGTAATACACAACGGAATCCCGAACACTTTCAACCAGGCAATCTGTTCAAATGGACTTGACTGCCCTTCCTAAATCTCAGGAGAATCAGACAAATCGGATCTTCCACCCACTTCATCCAAAGCCATCATAGTATGTTCCTGTAACACCCCAACCGATGGCGGAAACATCGAGGCGTCACGAATGAATGATTGTTCAGTAGCTCATGGTAATACATATGTTTAAATAATCCTTTATTTCATTACAAAATTGAATTACATTAAAGTCTACATCAAATAATCAAACAAAGCTTAAAACTTCAAATATCTCCTCATGCTAGCTCTAGACTTCAAGCATCAGTATTTCCTGTTGAGTTTGGAAAAAATGGGGGGGGGGGTCAACTAGAAGTTGGTGAGAATACATAAGCCATGTCAGGCAATTAAGTTTAAGAATAAAAGTTTAGCAATTCATATGTCTATCGTAAGTTTAAGTCTACATGAATAAACATGAAATGTTGAATCGACATAATCAAACCTCCGACTAGTTTAGGTCCATCCCGTCATCCACGGTTCACCTTAATAATATGTTGGAACGATAACAATCACCCACGCTACCTATGTAGGAGGTACACGTATCCGGGTGGGATTGTCAATCCAATAGATCTATTATTGAGTATCGCCGGCTTGGCCATTGCTAATGATTATGTAATGTTGAAACTCGTTGAAACTGTTGTTGTTGTTGTCTAAATCATGAGGCATTAAAGTTTACAACTAGACATGCATGTAGAATTGCTTAAGTATAATGTTGCAGGTATGAAGAATTGCATAAACATGGTTACGTAAACTCACCTTAGCAAAGTATTAAGTCTCGAGAAATAGAATATGTGTAGCCCCAAAGTTGCCAATTACAAGAGCTTATAATCAAAGCTTCAATTGTAGAAGTAATAGACTATAGAAGAAAAGTATGAGGGAAAGTTTAATCGGATTGAAACAATCGATTTAGAGGTGGCAAGTGTAATGGTTCATAGGTGGGTTTTTATACTAGTTTTGGATTCAATTAGCCATTAAATTGGTCAACACCATAAAGTAAGGTTTTATGATGAATTGACTATTTGACTAAGACTTTGACTAGAAGAATTATGTTGTCAAGACTTTGACTCTTGACTCAAGGCTTTATTTTGAAATGAATTTATATCTTCCTTGTTTGAGATTATAAATGTAATTGGAAAAATGATTAGCTTTAAATAAGAAATAAAAAAAAATCATTAGTTTGAATTAGAAAATAAAAACAAACACCGTCTTATAAAATGACGATTTTATAAATAGAATTAGGATAGGACATATGTCATGAATGAAGATTTTTTTTTTAAGTACAATGATAAAAGGAACTTAGAAAAATAGAGTGCACGGATAAAGATAAGAATACTTAGAAATAAATTAGACTTTATATCATGGATCGGGAATACTTTAATGCAAAATAAATGGGAAAATTCGTGAGGTTACAGTCTCCCCTACTTTTAGAAACTTCGTCCCGAAGTTATAAAAAAAAAACACCGGGTTGAGGGTGATTGGGTAGAAATTAGGGCAACTGTGGTTTGGAAAATTTGTGTTTAAGGCATGACATGAATTTATAGGTAACAGAATAAACTGTTTCGAATAATTTGGTAAGAGGTTTGATAGGTGTGGGTTTTAAGGGTTGGATTAGGTTCGTCTAAAATAGCATGGAGAATAAGAATCTAGCAAAACACTAAACTTTAAGTTTTAGGAATCTTAAAAAGAAATGCATGAGTTAATTGACTATAGAAATACTAAACAGGTAACTAGAGTTTATAATTGGTTATCTACCAAAAACCTTGAAAGAATTTCACACTACCTTAACGTACCTGTAAATTCATGATTACGTTCCGGACCGTAATTACCAATTTACCTTACATTAGGGTTTTGTGTCCTTCTATGACTCTAAACACACATGTAAGTAATGCAAAATAACCTTGTGATTGAATCGTATACAATGTATCCAAAAATGAGTCCAACTGTTGAGTAGGAAAAAGACTTCTACCAGTTAGTGAGTAAGAAGCTCTACCGATTGTTGAGCAGGTGCGATAGCCTCTACCAGTCGTTGAGCAGGTTGTAGGGCCTCTACCGACTGTTGAGCAGGCATGATGACCTCTACCAATCGTTGAGTAGGTTATTTGGTACTCTACTAACTTTTGAGCAAGTACTTCATCCTCTATCAGTTGTTTGATTAAGTGCACCAATTATTACACACATGAATTGCAAATTGATAATATGTACATGTAAGCAATCAAGTATCAAGTATATCATACGAGTTGTAATAGAGTTGCCCTAGACAAGGTTAATGACTCTAGGTGTGTCTATAGCAAATAGTTTATATTCCATGAATTCTAGTTTCAAATGTTCAAATATGGTAGATAGTCGAATCCTCATGTATAACTAAGGATTATGTTTGATGCAACACACAATCAAGTTTCAATAGTTTGGTTATCATAGGGATCAAGTTCATGTTCAAGAAGGTAAAGAATATGAATTTAGTTCTTGAGAGGATGATGGATAATCTCGAAGCAGAATCAAGGTTGTGAGAGGTAGTGAATGTGAAGATAGTTGATAAAGAGTTTATTTTATAGTAAAGAGATTATGTAGCAGTGTAAATTGTGGCGCTTGAATCAAAGGTTAGAATCAAGTGTATGAGAAAACATGATTGTGGTATATGCCAAATATTGTAAAAATTTCGAACTAGTTGAAAATAAGTGAGTGTCGATGGAGAATTTAGAGACTAGATATTATTCCTATGAAAAAAAAATCTTATTTTCAAAATTGGTTTTATAAAGCAAAAGTTGTTAAATAGTACAAGCTAAGTGGGCTTTGATTAAAATATTCCCGTTAGTTGGAGATTTCAAACATGACATTAGGTTTTGAAGATCAAGGTTCTATTAAGTGATTTTTTAATAGTTTAAAGCATTATATAGAAAATTGTTTGTTACGTCAATAAATAAACAATTGAATTTAAGTTCGAGGACATCTTTGGACAAAAATATGTACTTTGTAAAGTTACTAGGTAATGAAAATACAACAAGATTTAGAAATCTTTAGTTTGTGCTAAGGTATGAGGTTATAGTTTTTAAAAATAAGTAACATGTGGAGAAATGAAATAATATGATTTGGGTAGAGTGTTGAATATTTAAAAAGTGGCTAAGATGGTAAGGTGAAGTGTGATTGTGAAATCCATAGATGGTTATGAAATGAGATTGATTTAAGCTGGAAAATTTTAAGATTTTAGAGCTTAGTTTAAGGAAAGTGAGTGTAATCATTTATTCATTAATTAAAACGAATAAACGAAAACGTTGACTTATCAAAACTTCTAGATTCTAATAACATAGTGAAGACATGCTTTAGCCTATAAGTGAACTCTCATCCCGAGAATTCCCAGGTAGGCATCCGGGTCCCTCGTCTGATTGGGATTTATGCGCAATGCCAGTCCTAGACAGAAAACTCAGAATATAGGTGTTCACCCTTCCAGATTGCACGTGTTCGTTATTAAAATCTAGAACTTCGATGAGATCTTCAAGGTGGTTCAAGCTAAACCTGAGGATTTTTTTTTTTTTTTTTTTTTTTTTTTTTTTTTTTTTTTTTGGTAAAAGGAGGCGGTACTCCTGGTAAATTTTATTAATCACAAAAAATATTTACACCTAAGAGATCGGCATCCCGGGACATACCCCAAGGACCAAAATCCAATCTCAACCTATGGTCTAACAATGGGACTATCCAAACGTCCCGACCATAAGTACAACTATACAATCAAAAAACAAATCACAACCACACAGCTAAAGACCCAGCCACACCCGGCTAAAGTCTAAAATCTAACAAAACAAAAAAACACAAAACAAACACACACATAAAACCAAAACAGCATCCACTCAGACAGCACAAACAGACCAGCTATCATTGGCAAAACCAACAAACCTAGGCCATCATCATCCCATACGCCCCACATCCACCAGACCCATCAGCATACCTTTGTCGATAACCAACAAACACCAACTGCAAAAAGACCCACACAAACTAACTTCCTTTTGACCCATCTTCATACAACCCCATCTGCATAACAACCTCAATTCCCGGATCAAAAGGAAACCAAACATGATCTATCTGCCCAGCCCACAGTAGCCACCTATTAGACCCATCACATATAATACTAACACAGATACCACTACTACATAACCAACTCAGCAGCATTAACAAACACCAACTACTCACACATCTACCACTACTAAACCAACACAACACAAAATTAATTAACATAATCATCAAACCCCTTATTACTAACCTCAAAATTCCATAATGCAGCAGCCATTCTAGCCTGCATACCATCTTTAACCTCTATACTTCTGAGCTTCATAGTAATAATATCCTGAATTAAACCACAAACCACCTTAGCATTTCTTTTCTTGTTGCTAAAGATTCTCCAATTTCTCTCTTGCCAAATGAAATATACAGCAGCTGCAACCACCAGCTTCTGTATTAATCCCCATATGCCCTTACCAGTTTTACCTTCAACCACAAACTCAACAATTCCATCCCAATCATCAGGAATACCTTCAAATCTAGCAAGCTCTCTTAATTTCCACCAAATACCTCTAGCATAGTCACATTTGAAAAACAAATGCTTGTGACTATCAGGCTCCTTCCCACACAGGCTGCAATTCAAATTAACATCCTTTTTCAAACATAAAATCCTATCTTGTGTAGATAGTTTGTTTTTAAAAGCCAACCAAGTTATGAAAGTATGCCTAGGAATGCTATTACCAAACCAAACAAATTTATACCATCCTACCTCATTACTTTCCATAGCCAAATCATTATACACAACCCTTGATGAAAATGGTAATGTCTTACCATTCTTGCTCAGCCAGCAGAATTCATCAACTTTTTCAGCAACAATGATGGGAAAATAATCCCTAAAAAACATGGGATATTTCTCCTTCCACTCCTCAGGCACATTCCAACCATCAGCCCCAATCATCTCAGATAACCTTCCCCTTAAATCAAAACCAGCAGCCTTAATGTCCCTTCTATTTAAGTGATCAATCAATGGCCCATTAACATGCCATTTATCAAACCACATATTAATACTCCTTCCATTCCCTATCCTAGCCACACAATGCTGTCTAAACAACCCTCTACAGCCAAGAATTTGTTTCCAATGCCAAGAATCAGAGTTAGTCTCTCCAATTTCCCATAAACTTTTCCCATGCAGCTTATTTAACTTGACCCATTCCACCCATACAGACTTCCTATCAGTAATTATACTCCACATGTGCTTAGCAACTAAGGCTAAATTTCTTTCTTTTAATGAAGATAATCCCAACCCACCTTGACTCTTCTTTAAACAAAGCTCATCCCAAGCAACTTTAGCACTTCCCTGCTTAAAATCCCCTTGACACCACAAAAAGCCTCTACACAGCCTTTCCACATCAGCATGTAAGTTATCAGGTAAGATGAATAAAGAAGCCCAATAAACAGTTAAAGAGGACAGAACAGATTTTAACAATTGAACCCTTCCAGCATATGACAGAAATTTGTTTCTCCAGTCTTCTATTCTTCTTTTCACTTTATCAAGCAAAGCTCCACAATCCTTTTGATATAGTTTTCTAGAAGCTAGAGGGATTCCCAAATACTTCAGAGGCAACTGTCCCACTCTGAAAGGAAGAATCTGCATAATTTCATCCTGAATTTCTTTCTTGACATTACCAAAAATAATTTCACTTTTACCCATATTAGGCTTTAACCCAGAATAGGCACCAAACTCCTCTAATACTTCTTTAATAACTGTAATAGACTCTCCACAGGCCCCACTAAAAATGAATAAATCATCAGCAAAACATAGGTGAGTAAGCTGCAGGTTATCACATTTCCAGTAATAAACAAAATTCTCCTCAACTCTGATTCTTCTCTTCATTAACAAGTTTAATACCTCCATAACTAAAGTAAACAGATATGGAGATACTGGATCACCCTGCCTAAGCCCCTTCTCTCCTTTAAAATACCCATAGAGCTGACCATTCAGATTAATGGAATATGAAACAGTCTTCAAACAACTCATAACCCACCCAATGAACTTCTTATCAAATCCAAAATGAAACAGACACTTTTCCAAAAAACTATGATCAACAGAGTCATAAGCTTTTTGTAGATCCACCTTCAAAGCCACCCTAGGACATCCCCTCTTCCAATCATACCCCTTCACAAGCTCTTGAGCAAGAAGAATGTTATCACTAATCAACCTTCCTGGCACAAAAGCACTCTGAGATAGATCAACAATCTGGTCCAACACTTTCATAAGTCTGTTACAGATCACCTTACTGATACACTTATAGATGACATTGCAGCAAGCAATGGGTCTAAACTGATTAACAACAGTGGGAGCCTGAACTTTAGGAATAAGAGAAATAACAGTTGCATTGATTTGCTTCAACAGCTTGCCATTATCAAAGAACTCTTGCACAGCAGTAGTTACCTCATCACCAATAACACTCCAAGCAGCTTTAAAAAACCTTGCTGAATACCCATCAGGCCCAGGAGCTTTATTATCATCAATCTGAAACATAGCCCTTTTAACCTCCTCTTTAGAAACACTTTTCACCATGTCATTTGCAGAATCAGCAGAAATCCTCTTCATAAATAATGACTGAGGATCCTGAATATCTTCAACATTATCTTTACTTCCCATCATGCTTATAAAATAGTTAACAAAAGCATTACCCACTCTCTTATCCTCATACACCATACCATTGACATCTTCAATTTGTGTTACTCTCCCCCTGGACTGCCTCTGTTTAACAGAGTGAAAGAAATATTTATTATTATTATCCCCCACCTTTAGCCAGTGGACTCTGGACTTTTGCTTCAAAAACATCTCTTCATCCAAAACAGCCTCATTAAAGGCACTCACATAAACCTCCTCTTCCACCCTTAGCATATCATTATTAGGATCTTTCACCATTCTTCTTGAATTCTCTCAACCTCCACTCTTAATACATCCACCTTTTTAGACAAATTTCCATAATGAAAATTCTGCTTTCTAAAAGGTTTCTTCAAACTCTTGAGCTTTGAAACCACACTAAACATTTTGCATCCCTCAACATCCTTCTCCCAAACATCTCTTACAATATCCAGAAACTCAGACTTCTCAGCAAGATAGTTCCAAAATTTAAATGGCTTAGGATCCTTAGAAAAAGAAGCAGCACATGAAACAACAACTGGTGCATGATCCGACAAATAAAATGGCAAAAATTTAGCAGTTACATTACTAAATGCTTTAAGAAAATAATCATTACCCATAGCCCTATCCAGTTTCTCCAAAATGCCATCAGTTCTACCCACTTTCTGATTCCATGTATACTCCAGACCAGTAAAAGGAAGATCTTCAACTTTCAAAACAGACACACACTCCTGAAACTCATGCATACCATATAAAGAATAACCCAACTCAGTACTTTTCTCACTAGGATCCAAAATAGCATTAAAATCACCAACCAATAACCAAGGATTTTCACCAATTTTATTAGCCATTTTGCACAGATCATTCCACAAAATTCTTCTACCATTCACATTAGTAACCCCATAAACAAAGGAGCAGAAGAACACCTCCTTCCCTTCAATAGGACAAACCAAACATTGAATACACTGCTCAGACTTATGCAAAACAATAACATCCACCTTACTCTCATCCCAACCCACAGCAATCCTGACCCAACTAGAGCAGAATTCAGCATTGTTCACCCAACCCCATCTATTCATAATACCCTTACAAGCCTTATCAATCTCCAAAGGATTCACCCTAGTCTCCACAAGACCACAGATACTCACCTTATTACTACTTATTAATCTACTAATCTGCCTTTGTTTAATAGTCTTACACATCCCCCTCACATTCCAAGCCATGATATTAATCTTCATAAGTAACATCAGAGAACTTTTCAGAGGGCTTCAAACCAGAAGTTCCCTCCCCATTATTATCACATTTCATACTATCACAATCATTTCCCATGCTATTCCCCAAATCTTCCAACACAACAAGATCATCCATCATAATTTTATCCCATTGCTCAAAAAATAACTTAACCTGCCCAATACTCCATTTCCTCAAAATTTCATTAGGAGGACAAGTCTTATTGGTAATATACTGAGCAACTTCATCAAATTGTTTCTCAGTTATTTTAAAATAACCAGATTTAGTATTAATCTTGGTATTAATCTTCACTTTAGCATCAAACCCCTTCTCAGAATTCAACTTAGAGGAAGCAGCCACACCATCCACCTTCTTATTCATCACATTCTCCTTTTTAATACCACCACAATCTACCACATTGTCTCTACCATTATTATTCTCATCAATATGAATACCCCCATTCCTAGACTTCACTCCATTAATACTACCCCCAGCACTATCCTCCCTCCTATTATCTCCAACTTTACTCCCTACAACAGATTTTCCCTTAATATCTTGCCCAGTATTCTTCATAGTAACATTCTCCTCTCCCAACCCATTATCTTCATCAAGCACATCAAACCTATTCTTAACCTCAAGTCTTCTTCTATTAGCCATACCCCCTCTATTCCCTGCCTGATAACCACCCCTCACAGGTCTATACCCCTGATAACCTCTACCCTGAAAACCACCCCTGCCATTAAAACCATTCTGAGAAACATAACCCCCCCTTCCCTGATCTCCTCTTCTAGTCTCCTTATTAAAATCACCAGCAGAACCTTGATTACTAGCATTCCTCACCCCCTTATTATTCTTTACCACAGTAGTAAAACAATCAATATCAATGCCTGAAACAGGTAACTTTTTTGAAGCAGCACTCTTAATCTCATCCACAAGCCTCAAAGATTTCTCCTCCAATTCCTTCACAGTTAAGATTCTAACTGTGCAGGAATCATAATCATGCCCATATACCTTGCATTCAGAACATTTTTTAATAAACGTCTGATAAGTCACCTTCACCTTGCTAATAAATCCAGGTTTATCCTCATCAGGGGGATAATAAGCATTAACATATTCTGGCAGATCCTTTTCAGCTTTTACTTCAACAAGAACTCTAGCAAATCCTGCTGGACCATCCTTCATTTTGCATCTTTCTGCCGTAATCCTATCAAACAAAACAGGATTACCAATACAACTTAACATACTACATATGCTTTTGTTACTCCATAATTCAGCTGGTAAGTTTGGGATTGTAATCCACATAGGAATCACACTAGGTTCAGTTTTCTCCAAACTAATACCAATCTCCCATTTCTTTAAACACAATGGAATATCATTCACCAACCAAGGACCCTTCTCCATAGCCCCCCACATTCCTACATCATTTCTGAATTTGAAAAAGAATACTCCATTATTATTGGTAGACACTTCCATCAATCCAAATCTCTTCCACATTCTCATTAAATGAAATCTAACCATTCCCACAGATAACTCTTTCCCCACAAAATAACCATATAGATACTTACTGTAAGCCACCTTAGCCTGAGCAATCTGGATAGGACTAATCTCAGCAACAAGTTCTCCATTCTCCAAAACCTTAGGAGGATAATACTGAACCTTCTCAGACAAGACTTCATTTTCATCTCCTTTAGTAGCAGCAGCATAAGATTTACTCTTATTAGAACTAACCGAAGCCTTGGGACCCTCCTTCTTTGCAGAAAACACCACATTATCATTCAAAATTACAGAACTCAACACTGATTTCTTAGGAGGTGGAGGCAAAGTTTTAATAATTTCAACATCTTTCTGAGTAATACAATAAGGACTATCTTGTCTACTCTTCTCTTGAATTAGTTTCTTCATGGACATTCTTCTAATAGCAAACTTCCTTCCACTTCCAGCCACAACTACATTTGCATCCACCCCACCATCATTAGTAATCTCCATAGAATCATCACCACTTTCCTCATTACTAACATTGTTCACAACTTCCTTCATAGCATTAGTCTTCAAAAACTTCTTACCAGAATCCTTTTTCAAAACATGAAAACCAGGATTGAATTCCCTCTCCTCAAAAGGTTTCACATAGTCAAACTTAATCTGTTCAGTAGTGCCCTCCACTCTACCAATAGGATCCCTCTTCTTCACAGCAATGAACTTCATTCCCACATTCACATTGTCATCAGCATCTTTCATATCCACATTTTCAGGGATAGCATTTTCTTCAATACTCTGTTCTTCAACAATCCCTTCTCTTTTGACTAACCTTCTATTAGGAAAGACCCTTCTAGACTTCTTAGCCATTTCAAACAGATAATCAGCAGGAGAACATTTATCAGGCAACACATCAAACTCATCCCCTTTAATAACATGTCCCCAATATTTAGAATCAGCATCAATCCTTCTACTAAGTTTCACCTGCACACCCTCATTCCTAACAGAATGTTTCTTTCTCTTACTTATCACCTCAAACTTATCACACTTGATCTCATCAAATGCATTAGAATCTGGTGATAACTGAGGATAGCACACCCTATTACCAACCAGATACTTATCAACCAAAGAAAACCCTCCTTTCTTAACCACATACTTAGCCAGAACCTCAAAAACAGACATACACTGCCCCTCATACTGGATTTTAGTATCATTAATATCAACATCAGAATTGCCATTATTAACAAGAGGATTACCCTTATCATCACATTTCAACGACAAATCACACAAATCATCCAAATCCTCATTTAATATCCTAGATCTCCAGTTATCCCCCAACAAGTTTCTCAGATATAAAACATGAGCATCTGACAGTACAAATGAATCAGACATACCTATACCAGCAGATCCCAGCCCAGTCTTCAAATCAGAAACCCTAGCTCTTACATCAGCAGACTTATCAGCAGAAATCAATTGCATCCAATAATCCCCAAAAATTCCTTTCAAATACTCCAGATCCTCACCAGATAACATACATACCTCAGAAATACCACCCTTCCATCTCGCCAAAACAAACCTACCATCACCAGCATCTCTGAGATCAAATCTAACTCCCACACCAGGAGATAAGTCAGGTGGAACAGCCGGAGGAGGCTCCGGCCTCACAGATCTAACAAAAGAACCCATGAAACGTGCGCTGTGAAGATTCCAACACCTTCAAAGATGATGGAACAGTGAAACACGATGAAGCAAAGAAGAAGAAAGGGTTAGCAGTAAACGAGAAAAGAAAACGAAGAAGAAAACCCTGAATCGCCAAAATCGCCCAATTCAGAGAGAAAACCCTAGTTTCCCCTTAAACCTGAGGATTTGTCCTATTAGTCTAAGAGTATATCTTGTGATGGAGAGCACTATTCTTGTAGGGACTAAAGTAAGGATAAGAAGTAGGATAGAGAATATAAACAAGTAAGGTTGCAAGTAAAAGGATCAAGTACTGATTAAAATCCTATGGTTATAGACTAGATTATTTTTTTTTTCTAATAACCTAATTCCCTATAACCATGGCTCTGATACCAATCTGTAACACCCCAACCGATGGCGGAAACATCGAGGCGTCACGAATGAATGATTGTTCAGTAGCTCATGGTAATACATATGTTTAAATAATCCTTTATTTCATTACAAAATTGAATTACATTAAAGTCTACATCAAATAATCAAACAAAGCTTAAAACTTCAAATATCTCCTCATGCTAGCTCTAGACTTCAAGCATCAGTATTTCCTGTTGAGTTTGGAAAAAATGGTGGGGGGGGGGGGGGGGGTCAACTAGAAGTTGGTGAGAATACATAAGCCATGTCAAGCAATTAAGTTTAAGAATAAAAGTTTAGCAATTCATATGTCTATCGTAAGTTTAAGTCTACATGAATAAACATGAAATGTTGAATCGACATAATCAAACCTCCGACTAGTTTAGGTCCATCCCGTCATCCACGGTTCACCTTAATAATATGTTGGAACGATAACAATCACCCACGCTACCTATGTAGGAGGTACACGTATCCGGGTGGGATTGTCAATCCAATAGATCTATTATTGAGTATCGCCGGCTTGGCCATAGCTAATGATTATGTAATGTTGAAACTCGTTAAAACTGTTGTTGTTGTCTAAATCATGTAGGTATGAAGAATTGCATAAACATGGTTACGTAAACTCACCTTAGCAAAGTATTAAGTCTCGAGAAATAGAATATGTGTAGCCCCAAAGTTGCCAATTACAAGAGCTTATAATCAAAGCTTCAATTGTAGAAGTAATAGACTATAGAAGAAAAGTATGAGGGAAAGTTTAATCGGATTGAAACAATCGATTTAGAGGTGGCAAGTGTAATGGTTCATAGGTGGGTTTTTTTTACTAGTTTTGGATTCAATTAGCCATTAAAATTGGTCAACACCATAAAGTAAGGTTTTATGATGAATTGACTATTTGACTAAGACTTTGACTAGAAGAATTATGTTGTCAAGACTTTGACTCTTGACTCAAGGTTTTATTTTGAAATGAATTTATATCTTCCTTGTTTGAGATTATAAATGTAATTGGAAAAATGATTAGCTTTAAATAAGAAATAAAAAAATCATTAGTTTGAATTAGAAAATAAAAAAAAAACACCGTCTTATAAAATGACGATTTTATAAATAGAATTAGGATAGGACATATGTCATGATTGAATATTTTTTTTTAAGTACAATGATAAAAGGAACTTAGAAAAATAGAGTGCACGGATAAAGATAAGAATACTTAGAAATAAATTAGACTTTATATCAAGGATCGGGAAATACTTTAATGCAAAATAAATGGGAAAATTCGTGAGGTTACAGTTCCTTAGTTTTAAACTCAATGAAAATCATCAATCCACCAAGACATCGGACCACCCCTTCACTAAGTTTCATATCTTTCAAAATAACTTTAATATTTTGCAAAACATACAGAGACTTTAGCTGCACAATGATCACCCTCCCATGTAGACCAACACATGCTTCCATCTTGTCTTCAACCTTCACAAGTCGACCCTGCAAAGCACCGGCAAAGGCTTAGTTATACGACATGTTATTGGAGAAAGTATCCTTTTTAACTGAAGATTCACCTCCAACACCCTGCCTACCATCCGACATAGGTCGTACCTGCTCTCTGAATGGTTTGGGTTGCTTAATCTCTCCTTCTTCAAGTACAAAGCTAGCAACGTTGCATTTCAATCTATACTCCCCCATCCGAATGGAAGATACATTCCTTTCCAATTCCGACCGCTCTTTAACATCCAACATGGTTATAAAACCAAATTGCTTCCCATCCTTGTCCCTTTTATGAGCAATGTAATTATAAAAAATATCACCCATACCTCTGATCACGCTGGCTACATCCGCTCCACTACAACGATCCGGAAGATTTGAAACATAGAACTTGGTTAATCTTGCCTGAACGTCCGCCGAAATTGGTTTCCGACGAGAGCCCATTTTGTATAACTCTTGCATAATTAATATCAAATATATATCTTTACATTTTTAAAATTAATTATTTAAAAATTTTATATATTTAGCTAATTATGTATATTTATTAGTTTAATGACATTTCTTTTAGTTAATTATATTTATGTGTACATCCATTAATATATGCATGCGTACCCACATACATATGCATATACTGCTAATGTTGATTATTTACACAGGGTACTACAATTGAAGCTATCGGTAGAAAATGTGATAAAACATTCTTATAGCCTAGGCTTGTGTTGCGGTATTGTTACTGTGTGACAAATTATTTGACAGAACAATATTTAGAACCAAATTCAATTTTATCATATTTTAAGAATCACCAAAGCTGGTCTGTAGATTTTGATTGCCCTGTTTGATTTTTTTAAATCGTTGAATTTGATTGATGTGAATTTTTCATTATTGGACAGAACAATATTTAGAACCAAATTCAATTTTACGATTTTGATTTTTACTTAGTCATGATATGGTGTTATGTTTCAATACCCATATTGACAATAAACATGCCTAAGTTCTTTCATTCTGTCAAATTATGTTGATATGTAATTCTAATTTCACTTAGATTTTATGATGGGATTGGGTACTAAATCAACTATATAAGGGATTACATCCCTAGTAGGACTTGGGTAATGGTGGCATACGTCCACCCCTATATAAGGGATTACATCCCTAGTAGGGAGGATACTTTTTGCTAACTCAAAGAGCTATCAATTGATAGTATCCCCATTCACCCCATTTTTGTTATAAACTACTACCTCGTGTAGTCGTCTCCCTACCCACGTCAATTCTTGTTTGCAGGTCATTCAATCCAGAACTGCTAGTGAAGGACCAACCCTGTGGAATACAATCGTCTTGTCATCCCTACACGGAGGGTAAGACCATTTTTTTCTTCATTGGCGACATCCCTATCGTTTCTTTAATCGTTCAAACTAGCAATCATGATTTCTTTGAATGGCGCAAACCAAAACACTGCTGAAGTCGATGCAACGATTGATGATCTGATCAATGATGTTGCACCTAACACCATAACAAAGAATGTAACTTAGAAACAACCATCTTCGACATTCCAGTTCAACCCAATCAGGGGAGGACTATTAGGAACAAGGAAGAAACAACATAACCAGTCTCCGGTAGATCCGGATGAGTGGTTAGCCAGACAAAACTCAAAAACAATTGCATAGTACCAGAAGATGGTTCTCGAGAAGGCCAAACTCAATGCTCAGAAGACTTTGAGTTTTGGTACAATGGAGAACGATCCAAAGTCACCTCCAGAAAACAACAATGGTCGTCGTCCAATGGGACCTCGTCGGGTGGTACGTGGTGGAGACCGTGGTAGAAATACTCGCGGTCAGGACCCCGTCAACCTGGATGAGGAGCCCGACGGCTATGAATTTGAAGACGAAGTACAACATGACTCCAACCATAAACAAGGCTCTAAATCGGTTGTAAGCAATCCAGCACCAAAAGACGACGATCTCTACAAGCCCTACAGGCCAAAGACCTTTGCAGAAAGGTTAAAGCTTTGTGCACGAATAGCTTTGGCCGCAATGCCCCAAGAATACAAGATCCCAAGTATGATTGGAAAATATGATGGTCTTCATGATCCAGATGATCACCTACATGCTTTCGATTGCGCGGGCAGCTCTAAACTTTGGCCTGTGAAAGCTTGGTGCCACTTACTTGTTCAAACATTAACAGGAGCCGCTAGATTTTGGTATGAAAGTTTTCCCGTTGGAAGCTTGGTGGAATTTGATGACTTGATCAGAAAGTTCAAGAATCACTTTTCGCATTTACGCAAACACAAGAAGGACAAGGCGCATATTCTGTTTTGCACACGCAATGAGAAGGAATCGCTGGAAGACTATATAGTACGGTACAACAAAGAGGCTCTCCATCTAGGATGCGGAGAAGAGCTTACCCGTGCAGCGTTTATTCATGGGGTAAGAAATGATTACGTAATTGTAACGTTTCGTATTTTGATATGTCTTGTAATAATAATTATTTAGTAAATCCTTTGGATCCCGACGTTTTAGTGTGTTTTAAAATTTTTCGTAACATTTTTATCCTAATATATTCTTAACATGCATATATAATAGGGTTTTATATGAGAAAAATTTTAAAAATTAAAAACCGCTCAGGCCGGGACTCGAACCCGCGCCTGAGCCAGTTCACCAACTTACAACACCAACACAAACCAGCTACTCTAGCAGTGTGTTTGTGAGTTTCATCGAAGTCCATATTATCTATACACGTTTGAAACTCATAGTCTAATAATCAAAAGTCAAACACCCAGTTGACTTTCTTTGTTTGAATCCAAATCCAACGCGCTATTGATTTGATTATGGAAAGAAGTTGGATTGGCAAACCATCATACGTATTCTACACGCGAATTACAATCAAAACCTTCAAAAATTATGGTAATTACACGTAGACATTAAACACCTAGGTCAACTTTCTAATTCGTCCAATCCGTGTGTTAAACTATAAATTGGATGTAACCTTATGAAAATTTCCCCAATCCTAAACTAATAAAAATCCCCGTTTTTAGGTCACATTCTTAGATATTACTCGTTCATTACTTCTAAAATTTTAAAATAATAACTTTGTTTTAAATACAAAGTTTTCTAAATAAACTATGCATATTTTAAACCTTTTTATTTTCTATAATAATAATAATAATTTTAGAAATTTTATAAATTACAAAACTTGTTATATAGATTGTTTTAATATATATATATATATATATATATATATATATATATATATATATATATATATATATATATTTATATAAACCCATGAAAACAAACCATAATAAGCCTACACATCTCTAGCCCCTCTTTTCTTGATCTGGCCCAACAAACAAGCCCAATACCCACCTCTGCCAAACAGACAGCCCAACCCAAGCCCCTTTCCCTAGTGTTTAAAAAAATGTGGTCACAACGGGTATCGAACACAAGTCAGCAGCCGGTTCAAACACTTGCACAAACAACACCACCATTATACCACCTTGGTGTTTGGTGATTTATCTAGAAACAGATTATACATAAACATATTTTATAAACCCTTGGACCACTGACAGCTTGCAAACGCGTGACCATCGCTTGATTGGGAACCAATGTCACAATTTATTGCGCAGATTTGACTGAAATCAATTATCGCGTTTATCTTGCTATCATTGAAAGCGTTACAGCGCGATTTAAGGATCAATTGAATAGAATTTTAACCATTTATAACCTTCCATACACCTTGAATCAAATTCATTATAAACAACCACTTTTTCCGAAATCAAACCAGCAGAAACACTTATAGAGGGTGTTTTGGTCAAAAATTATCTAATAGAAATAATCTTGTTTTCCAAATTAGTAAAAGTGAGGTAGAGTGCTAGTTTGATAAAAACTTAGTGTTATTCTAAGGATGGTGACTTGTAAATGTAAATAAACTCTGAATTGACAACTATGCTGGGGATGGTGATGATAAAGTTAAGGATGGACAGTTGTGGATCACATATAGGAGGTGCAAATCGAGACACCCTGTAACATGTTGAGGATACTTCGGGGATAGGTTGTACTATCCCTGGTACACTTGACACCATACCCTTATTTTTTGTAGCTCCCTTGCTAGCTATGGACTTATACATGTATCCTGCAAAGAAGCAACATCATTAGCAGTATAAGTACTGGAATTTAAATTGTTACCGTTATTGTTGTATCCTTGGGATGGCATAGGTGTATATCCTGGATCCCTAGTAGTTGTCATCCTGGGTGTACTGGTCGTTTCAGGATCAGAGAATCCAGTGCTCATGGGGATAAAATCTCCTTGATGCACACCCCTAGAGATGCCAGAATTAAAATCCAACGCCCTACGCTGCAATGGTGTCCCCATGTCTTAAGTTAGCCTTCTTGAGGATGACTTGAGAGATTGTATCTCTCTTATCAGCATCCGGTTTGTGTCTTGTTGTTGTATCTGATCCTTCATTAATGCAAACATAGAGAGGAGTTCATTATTTGACACAAAAACGGGTGGAGTATATCCATATGCCCCCATTGATGGTCTAGGTGGGATTCGAGAAGTAAAACTTCTTGGTAATGTAGGCGGGGGTAGTAGTGCTGCATTTCTGGCTGAAGTTGTGGATGGCTTGGATGAGGAAACAGATTTTTGTGAGGAAGACATAGTTGTCAGAATTTTGTAAAGTGAGTTGTTTTGAAAAAAAAAAGTTTTAAAAAGTTTTTTTTTTGTTAAAATAGCATCACTTGCCCCACGATGGGCACCCAATTGGTTTGGTCAAAATCTATCTACTAGAAATAATCTTGTTTTCCAAATTAGTAAAAGTGAGGTAGAGTGCTAGTTTGATAAAAACTTAGTGTTATTCTCAGGTTGGTGAATTGTAATAGTAATTAAACTCTGAATTGACAACTATGCTCGGGATGGTGATGATAAAGTTAAGGATGGACAGTTGTATCCTAAAGATGCAACTATCAGTAACAAGTAAAGTAAATGCTAAAACACAAAGAACAACACTCGATATACGAGGAAAGCCCTTGATCAGTTGTAGATCGCCGGCATAAAACCTCAGGAGGAGCCTAGGCCCCTGCCTTGCTTGTTAATATTAAAATGGGTCAAAAAAATGTTACAACTTTGAATGAATGATGGACGAGTGAGCTAAGATTACAATGAATTGTGCTAAGTGCGTGTGAGATTTTCTATGAGTAGTAGAGTGTTTTTGTGTTTCAGGTAATAGCAATGTGTCCTATACTTGTCGATCATTCCCCTATTTATAGTACATGAATATAACTGTTTCGACTCAGATAGACGTTGTAGCAACGGTTGTAACTGTTTCGACTCAGATAGACGTTGTAGCAACGGTTTCCACTTTCTTCGCCTGTTTTTAACGCATGTCGATTATATCCTTGACTCCTTCTTCAAGCTTAGACCTTGGCTCACAAGTGTAACTCTTCCACCAATAAGTCCTATGACCGAGTCATTACAATATAGACGTTGGAAAACAGTTTCAAGTCCATATCATAATTTAGTTGTACCTGCAATCATGTCATATAAAGATAGTTTGTTAGTATATCTTCAGGATCTGCACATGCTAAAATATAGTTATATCCTGAAGTTAGTTGAGCCCTTCAGCATCCTGAGGATGTTACACCAGGGATGTGAGGTAAAATCATCCTGGGGATTTTCACCACCGATAATTGTCCCCAAAAAATATGTTACCGTTAATATCTTTCAAGGTAATAATATTTTTTAACCATAATATCTTATCTGATGCTTGATGGGACGTCCTGTCAGGATAACAACGGCTACGTTCTCGGCGGTAATTATGTGATGATCGTTACATAACATCACCTTCTGCCCTCTATATCTAGAGGTTATCTCTTCCTTTATAATCACACTTGACTTTTTTAAGAAATTAATTTCTTTCTCATCTTGTTCATACTTTCTTTTACACCTGCAAAATATTAGTAATCTTCCGAGAATGGTCAAAAGATCTACAAGAGCTTCGGGGAGTGGAGGAACTTTAAGTGACTTCATTCCCCAAAATCTCTTAAGTCATCCTGAATAGGAGATTTGTTCTTTTGATGATAAGGATATTCGAGCCCTAAAGAACTCACAAATCTTTCTGAGTTCTGCTGAGTTTCGTCCTTATGACCCTCATGCAAGATCTGATTTTGCATCTCCTACTTGGGTCGGTTTCCTGTACTTACCATTCTCTCTAGGGTTATGGTATCCTTTTCCCTCGTTCATCAAAGATTTCTTTGATGTGACAGGGATGGCTTATTCTCAAGCCATGCCTGAACTCTGGAAGATATTGATGGTTTGCAGCAGGATCGTCGAAAGTCTTGGTGTCCATCTTCAAGTGGGGGACCTATCTCATGTCTATAAGTTAAGGACGCATGGTTCTTCAGCGTTATCTCCTTCAACTTATAGTAAAGGATGTTTTTTGTTTGATGTAGTCAAGTCTGAGAAAAACTGGAAAACAAAGTTTTTCTTTGTAAGGAGAAGCTATATTCCTCATGGGAATGAGATTCCTCTTTACTGGTTAAAAAGTAGTAATCTTTTCAAAGTTTTTATAAAAAATTTCAGTTACATCCTGAGGATGTTAACAATAATGAAAATTTTTGTTTAACAGGTAGTTCCTTTTCCAAGTTTGCTACTCCCTTGAACGAAGCTTTTCTGAGGTGTAAGGCTATCTACGACTTACCTGTGTCAGCAAAAACTTTTGAAGTAGAAGGAAGTAATACTGCTAGCCAAACTTCTGAGATGTCTGGTAAATATCTTTACATTGCATCCTAAGGTTATTTTTTTATTTTTTTCTAATAACTTACCCTGTCTTTTGCCATTTCTCAGCAAAAAAAGTGTGCTTCCTTTGATTTGGATGACATTGACAGCTTAGATGTCAAGGCAGTCAAGGTTACTTCAGCATCTCCATCTAGTTCTAGGATGGCTAGTCCTCCTTCCAACCTAAATCCAGGGCTGCTGGGGCATCGAAGAAGAGGAAGGTTAGTGCTGCTACTACCATTGCCCAGGAAATCACCCCTTTTGAAGGGTTGAACTTTAATGCTATATTGGAGAAGATTTCCCAGTTCACTCTCCAGGTACGGTCTTATCCTGAGGATGACATTGAAATGTTAATGATAAAAATAATTTTTAATGTGAATTACTTACTTTTCTTCTCTCCTCTGTTAGGGTCATGAATATTTGTAGAAATCTGTGGATGCTCTTTCCAAATATCTTCATGATGCTTAAACTAGACTTGAGGATGTTCAGAAGATTGCTCACGATAAAGGCAAGTCTCTTGAGAGCAAGTTGGCAGATATGGAGGCTGAACTGAAGCAGGTGAAAAAGGAGCATGCTTAGGAAATGTTGGATCAGGAGAAGGAGATGGAAGAATACAGGAATGAACTAATGAAATCTGCTAGCATCTCTGTTTTACAGGCTAGATTAAAGATGGCTTTCCAGTCTAGAAATCCTGGTTTCAAGCAAGAGGACTGGGATGTTGATGCTTGGAAGGAGAAAGTCAAGAGCCTAGGTGGAAAGGATGTGGATTTCAAGCCTGTTCCTGTTGTTGATCCTGAGGATGCACCGAAACATCCTGAGGATGTTGGGGTAAAGGAAGCAGAAGCTAAGGTAGCAGCGGTGGTAAAGAGCTTCAAGTGGGTGATGAAGGATATGAAGACTAGGCTAGAGCCCACTTTTTAAATCTTTTTGTGGTAGTGAAAATGATAGTCTATGGTTGAATAATTTCAAACAATTTCTATTTGGTATGTAATAAGTTAGGATATTATAAGGTTTGCGGTGGAGGGATCTTGGTTTCAAGACAAAGCCCCAAATCTATTACTGATCTAGACCTTAGATGTTGACCCCTGGTGGATGGGTCCTGGTTTTGAATATGACGCATAAATAATATGGCAACAACTTTTTGACACTCCATCCTTGTGTTCTTTTCTTTTGATATTCTGCAAACATTAGCAAATGTTAGGCATAAAGAAATGAAATAAACGATACCTCCATTCTCTGAAAATAATCTTCTTAGATTGATCTCTTGAAAATGTCCTTCATTCTGCTTAGTCATCCTCAGGATGATACTATCTTGAGGATGTCCCCAGTTCTTCTTCCATTGTCATCCTCAGGATGGTCTTCGTTATTCTGAGAATGTCTCCAGTATAATATCTTCAAGATAGATTTTGAGATTTTTTCCTTTTTCAAGGAAAGTTTAACAATAACCTGTATAAAGGCAAACATTGTTATTATACTGGCCACTAGGCTTTTAAGTGAACTGGGGCCAAGCCCATTTAGAATGACTTGGTGAAAAACCAACATGTAGCATCTTGAGAATATCTGGCGACAAGGCCTATTGTAATATCTTAGGAATAACTGGCGACAAAGCTCTGGCGACTAGGCCAAATACGTAAGAGACATTGAAAAATGTCTAAACCTTTAGAGTTCAATATATATCTCAAAAATGATGATATTGTCAGCCACTTTTACATGGACTGGTCCCACCATCCTGAAAATATACATGAACAACGTGCGCACCAGACGGGGTTGCTAACCCAATGAGTAAGGTGAAAACCATTAAACCTTAGGAAGGTGTCGAACACCTTAACGGAGGAGAGGGTGGCCAGCCCTCTAGTCTTCAAAATGTTCCATCTTCAGGATGGTACTGCAAAATTCTTGAAATGGACTATTTTAGTTAAAACAATCGAAATAGGTTAAGAATACTTACATATGGAGATGATTCATCTCTATCAGCCTTCACCTTCATCCTACCAGTAATCCAAACCATGGTTTCTCTTCCAGAGATATCAGTCACATGCAATCTTATACATGGTAATATTTCAAATGAATTGCATTTCAGCTTTGGAATCTATTCAGTATGGTCCTTCCCATTTAGGAGCTAGCCTGCCATCACTTGGTTTTGTTGCATTTTGGAAGGCTTTTCTTAGTACCAAATCTCCTTCTTGAAATCTTCTTATCCTTATATTTTTGTTGTAGGCTTTAGCAATCCTTTGTTGATGAGCTGCCATCCTTAATTTAGCAGCATCCATGAGTTCATCCACTACTTTCAAATCTTTCAAAAATGCTTCTGGATTGGTAGTTGCATCCTGAAGATGCTTCCTGGCTGTAGGCATGACCATCTCTGTAGGTATCATTGCTTCCGTTCCAAAGACCAAGGAGAAAGGTGTTTGACCAGTTGAATTCTTGGAAGTAGTTCTATCAGCCTAAAGCACAAATGGAAGTTCTTCTGACCATTTTCATTTCTTTTCCCCAAGCTTCTTCTTCAAATTGTTGACAATAATTTTATTTGAGGATTCTGCCTGTCCATTAGCCTGAATATGGGCTGGTGTTGAAGTTATCATCTTGATTCCCGAGCTTTCACAAAAGTCGGCCGTCCTTTTGCTGATGAACTGAGAACCGTTGTCGCAGATGATTTCAGCTGGTACTACAAATCTTGTTAGGATGTTCCTTTTGATAAATGACACCACTTCTTTATCCCTGACATGTACGAATGCTTCAGCTTCGATCCACTTTGAGAAGTAATCAGTCATTACCATTATGAACACCTTCCCAACAAATTCTATGGGTAACTTTACTATTATATCCATCCCCCATTTCATGAAGGGCCATGGTGAAATAATAGGATGTAATGGTTCAGCAGGTTGATGAAGGATGTTGCTATGTCTTTGACATGGATCACACTTTTGAGAATATTGCAGGGCATCTTTCTTCATAGTTGGCCAGTAGTATCCTGTTCTTAAGGTTTTCGAGTAAAGAGATCTTCCCCCTTTGTGATTCCCACAATCTCCTTCGTGGATATCCTTGAGTACTTCATTTGCTTCTTCTTTGTTGAGACACCTCAAATATGGACCTGCAAGAGATTTTCTATACAAAATATTGTATATAATTGTAAATTTCGACACCTTCATCCTGAAAGCCTTTGCATTTTCTCCATCGGGGATGATGTCTTCTTGTAAATATTTTACTATAGGAGTCATCCAAGATGGATCGTCTTGAATCTGAGTGGCTAAAACAGTGATATCGTTAGGATGCACCGTTTTAGCTTCAGGAAGCTTAGTGATATCCTCAGGATGTGCCATACTATCCTCGGGATGCCACTCTTCAATTGCTGGTTTCAGGATGTGGATGATGGGAATCTTAGATCCTTCAAGTAAATTTAAGGAGGACCCTAGATTTGCTAAAGCATCAGCTTCAGCATTTTCTTTCCTAGGTACCTGTGTTAGTGAAAATTCTAGAAAAAGAAGTTGATAAGTTTTTAACTTTTTCGAGATAAACAGCTAACTTTTTAACCCTTTACTGCATAAGATCCATTAAAATGATTAGCAACCAACAAAGAATCAACAAATACTTCAATATTAATAACATGCATGTCTTTAGCAAGTTGCAAACCAGCAATGAGAGCTTCATATTCTGCCTCATTATTGGTTGTCTGAAATGCACATCTAATAGCATGGGGTATTTTGTCCCATTGTGGCGATTTTAGTAGTATTCCTAAACCTGTTCCTTTTGCATATGAAGCACCATCAGTATATAAAGTCCACTTTTCTAAATTTTCATTTAACTGTTGAATTTCAGATTCTACTTCATTCAGGATGTCACTACTGAAATCAGCCACAAAATCTGCTAGAGCCTGAGATTTGATTGCATTTCTAGGCTCATATACTAAGTCAAAGGCACTTAATTTCACTAACCATTTAGCCATTCTTCCTAACATTTCTGGTTTTCTAAGAACATTTTTAATGGGGTAGTTAGTTTGTACGTGTATCCTATGTGTTTCAAAATAATGCCTTAACTTAGTAGATGCCGTTATTAAAGCTAAAACAAGTTTTTCAAGATGAGAGTACCTGGTTTCAGCATCTAGTAGAGTTTTACTTACATAGTAGATAGGTTGTTGTTCCCGTTCGAAGTCTCTTACCAAAACTGCACTTATCACGTTCCCAGAAACTGCAAGGTATAGCTTTAGAGGTTCTCCATCCTCGGGTTTCATCAAGAGTGGAGCTGATACAAGATACTCCTTCAGCTTCTTCAATGCTTCCTCGTGCCTCTGTCCCCAGTCGAATTTACTATTTTTCTTCAGGATGTCATAAAATTCCTTACACTTCTCTAAGGATTTCGAGATGAATCTGTTTAAGGCTGCTATCCTGCCTGTCAGCCTTTGCACATCCTTGATATTTCTTGGAGATTTGAGATCAAGGATGGCTTTTATTTGTTCGGGACTAGCTTCTATCCCTCTTTTGGTCACTAGATATCCAAGAAACTTTCCAGCACCAACTCCAAAGTGACACTTTGACTGATTTAACTTCATATTGTAGGCATCCAGGATGTCAAATGCCTCCTTAAGATCCTGAAGATGGTTCTCTGACTTCTTGGATTTAACCACCATGTCATCAATGTATACTTCCATTGTGACCCCAATCTTTTCCTTGAACATCATATTCACTAGCCTTTGGTAGGTTGCACCTGCATTTTTTAGTCCAAATGGCATAGCAGTATAACAATATATACCTGATGGGGTCATGAATGTTGCATCCTCTTGGTCGCCCGGTTCGATTTGAATTTGTTGGAATCCTGAGGATGCATCCATGAATGTTAGCATTGCGTGGCCTGCTGTAGCATCCACCATTGAATCTATATGTGGTAATGGAAATGGGTCCTTAGGACAGGCTTTATTCAGGTCTGCATAGTCTACACACACTCTCCATTTCCCACTTTTCTTTTGAACCACCACTACATTCGCAAGCCATCTTGGGAATTTTACCTCCCTTATCATCTTGGATTTGAGCAGCATGTCCACTTCTTCCTATATGATGATATTTCTTTCTGGAGCAAACTTTTTTCGTTTCTGCTGGATGGATTTGAAGCTCTTATCAATCCCAATTTTATAGTTAATGACATCCTTAGAGATACCAGTCATATCTTCGTGCTTCCATGCAATGGTAGACATCCTGCATTTAAGAAATGAGATTAATGATTGTTCAATGTCATGAGGAATATTCTTACCAATCAGCACAGTGATATCCTTGTTATTGTCGTCAAGGCAGACAACCTTTACATCCTGATCAGGATGTGCCTTGACATCCTGAGGATGGCACTGTGCATCCTTCTATAATTGTTACGCTTGTCGTGATGAAGCCTTCATCGATGTAGTATAACAATCCTTGGCTTCTTGTTGATCAGTATTGACTTTGATAACTCCCTAGGGTGTAAGTAACTTTATACACTGGTGATATGTTGAAGGAACTGCCTTCATGTCATGTATCAAGGGTCTCCCCAAGATGACATTATAGCAGGATAGGGAATCTATCACACAAAATCTCTGGATAGAATTCACTCCCTCTATATACACTGGTATATTGATGTCTCCTACTGTACTCTTAGTTTCTCCACTGAAGCCCACTAGGATTGAAGATCTGGAAACTATTTCAGATTCTGGGATATTCATTCTTTTTAAGGCTTCCAGTTGGATTATATTCACTGAGCGTCCACCATCTACAAGGATCATGCGAACAAAGTGATTAAAAATATATAAAGTTATAACTAAACCATCATGATGAGGGTCAAGGATATTTTCTCTGTCTTCTTCCTCAAAGCTGATCACTTTAGAGGTCGTCAGGATAGTAGTTCTTGTGGCTCTCTCTCCTTTTTCTTATTTTGTTTCTCTTGCATGCCTTTTAGCAGCTGAATATGAGGTTCCACAAATGTTTGATCCTCCTGAAATAAAGTTAATTATACGATCATCCTTAGGTGGGGATGCTGCTCTTTCTGGGATGGTGGTGCCATCCTGAACCCTTGATTTCTTCTTGCCTAGAAGATCCTTGAGATGACCCTTACTAAGAAGATATGCAATCTCTTTCCTTAAGGATATACAATCTTCATTGATGTGACCGAAATCTTCGTGGAAGGCACACCACTTTGATTTGTCTTTCCAACCTACCTTGTTATCCTTCTTAGGAAATCTTGCTTTATCCCCGAGGTCCTTCATGGCATACATTAATCCTGTAACATCCACAGAAAAATAGTAATCTGATAATTTAGGACATTCATCCTCATCGTCATCCTCTACCACATTGACCTTTTTATTGTCAGGCCTAGCATACGATTTATGTTTGTAGGGTTCGTATGTGGGAGTGGATTTTCGATTAGGATGGTTATATCTTGAGGATGATTCTATCCTCTCTTGAATTTTCTTGTCATCCTCGAGTCGGATGAACCTTAGAGCCCTGTTTCTGAGTACATCCAAGTTTCTACAAGGATTCATCACCAATTCTTGGTAGAATGGTGAATCTCTTTGCAGCCCCATCTTGAATGCTTGTATTTTTGTCGTGACATCCAAGTTCGGGATGTCGAGTGCTTCTTTTCCAAACCTTGTAATATATTCTCTTAGTGATTCCCCCTATGGTTGAGTTACCCTGTATAGGTCACTTGTCAAACGTTCGAATGTTCGACTACAAGAAAACTTATTATTAAACATATTAATCAAGTGTGCAAAAGAATTAATTGAGTATGGAGGAACACTTAGGAGCCATTTTAAAGCTGGACCAGTGAGAGTTGAGCCAAATCCCTTGCATAGACATGCTTCTTTGAGGTTCGTAGGAATTGGATTTATCTCCATCCTTTCTCTATATTGAGCTACATGCTCCTTAGGATATGTAGATCCATCATATAGCTTCATGCTAGGAGTTTGAAACCGTTTTGGGATCACTGCATTACATATAGGAGGTACAAATCGAGACACCCTATGACATGCTGAGGATACTTCGGGGATAGGTTGTACTATCCCTGGTACACTTGACACCATACCCTTAATTTTCTGTAGCTCCCTTGCTAGCTGTGGACTTATACCTGTATCCTGCAAAGAAGCAACATCATTAGCAGTATAAGTACTGGAATTTAAATTGTTACCCTTATTGTTGTTTCCTTGGGATGGCATAGGTGTATATCCTAGATCCCTTGTAGTTGTCATCCTGAGTGTACTGGTCATTTCAGGAGCAGAGAATTCAGTGCTCATGGGGATAAAATCTCCTTGATGCACGCCCCCAGAGATGCCAGAATTAAAATCTAACGCCCTGGGCTGCAATGGTGTCCCCATGTCTTAAGTTGGCCTTCTTGAGGATGACTTGAGAGATTGTATCTCTCTTATCAGCATCTAGTTTGTGTCCTGTTGTTGTTGTATTTGATCCTTCATTAATGCAAACATAGAGAGGAGTTCATCATTTGACACAAAAACAGGTGGAGTAGATCCAGATGCCCCGATTGATGGTCTAGGTGGGATTTGAGAAGTAGAACTTCTTGGTAATGCAAGCGGGGGTGGTAGTGCAGCATTTCTGGCAGAAGTTGTGGATGGCATGGATGAGGAAACAATTTTTTGTGAGGAAGACATAGTTGTCAGAATTTTGTAAAGTGAGTTGTTTTCAAAAAAAAGTTTTAACAAAGTTTTTTATTAAAATAGCACCACTTGCCCCACGATGGGCGCCAAATTGTTTTGTCAAAAACTATCTACTAGGAATAATCTTGTTTTCCAAATTAGTAAAAGTGAGGTAGAGTGCTAGTTTGATAAAAACTTAGTGTTATTCTCAGGATGGTGACTTGTAAATGTAAAGAAACTCTGAATTGACAACTATGCTCAGGATGGTGATGATAAAGTTAAGGATGGACAGTTGTATCCTAAAGATGCAACTATCAGTAACAAGTAAATTAAATGCTAAAACACAAAGAACAACACTCGATATACGAGGAAAGTCCTTGATCAGTTGTAGATCGCCGGCATAAAACCTCGGGAGGAGTCTAGGCCCCTGCCTTGTTTGTTAATAATAAAATGGGTCAAAAAAATGTTACAACTTTGAATGAATGATGGACGAGTGAGCTAAGATTACAATGAATTGTGCTAAGTGCGTGTGAGATTTTCTATGAGTAGCAGAGTGTGTTGTGTGTTTCAGGTGATAGCAATGTGTCCTATACTCGTCGATCATTGCCCTATTTATAGTACATGAATATAAACAACAAGTCCCGTATAATCGGCTTGCTTAGTTAAGTTCTTTGAAGTCTTCTTGTGACTGTTGTAACTGTTTCGACTCAGGTAGACGTTGTAGCAACGGTTTCCACTTTCTTCGCTTGTTTTTAATGCATGTCGGTTATATCCTTGACTCCTTCTTCAAGCTTAGACCTTGGCTCACAAGTGTAACTCTTCCACCAATAAGTCTTTTGACCGAGTCATTATAATATAGACGTTGGAAAACAGTTTCAAGTCCACAACATAATTTAGTTGTACCTGCAATCATGTCATATAAAGATAGTTCGTTAGTATATCTTCAGGATGTGCACATGCTGAAATATAGTTATATCCTGAAGTCAGTTGAGCCCTTCAGCATCCTGAGGATGCTACACCAGGGATGTGAGGTAAAATCATCCTGAGGATTTTCACCACCAACAGAGGGCCGATTAACAGAACCCCCAATACCTATTTCATTCACAAACTATCAAGCCATTGGATTTTAAGTTTGGTGTTCGATATATACTTGGTGTGATTCGATCTCGTTCTTGAACTGTAAGTTTAATTATTTTACAAGGTTTTGGTAGGTTTGGTGTAGGGAATAAAAGCCATATGTTTGCTTATGTTAACAGTAACAATTGATTGGTCAATTGGAATGAAATCGTTTCTAGGGTTTATGCGATTTGGGGGTTTCCATAATTAACCTTTATATATAAACATGTTTAAACTTAAACCATTAGACGTGTAGAGCAGTTGGTTATGTATGGATTGATTAAAAATTTGGACCGGTTCAGGCCCCTGGTTCGATTCCCTTCAACAACAAACAATTTTTTTTCTAAAACCCTTCCTTTTATATTTTTGCTATTAATCTTTTAAAATAGTTATTAAATACTAAAAGTGGTATATAAATTCTATAAAAAAATTATTTTATGTTATTCTAATGATGAAGTTTATTATACAATTTTTAGTTTTTCAAAAATTATTTATTTAATATATATAAAATATAATACAAGTTTATTCATTTATAAATTGAAAATTCTATAAAAATATCTAAACAATTTTATAAAATTCCACAAAAATTATTTTGAACTTATGAATCAATAAGCATTTCAGAAATAAATTTTAATTCTTGAAAAAAGTTTATTTAGTATTTTTAATTAACTTTTACTCTTTTAATCATAAATAATTCATAATAAATTCATTTTTCACTATTTTTACATCAAAATTTTACATAAATTATTTGTGTTCGTTTAGGACAGAAATATAAATTTTAATTTGAAACTTTATTAATTTTATTATTTTTAGACATTAATATTCTATTTTGACAAATAAATATAAATATACTATATATTCAATTAATAATAAAATAATTTTATAAAAATTATTTTCATATCTACTGCATTATAATACAACCATCCTTAATCAAAATTTTACAAAATGTCTTTTTATTTATTATTTTTCAAATGTCTTTTATTTACTAGTTCATTAATAATTTTTCTAAGTTAACAATTAAACAATTGTCTATCCTCAAATTTGGAACCCTAGAAATACTTGTAGACAAGAAAAAACTTAGACTTATTTATTGCCTTAAACATAGGTTAATACTTGGCAACGTTTGGACCACACCTATTCCATTACAAAGGACTTAATACTTTTCTAAGGTGAGTTTACATAGCCCCTTTTTACTGTTTTACATTTTTGGGGTGAAACATGTTTAAACATTTTTGATACAATAGCAATTACTCATTCTCATTATGTTGAAACTTGTGGATTCATTTTGACTGTAACAAAAAGACACGGTACGATCATTAACATTGATCAAGCCGCCTGTTTAGATTATAGCGCCATAGGTCTTACAAACCCATCCCACCGCATAAATTCAGGGATGATCGATCACTTTTACTAACTTGCGAGTTAGGTCTCAGTCGACACAAGATTTGATTGTACAAAAGACGCCTTGTTACATGTCGGACTCGTATTCTTACATTACTCATTATTATACTTCAACTATGATTGCTATACAACATACTGTTTTCAATTATATGCAAAACCTATGTATTCTCACTAACTATTTATAGTTGACCCCCCCATCTTTTCAATTCAACATGTTTCAGGTTTTACTTGCTATTGGAAGTTGTACAATTCTTGGATCACATAGGAGCTTTGGACCTAGTTTACGTAAATCAAGTTTATGTATTTATTAAATTGTATGACAAATTGTAAATTGTTTAGTAATATTCAACTTCCATTTAGTACCATGAGCTATTGAACAATCATCACTACATGACACCGCGATGTTTCCGCCATCGGTTGGGGTGTTACAGATTGGTATCAGAGCCATGGTTATAGGGAAATAGGTTATTAGAAAAATAATCTAGTCTATAACCATAGGATTTAAACCAGTACTTGCTTCTTATACTTGCAACCCTACTTGTTTCTATTCTCTCTCTCCACCCTACTTCTTATCCCTACTTAACCCCTACAAGATGATTACTCTCCATCACTGGATCTACTCTTAGACTAATAGGACAGATTCCCAGGTCCTAACCTGAACCACCTTGAAGATCCCGTCGAAGTTCAAGATTTTAATAACGAACACGTGCAATCTGGAAGGGTGAACGCTTGTATTCTGAGTTTTCTATCTAGGACTGGCATTGCGCATAAATCCCAATCAGACAAGGGACTCGGATGCCTACCTAGGAATTCTCGGGATGAGTGTTCACTTATAGGCTAAAGCATGTCTTCACTATGTTATTAGAATATAGAAGTTTCGATAAGTCAACGTTTTCGTTTATTCGTTTTAATTAATGAATAAATGATTACATTCTTTAATACACCTCATTATCCTTGATCCATTCTATGTCTCATTGAAACCTTCATTGTGTCTCTTGTAGATAATGCCTCCTCGTCGTAGCTCTCGTAACAACAACGATCATGATGGTGAAAGCATCAACAACAACAACCATGAAAACAATGTCCGACTCGCTGCTATCATTTCCCAGCAAATGGCTCAACAGATAGCGACGTTAGTTCCCAACTTGGTCGTCCAAATGAATGGAAATGGCAATAGCAATGGGAATGGCAATGGGAACGGTAATCACAATGGGAATGGGAATGCTCACCTTTTTTGTACCCTCAAGCACTTCAACTCTTGTAACCCTCCCAAGTTTAGCGGGGACGAAGGAGCCACTGGTCTCCTTTAGTGGTTCGAAGGTATCGAAAATACCTTCATTAATAGCGAGTGCCCTAACAATCTCAAAGTTCGCTATGCTATGAGTGTCCTCCACAAGCGAGCACTCACATGGCGGAACGAAGAGAAAAGGACTCGCGGAGCTGAAGTCGCATTGGCTCTAACTTGGGAGCAAGCTAAAGACATCATGAAGGAAGAATTCTGCCCTCAGAATGAAATCAAGAAATTGGAAGGTGAGTTTCATGATCTTGCCCAAGAGAGTGGAGAAAACCTAGCTTACAACACTCGTTTCCATGAACTTAGCTTACTGTTACCACATAAGGTCACCCCCCTACGCGGTTGCAATCGAAAAGTACATTAGCGGCTTACCCATGCAGATTCAGGACACGGTGTGGGGAAGGAACCCTGCTACCCTTGAAGAGGCCAAGCATCTAGAAGCTACCTTAACTGACAATCACGTAAAGAACGGGACCTTATTTTGGAAAGGCGAGAAAGCAAGTATTGTAGCCGCACTAACTACTGAAAACCAGAAGCGCAAGACCAAGGAGCCTAATGCAAACCTCACCTCTAACAAGAAACCTTATAAGGGAAACTTTCCTTTGTGCAACAGATGCAAACGTCATCATCCCACTGTTTCACCATGTCGCTTGTGCACCAATAGTGGTAAGTATGGTCATCTGGTCAACACATGTCGTGAAGCCCCGAACCCCAATACCAACCAACCCTGCTCTGGCTACTAATCCTAATCGTCCCGCCAGATACAACTATGGTCAGTGCTAAGAATGTGGAGACCCAAACCACTTCCGTAACCAGTGCCGTAACTTAAACCAAGATCAAGACCCTACAGCTGCTTAACAACAAGCTCCACCATTATAATATTATTTGCTCTTAAAATTCTATGTATTGTTGCATTTTGATTCAAGTAATAAATCCTAGTACTGAAAATTTTGTCTTTTACATGAGGGTTGTTTATCTAGTATGTTCATGACACTTGAATACACGCCTGGTTGAGTGTGAACTAATTGCTATATCAATATCGAAATCTACACCATTTCAACTCACCCACTATATTTGTACACTTATAAACTTGCTTACATGAACATAATATCAATTTGCAATTAATGTGTGAAATAATTGTTACTCTTAATCAACAACTGATGGAGGACGAACCACTTACTCAACAGTTAATAGAGTACCAAATGACCTACTCAAAGATTGGTAGAGGTCCTAACAACCTGCTCAACAATCGGTAGAGGTTCTTACTCACTAACTGGTAGAGGTCCTAACAACCTGCTCAACAAGTCTTTTTCCTGCTCAACCGTTGGAGTCATTTTTTGATACATTGTATACGATTCAAACACATGGTTATTTGGCACTATGTGTGTGTGTGTGTGTCTAGAGTTATAGAAGGACACAAAACCCTAATGTAAGGTAAATTGGTGATTGCGGTCCGGAACGTAATCAAGAATTTACAGGTACGTTAAGGTAGTGTGAAATTCTATCAAGGTTTTCGGTAGATAACCAATTATAGACTCTAGTTATCTGTTTAATCATTCTATAGTCAATCAACTCATGCATTTCTTTTAAGATTCCTAAAACTTAAGTTTAGTGTTATGCTAGATTCTTATTCTCTTTGCAATTTTAGACGAACCTAATCCAACCCTTAAAACTCACACATATCAAACCTCTTATCCAAATTATTTGAAACAGATTATTCTATAACCTATAAATTCATGTCATGCCTTAACCCAAAATTTTCTAAACCACATCACCCTCAACCCTATGCTTTCAATAACTTCGGGACAAAGTTCCTAAAAGTAGGGGAGACTGTAACCTTATGAAAATTTCCCCAATCCTAAACTAATAAAAATCCCCGTTTTTAGGTCACATTCTCAGATATTACTCCTTCATTACTTCTAAAATTTTAAAATAATAACTTTGTTTTAAATACAAAGTTTTCTAAATAAACTATGCATATTTTAAAACCTTTTTTATTTTCTATAATAATAATAATAATAATTGTATAAATTTTATAAATTACAAAACTTGTTATATAGATTGTTTTTAAATATATATATATATATTTGTAAACCCATCAAAACAAACCATAATAATTATACACATCTCTAGCCCCTCTCTTCTTGATATAGCCCAACAAACCAGCCCAATACTAACCTCTGCCAAACAGACAGCCCAACCCAAGCCCCATTCACTAGTGTTTAAAAAAATGTGGTCACCACGGGTATCGAACACAAGTCAGCTGCCGGTTCAAACACTTGCACAAACAACACCACCACTACACCACCTTGGTGTTTGGCGATTTATCTAGAAACAGATTATACATAAACATATTTTATAAACCCTTGGACCACTGACAGCTTTCAAACGCGTGACCATCACTTGATTTGGGAACTATTGTCACAATTTATTGCGCAGATTTGACTGAAATCAATTATCGCGTTTATCTTGATATCATTGAACGCATTACAGTGCAATTTAGGATCAATTGAATAGAATTGTAACCATTTATAACCTTCCATACACCTTGAATCAAATTCATTATAAACAACCACTTTTTCCGAAATCAAACCTGCAGAAACACCAACTATTTTTTGTTGACCCCCCATCTTTCCAACTCAACATGTTTCAGGTTTTACTTACTATTGGAAGTTGTACTAGTCTTGGATCACATAGGAGCTTTTGACCTAGTTTATGTAAATCAAGTTTATGTATTTATTAAATTGTATGACAAATTGTAAATGTTTAGTAATATTCAACTTCCATTTAGTACCATGAGCTATTGAACAATTATCACTACGTGACACCTCGATGTTTCCGCCATCGGTTGGGGTGTTACATTGGACAGCTCTTTGAGACCTAAAAGTGCCAAAAATTAAACCCTCACATCCAATTTCTTTTAACAAATCGTTTTTAATCAAGAAGCATTCACAATTGTTTTTTCGTTTGACGGGGCCTTATTCTTCGATTTAAATTTGTGAGTAACAATTCTTATCATGTTTTCAATCTTTGTTATAATCCAATCAATAACCCTATGAACTCAGGGGTTATTGGTTGTTGATTCGATTTATTAGAAAACTAGGGTTCTTATGTTATAATGTTGGGGAAGACGATGTGAAATCAAATCTATATATTTTGCCTTTTTATCAAATTCAAACACCAAAACTGATGTAGATCAGTTGGTGGTGTTGCAATGTGCAACGCGTTTGGTCTTGGGTTCGATCCCAGTCCCAAACATTTTTCCTTTCCCTTCTTTTGTAATATAAGATTAAACACTAAACAGACTATATAATTAATTGGAATTGATTATAAACGTTCTCAGGGTCCAGCCCAGTTGGGGCTGGGTTTGTGATTAAAACATGAACCGACCAAGGGCCCGGTTTCGAGTCCTCGCACACTCAAAAATTTTTAGACCCTTTTTCGTTTATATTTTGTGATCTTATCTTTTAAATTAATCTTTAAATTCCAAATCTAACTTATAAATTCCAAAAAAATTAGTTTAAGTTATACAAATAATAAACTTTATTATACAATTTTTAGTTTTACAAAAATCATTAATTTAATATATATAATATATATTACAAGTTTATTTATAAATAAATTAAAAATTCTATAAAAATATCTAAATAGCTTCATAAAATTTCACAAAAATTATTTTAAACTTATAAATTGATAAACTTCTCAAAGCTAAATTTTATTTTCGAAAAACAATTATTAATTATTTTTAATTAAATTATGCCATTTTAATTATAATAAATTAACAATAAATCCATTTTTTATCATTTTTGCATCAAAATTTCACATAAATTATTTTTATTCATTTAGATCAGAAACATAATTTTATGATCTGAAATTTATGAAGTTTAATATATTTAGATATTAATACTATATTTTGACAAATAAATTATAATGTATTATACATTCATTAATTAAGAAAATAATTTTATAAAAATTATTTTCACATTATAAATTTTAGTACAACTACCTTCGAAATTTCATTTACTATTATTCTAAATTAACCAATGTTTTTAAAACCGGACCGGGGATTGAACCAGTTGTCTTATTGGTTCACTGGTCGGACCGGTTGGACCGGTCGGACCGGATTCATGAACCGGATAAATTTATAAATATATATAATTTATAAAATGTAACAAACAATTAAAAGCCAAAGGAATAGATAATTTCAATAACAATTAATGATGATATATGATAAAATATAAACAAAAAGCATAATTAACAACTAACAAAAGAATAAAAACTATAATATAACAATCCTAATTTAAAATTAAATATGGACACAAAATGAAAAATATAAAAAAATAAAAGAAAGCAGTAGGTAAGTATTGTACTCCTCCACTTGAAAACTTGTACTACACCTTTGTTCTTAACATTTTATTATAGAAACAACTCTCTTTTTCTTTAAAATACAAAATCAAGGTTGCCGCAAGTCTCAAGTTCAAGTATTCCGGCCAAATTACAACTCCGACATCAGGCAATGACGATGAAGAAAAAAACAAGTCATTTTAACACTTCCCTTCTTCATCTCAACCCATCTTCTCATCTTGTTCGATCGTTAAAGCTCCGGCATCATCTTTTCGATGGGAGTCCGCCCATCACCTTCTTAAACCAACGGTAGAGACTTTCCCGGCTCGACCGTATGTACACCGGTTCTCCGGTTCAACCACCGGTCACCGGTCTGACCGTCCGGTCTCTACAGAAACGGTCCAAGAGCCATGGCCGGACCGCCAGCACCTCCGGTCTCCGGTTAAACCGGTCGGACTGTCCGGTCCGGTCCGGTTTTCAAAACACCAAAATAAACTATTAAACCATTGTCGATCCCCAAATTAGGAACCCTAGAATACCAATAGATTAGAAAACTTAGACTTCAAGAGTTTTCCCAACACATATTATATTGCCTTAAACATAAGGTGATACTTGGATACACTTGAGCCACAATTATTCTATATCAAGGGATTTGATACTATTGTTAAGGTGAGTTTACATAGCCCCTTTTCACTATTTTACAATTTTTTTTGGGTGAAACATGTTACATTTTCAAATACAATTCAATATAAGTGTTTATGTGTGATTTCTATGTTGCATTATTTCTTAAACAATACTTTGGTAAACACAATTAGACTAATGTAATCATTAACATTGCGCAAGCTGACGATACACAATGATAGATCTATTGGATTGACAACCCCACCCGGATACGTGTACCTCCAGTATGGGTAGTGTGGGTGATTGTTATCGATCACATAACACAAACGAGTGAACCTGTATTCTGAGTTTTCTGTCTAGGACTGGCATTGCGCATATATGCCAATCATACGAGGGATCCGGATGCCTACCTGGGAATTCTCGGGATGAGTGTTCACTTATAGGCTAAAGCATATCTTCACTATGTTATTAGAATCTAGAAGCTTTGATAAGTCAACGTTTTCGTTTATTCGTTTTAATTAATGAATAAATCATTACACTCCTTATTATATCTCCATACCTTGATTCATCCTATGTCTCATTGAAACCTTTATTGTGTCTCTTACAGATAATGCCTCCTCGTCGCAGCACTCGTATTAACAACGACAATGACAACGACAACAACAACAACAACAAAAACCAGGACAACAAAAATGTCCAACTCGCCGCTATCATTACCCAGCAAATGGCTCAACAAATAGCGACGTTACATCCCAATTTAGTGGCTCCTTCGTCCCTTCAAGCACTTCAACACTTGCAACCCTCCCAAGTTTAGCGGGAACGAAGGAGCCACTGGCCTCCTTCAGTGGTTTGAAGGTATCGAAAATACCTTCATCAATAGCGAGTGCCCTAACAACCTCAAAGTTCGCTATGCTATGAGTGTCCTCCACAAGCGGGAACTCACATGGTGGAACGAAGAGAAACGGACTCGCGGAGCTGAAGTCGCACTAGCTTTGACTTGGGAGCAAGTTAAGGACATTATGAAGGCGGAATTCTACCCTCGTAATGAAGTCAAGAAGCTGGAGGATGAGTTTCACACTCTGCTCCAGGACAGTGGGGAGAAGCTGGCCTACAACACTCGTTTCCACGAACTGAGCCTATTGCTACCACATAAGGTCACACCCCTACCTGTTGCAATTGAAAAGTATATTGGAGGCTTACCCATGCAGATTCAGGATACTGTGTGGGAAAGAAATCATGCCACTCTCGAAGAAGCCAAGCGTCTAGTAGCTACTTTGACTGATAACCATGTGGAAAATGGCATCCTTTTTCGCAAGAATACAAAGAAAGTTGTTGCGAAGGATACTCCTCAACCTGCTATCGAGGTTAAATCTGAGCCCTCAACCAACAAAAGACGCAAGGCAAGAAATTTTGCAATGGTTGCCACTGCTCCACCCAACAAGAAACAGTATACTAGAACCCATCGTTTGTGTAACACCTGCAAGTATCACCACCCAACCAAAGTGCCTTGTCGTCAATGTACCAACTGTCAAAAGTACGGGCATCTCGCAAATGTCTGTCAAATTCCTACTGCCCCTGCTGCTTAGAATAATCCTGCAAAGAATGCTCCAGCCCCCAATTTTCAGAATGGTAGGCCTGCTCGTGGCCAGTGTTTTGAGTGTGGTAGCCCAGATCATTATAGGGATACGTGCCCTAATCGAAGAGACCAGAACCAAAACCAAAACCGTAACCAGAATCAAAACCAGGGTGCTCGTGGTCGCACGTACAACATCAATGCCAATCAAGCCCATAACAACAATGAAGTGGTTAATGGTATGTTTCTTGTTAATAACCACTATGCTTCTATACTATTTGACTCGGGTGTTGATAAATCATTTGTGTCACTTAAATTTGAACCCTTACTTAACATGACCCAAACTAACCTAGAAGAGCCCCTAGTGGTAGAAGTAGCTTACGGAAATCTATCTCGATCGATTCTGTTATACGAAACTGTGTGTTGAACCTTGATGACCATACTTTCTCTATTGACCTCATTCCTATGCATCTTGGAAGCTTTGATGTCATAGTAGGCATGGATTGGTTGTCAACCCATCGTGCTGAAATCTTATGCTTTGAGAAAGTTATTCGTATTCCCTTTGTATCTGGTGACGTTTTGAAGATTTATGGCGAGAAACCTTGTGGTGAACTTAAGCTCATGTCTTGCATGACTGCTCAAAAATACTTACGAAAGCGGTATATGGCTTTCTTGGCTAATGTGATAGAAAAGAAAGGCAAGGGCAAGAGTATACAAGATATTCCAATCATTCGGGATTATCCCGAAGTGTTCCCAGAAGATCTGCCTGGTTTACCTCCTTCTCGTCAAGTTGAGTTTAGAATCGATCTTATACCTGGTGCTAACCCAATTGCCAAATCTTCTTATCGTCTTGCACCCTCTGAGATGCAAGACCTTGCCAGTCAACTCCAGGAACTCTCAGATAAGAGTTCAATCTGCCCCAGTTTTTCTCCTTGGGGAGCCCCCGTTTTATTCGTCAAGAAGAAGGATGGATCCCTCAGGATGTGTATCAATTATCGTGATCTTAATAAGCTCACCATCAAGAATCGTTACCCCTTACCTAGAATTGACGATCTTTTTTACTAGCTTCAAGGAGAAACTCATTTCTCAAAGATTGATCTTCGTTCTGGCTATCAACAACTTAGAGTTCATGAAGAAGACATTCCCAAAACGGCCATTCATACGCGTTACGGTCATTACAAATTCATGGTCATGCCATTTGGTTTAACCAACGCTCCCGCAATGTTTATGGATCTAATGAATCTGGTTTGTAAACCCTACCTTGATAAGTTCGTGATTATCTTTATTGATGACATTTTGATTTATTCCAAATCAAAATCCGATAACGAACAACATCTTCACTTAATCTTGGGTCTCCTAAAGAACGAACAACTGTATGCCAAATTCTCAAAATGCGAATTTTAGCTTAAGGAAGTTCAATTTTTAGGTCACGTCATCAACGAGAACGGAATTCATGTTGATCCCGCAAAGATCGAAGCTGTCAAAAACTGGTGTGTTCCCAAAACCCCAACAGAAGTTCGTTCTTTTCTTGGTCTAGCTGGTTATTATCGTCGATTCATCGCTACTTTATCCAATATTGTTGTTACTCTCACTGCCTTAACTCATAAGGGTAAACCTTATGGGTGGGGACCAAAACAAGAAGAAGCATTCGAGACTCTTAAGCAGAAATTCTGTGAAGCTCCTATCTTGACCCTACCTAATGGTAAGGATGATTTCGTGGTCTATTGTGATGCATCAAATCAAGGTCTAGGTTGTGTTCTTATACAACAAGGCAAGGCTATTGCTTATAGGTCCAGATAGCCCAAGATCCACGAAAAGAACTATACCACCCACAATCTTGAATTGGGTGCAATCGTCTTTGCTCTCAAGATTTGGAGGCATTACCTTTATGGTACCAAATTTGTGGTTTTCACAGACCACAAAAGTCTCCAACATATCTTCAACCAAAAGAACCTTAACATGAGGCAATGATGCTGGTTTGAATTACTTAACGATTATGATTGCGAGATTCGCTACCATCCTGGAAAAGCGAACGTAGTGGCAGATGTACTCAGTCGTAAGGAACGCGTCAAACTTCACTGTGCGAGGGTTCATACTGATTTCCAGGATCGTGTTCTCCAGGCCCAACATACCTCAGTCACCCAAGGTAAATGTATGAGGAAATGTGTTGTGGTGCTGAGAAACAACTTGAAACCAAACCTGATGGTCTACTTTATTTTCTCATCGACTTTGGATTCCTAACCGTGAAGATCTTCGTACCTACCTTATGAACGGGGCTCAAAAGTCTCGTTATTTATCCATCCTAGGGCTGATAAAATGTAACAAGATCTTCGGTATTCATATTGGTGGCCTGGTATGAAGAAAGATATTGCGCTTTTTGTAGCAAAATATCCTCTGGTATGCTTAAACAACCAGAAATTCCTGTATGGAAATGGGAGAGCATAGCAATGGACTTTATCACTAAACTCCCTCGTACACCCAAAGGTTACGATAGTATTTGGGTAATCATTGATCGTTTGACCAAGTCAGCCCATTTCTTGCTAATTCGTGAGAAATATTCTGCGGAAAGGTTGGCAAGGATGTACATGAGCGAAATTGTATGTCGCCATGGTATACCTTTGGACATTATTTCTGATCGCGATGGTCGTTTCACCTCTTGTTTTTGGGATTCTTTACAAGACACCTTAGGTACCAAGTTAAACCTAAGCACAACTTATCACCCTCAGACAGATGGTCAGACTGAACAGACTATCCAGACTCTTGAGGATATGCTCAAGGCTTGTGTCATCGATTTTGGTGGCACATGGGATTCTCATCTTCCTTTGGTCTAGTTCTCATACAATAACAGTTATCATGCCATTATTGACATGGCTCATTTCGAGGCACTTGATGGACGCAAGTGTCATTCGCCAGTCTATTGGACTGGGATTGGTGAAGCTCAAATCACTGGTCCTGAACTGATCTAGGAAACTACAGACAAGATCCAACTGATTCAAGATAATCTTCTTAAGGCTAGAAGTCGACAGAAGAGTTATGCTGATAAATGTCGAAGGCCCTTGGAATTTCAAGTCGAGGACTTTGTACTTCTTAAGGTATCCCCTTGGAAGGGAGTGATTCGCTTCGGGAGAAAGGGAAAGCTAGCTCCTCAATATGTGGGTCCATTCAAAGTTCTTGACAGGATTGGAAAATTGGCCTATAAACTTGATCTCCCTCCTGAGCTAAGCAACGTCCACCCAACTTTTCATGACTCGAATCTGAAGAAATGCTTAGTAGATGAGAACCTCCATGTCCCTCTCGAAGACGTGCAAATTGATGAGACTACGCACATCATAGAGAAACCTGTTGAAATCATGGACACTGGAATCAAGAAACTTAAGCGCAGTCGCATCCCAATTGTCAAAGTTCGTTGGGAATCTAAACGGGGTCCAGAATTCACTTGGGAACGTAAAGACCAGATGAAGTCAAAATACCCCCACCTCTTTCCAGCAGACTCTCAAACTCCCACTTCGGGATGAAGTTCCTAAAAGTAGGGGAGACTGTAACGTTCCGTATTTTGATATGTCTTGTAATAATAATTATTTAATAAATCCTTTGGATCCGGACGTTTTAGTGTGTTTTAAAATTTCTCGTAACATTTTTATCCTAATATATTCATAACATACATATATAATAGGGTTTTATATGGGAAAAATTCAAATAAATAAAAACCGCTCAGGCCGGGACTCAAACCCGCGCCTGAGCCGGTTCACCAACTTACAACACCAACACAAACCAGCTACTCTAGCAGTGTGTTTGTGAGTTTCATCGATGTCCATATTATCTATACACATTTGAAACTCATAGTCAAATAATCAAAAGTCAAACACCCAGTTGACTTTCTTTGTTTGAATCCAAATCCAACGCGCTATTGATCTGATTATGGAAAGTAGTTTGATTGACAGACCATCATACGTATTCTACACGCCAATTACAATCAAACCCTTCCAAAATTATGGTAATTACGCGTATACATTAAACACCTAGGTCAACTTGAAATTCTTCTAATTCGTGTGTTAAACTATAAATTGGACCTCTCATTGAGACCTAAAAGTGCCAAAAATTAAACCCTCACATCCAATTTCTTTTAACAAATGGTTTTTAATCAAGAAGCATTCACAGTTGACCTTTTCGTTTGACCGGGCCTTATTCTTCGATTTAAATCTGCGAGTCACGATTCTTATCATGTTTTCAATCTTTGTTATAATCCAATCAATAACCCTATGAATTCAGGGGTTATTGGTTGTTGATTCGATTTATTAGAAAACTAGGGTTCTTATGTTATAATTTTGGGGAAGACGATGTGAAATCAAATCTGTATATTTTGCCCTTTTATCAAATTCAAACACCAAAACTGATGTAGATCAGTTAGTGGTGTTGCAGTGTGGAACGTGTTTGGTCTTGGGTTCTATCCCAGTCCCAAACGTTTTTCCTTTCCTTTCTTTTGTAATATAAGATTAAACACTAAACAGACTATATAATTAATTGCAATTGATTATAAACGTTCTCAGGGTCCAGCCCAGTTGGGGCTAGGCTTGTGATTAAAACACGAACAGGCCAAGGGCCTGGGTTTGAGTCCTGGCACACTCAAAAAAAATTTAGACCCTTTTTCCTTTATATTTTGTGATCTTATCTTTAAAATTAATTTTTAAATACCAAATCTAACTTATAAATTCCACAAAATTTATTTTAAGTTATACAAATAATAAACTTTATTATACAATTTTTAGTTTTACAAAAATCATTTATTTAATATATATAATATATATTACAAGTTTATTCATAAATAAATTAAAAATTCTATAAAAATATCTAAATAGCTTCATAAAATTTCACAAAAATTATTTTAAACTTATAAATTGATAAACTTCTCAAAACTAAATTTTATTTTTGGAAAAACACTTATTAATTATTTTTAATTAAATTATGCCCTTTTAATCATAATAAATTTACAATAAATCCATTTTTAATCATTTTTGCATCAAAATTTCACATAAATTATTTTTATTCATTTAGATCAGAAATATAATTTTATGATCTGAAATTTATGGAGCTTAATATTTTTAGATATTAATACTACATTTTGACAAATAAATTATAATGTATTATATATTCATTAATTAAGAAAATAATTTTATAAAATTATTTTCACATTATAACATTTTAGTACAACTACCTTTGATCAAGATCTTACAAAAATTCTTTTTATTTAGTTATTTTCTATTTTTCTTTATTTATTATTTCATTAACTATTATTCTAAATTAACTATTAAACAATTGTCGATCCCTTAATTAGGAACCCTAGAATACTAATAGATTAGAAAACTTAGACTTTTAAGTTTTCCCATCACTTATTATATTGCCTTAAACATAGGGTGATACTTGGATACACTTGAGCCACAATTATTCTATATCAAGGGATTCGATACTATTGTTTAGGTGAGTTTACATAGCCCATTTTCACTATCTTACAATTTTTTGGGGTGAAACATGTAACATTTTCAAATACAATTCAACTTAAGTGCCTATGTGTGACTTCTTGGTTGCATTATGTCTTAAACAATACTTTGGTAAACACAATTAGACTAGCTTAATCATTAACATTGCGCAAACCGACGATACACAATGATAGATCTATTGGATTAACAACCCAACCCGGATACGTGTACCTCCAGTATGGGTACTGTGGGTGATTATTATCGATCACATAACACAAACGAGTGAACCATATGCGTATGGGATGGACAACAATAATCATGTCACAAGGTTTGATTATGCAAACGATTTACCTAGTAGTTTTGTTTTCACATATGGACTAGATTTGCCATGACTCTAGAATTGTACAAGTTTTATACTCATGATACAATATTCAAACATATGTAATTCTCACTAACTTTTGTTGACCCAAAAACATTTTCAAAATTAACAAGTTTCAGGAAACAATGAAGCTTGATGGTTAGAGTTGTGCTTGAAGACGTTTATTTGAAGTCATTTGATTATTTCCATGTTTATGTACTCGTATTTGAATTCCTTAGACAATGTTTCATTTTGGGATATTTTAATGGTATCAATAAAGTACTTGAAATTTCATTATTTATCATGTGCTACTGAACACTCATCAATACGTGACATCCCGATGTTTTCGCCATCGGTTGGGGTGTTACATTAATGAAGTGCCTCACTGGAAAGGATGGTGTACCGACTGCTTGGGATGAAGTGATTGAAGCTGCAAAAGTTTACGCGTCTTCAGAGCATTCCTTTCATCGTAACAAAAGTTTGCATCAGAGCGGTAACCACCATGCATCGTCCAACAACAAAGGCAAAGGGAAACAATTTGTCTGGTCTAGAATCTCTGGCTAAGCAGATGAAGGAAAGTATTCTTCTGCACAAGATGCGCGAAATTTCTTGAGTTCAGATGGGTCCCGCGATCAGAAGGGACACCAAAGAAACAATTATGATTGGACTCCATTGTCCAAAACGTCGTCCGAAGTTCTGAAGACTAAGAAAATCCAGTTCCCAAAACCACGAGAGCTCAGCCGTGATAGACGAAATGTTGACAATTCAAAATACTACGAGTACCATGAAGATTATGGGCATTTAACAGAAAAATGCTATAGCCTCAAGATGGAGATCGAAAATGCAATATAATCAAGCCAACTAACGCATCTTGTGAAGCATATGCGGAAGAAACAGCGAGACCATGTTGAGGGGAGCGAGCCTTCCCAAAAGAAGATCCGCAATCTGAATGCGCATTATGTGTATCACACTCCACGCCATAATTGCAATATGACTCGCAGAGCCACAAGTCACAAACGAACATTCACCGTCATCAACGATGAATCGTTGAAGGAGGAACAAGTAATAATGCCAATAGTAAAAGGGGGAGCTTCTTCAACAGCTCCGCTGATCATCACGGGAGTCGTAGGACATTACCGTACAAGGTATATGTTTCTAGACAATGGAAGTAGCACCGATATCATGTATCAACAATGCTTTGAACAGCTTGTGACAACAATCAACGTAACAGGTCAACGACCATACATGTTTCATTTATCATGTCATTATATGTGCATTTTTAGACAATTTTCATACACTATACCCCCTCCCCCCAGGCTAGTGGAGCATGAGTTAATCAAAGAACTCAACATAGTACACTTGTTTAGTCATACAACACCCGGGCACACCATCAAAACAAGCATTACAAGAGGTTATGCCCTCTAACACATGCTAATGCATCTCTAACACGCGATTGTGAACACAAAGATCATCAGGGAAAATCATTCAACAAACCCATGACACGAGTGAAACAAAATACTTGTTAATATCGTCATCAAGAGGCATGGAATTTAACAACCTCTTACTCTTATGAAACCGGATGATATTCCTATATCGAAGGTGTACTAGAGGCTATACAACGAACAATCACAACACGATTAACATGAAGAGGCCGATTTATTTAACATAACATGTTAAGTATTGGATCATAACCAAGCTTATTGTCTTAAGAACTACACAAGTTATGCCCACATGTATACATACACACATACATACGGCATTATATATATAGACACACGACACCACACAAAGATATATCATCATGTACACATGACTAACTATCCTACAACCTTAGATGTTTTGTCCTCTCCTATACACTTGGCCGATGTATAACAAGCACACAAGAGATCTGGGTCACTCAACAAGACAACTCATGCATATATTCTACTTAACAAGCCAACTTTAACACCATGGATACAACTTTCATTAAACTAGGTAACAAAACAACCAAGTCTACTTCCCTAGACAAGTTAACTACCCTCTAAACTCTTGCACATGATCGGTCGAAGCTTCCCAAGACAAAAAGGAGTCCATGACACACCTAAGAGTTATACTAAAGTAATAACCTACCTTCCTAGCTCACACAATTCCAAGCATGATCATGACTTAAGTTGGAAAACCCCTTGCACACATTAGCCGATTTCAAGCTTCATGACAAGTCTCAATCACCTTGGGCTTTCCAACATTACACCAATTTAGAGAAGTATATCTCACTCCAAACACCGAAGACAACTACCATTCCATAACAAGAAACAAACAAACATCCCTACCCTACCCCCCAAAGTTGCGGCCCACAAGAACACCTAGAGACATGCTTTGGAAACAAGGAAATGTCACTAATCAATCTAATTGTCCTAGAATACCTATAGTTGACTCTATACAAGGAAACAAGAAGGGAATCGGTTCCCAACACACTCAAATGCAAGATGTAATCAATCTAGAAGCAAGATGAGGTAGTCACTTACACCCTTTTGGCATCAAACCATCTATGACAACTAGGTAATCTAAGTCAACTCCATCCTCTTTGGAGGAAGCATGCTAATCGGCCAAATCAAGAAAGAGTCAAGTACACATGTATAGTTGGCAAACACTTTCACCAAAATAGATAAAAGCCAAAACAAGAACTCAATCTCCTATGTAAAGTCAACCCCCTCTTTTGTTTTGCTCATTCCCAAGGGGAGGCCAAGCATGCCAACTAATGGCATGTGTCTTACACAATAACTTACATCAAAATGTGCCTAAAGAGCCTAAACACTCCACCGCTCTATGAAGAAACTAGTGCCTTTCCTTTGTTTGTCACCTAGCTATCGATCCACTATAAATAGGAGCATCAAAGAACACTTGAAACCACCCCTCACCTCTCTAACTCTCTCGGCTCTCTCTCTAGGCCGAGCCACACCCCTTTTCACTCAATAACCAACAAGTGCAAGCTTAGGAGAAGACTAGGAGACCCGAAGGCCCTAACCCTCGGCCATCCTCACCTTGCTCCACTAGGTAAGTAAATTCGAGCTCTTTAAGTCCTCTACAATTGGCTTAACATGTTCACCCAACTCCTACCCCGTGATCATAATCAATCGGTCCTAATACTCAACACTAGTCACATACATTGTCTTGTTTAAGGGTAATTCACGAAAATACTTACCACATTGTCTTAATACTAGTATTTGTTCATATAATATTGTCTTAACATCACTATAATCGACATTATTACAATCACAAGTAGTCAAAATACGCTTTGAAACTCTGCACGACTTGGATCACCATGAAATGAATCGGATTTCATAAGTGCGAGCTCGCTTGGCTTAAGCTTTAAGCTAAAGTTAACCACATGGTGATCAAGACTTAAAATGGTGCAAACCTCAGAAATATATCATGTAGTAACACTATAAGGCTTGAATAAGCTTAGAAATGGTTAAGTTAATTCACTAAATAATCGGCAAATTTTCCTTTGTACAATGAAAACTAATCGGCTACATCTAACTAACATGTGTTAATAAGAACCGAAACATGTGTTGACTATAAATAGACCATAAATGGGTTCCGCACACATGTTAAGCAATGTTTTCTCAAAGACCCACCACACATGGTGAATTGGCGCTGAAATACGGCCCAAATACTCCATGTGAGGCCCAATATAGCTTACCATGGATATTACACTTCAAAACCACAAAGTTTTAGGAATGATAGGGTTGTTAAAACATTAACAAGTATCATGAACAATGAAACATACCAAACAAAATGGTCCACAAGTGTCGGGTGAACAATTTGTATGATAAATAGCATCGGGATGACTTCCCGTGTCCATAATGATCATAGGGTATCATTTGTCAGGACGGTGATCATCTACTAGCTCACTAGACCACACACGACTCAAACAGGTGAGTTTTCTTTGGCCCCATTTTACTATTTTACATTTTGGGGGAAATACATGCATCAATACTTGTGTCAATTTAAAGTGTGTGTACATTCTAGCATGACTACCATGTGGAACATGAGACATTTTGGTTCATGAGCTCACTAGTCCTCGTACATCGTTCAATGTAACCATTAGCTAGACATTTAGCCATGGAACACTTTAATAGATCTATTGGGTTGACACCCCTACTCTTGGTTAGTCACTCTAACCAGCCACATGCAAGAGAGTGATAGTTTTCTACCATACATACATTGTCTTTAGCGTACAATGCACGAGGCACCACAGTCACGAGGTTTGGTTACAGGACTCATGGTTCTCACAGCGATCATTTGCTTAGCTAGCTAATGATTGGTCAAACACGGATGACACGTTCATTTCACAGTACATTCAAAACCCATAGACTCGCCAACATTATTGTTGACAAAACCCTTTATGCATGTGTTTCAGGTAATTAATGGAGGGCCACCGAGGATTGAGGGAAGGGTTCGAGCATGCACACCGTGGTATCACTTTGATGGTTTTTGTCAGCTTCAAAATGCTATGTTGTCAATTTCCATAAAACAATTTTTATGCGCTATCACTATGGAAAATGTTTAAATAAATTCGTGACAAATTCCATCTTTTATGGTGGTACTATTTTGAATAAATGTGTATTGCTTGAACCTTGTGCTTGAAAACTTTTCGATCGTTGCATTCCCGTGTTTCCGCCTAGGCGGGGTGTGACACAGCTGGATGAGGATGATAAAGGAAGATTAGTTCCCGTGACAGAGCCCATCTTAGGCTTCATACATGAGATGATATTCTCATTGGGAATGCTCACGTTTCCAGTCACACTTTCGGATGGAAAACACTCGCGCACAGAAGTCTGCGACTTCATTGTTCTTCCCGTCAATTCGTCACATGGCATCTTGCTGGGACGGGAAGGCTTGGAAAAATTCAACTGCAACGCATCTACACCACACCAAATTGCAGGTTTTCCTACCCAGAATGGTGTAGCCTTCATAGGCGGAAACAAAAACTGCCATACTACTGATGCGTAGAAACCCGCAAAGCAATTGAAACCAACTGTCAGAACCGAACCGGAAAAATGGGTTATCAAACCTAAATATCTGGAACAGACAGTTGTCATTGGCCATGCAATCTCTGACTCCATCCGCACGCACTTAAAGCAACTCCTCACAAAGAATATGGATATTTTTGCTTTCCAACCAGCTGACATGGGTGGTGTCCCACGTCACATCGTGAAACACAAGCTGAACGTTTACAAGACAGTCGAACCAGTTGCTCAGAAGAAGCGTAGTATGGGCCCGAAGAAAACAAAGGCCATGAATGAACAAGTGATGGAACTGTTAAAGGCGGGTATTCTCCGCAAGAGCATATATCAGACCTGGGTAGCCAACCCAGTCATGGTGGGAAAGTCTAACGGCAGTTGGCGCACGTGCCTGGGTTACAAAGATTTAAACAAGGTCAAATGTTCAGGTTCAAATGCTTTCTTGATGCCTACAAAGGGTATCATCAGATCCAGATGGCTAAATAAGATGAAGATAAAACGGCGTTCCGTACTGATATGGGAACCTTTTGCTACACAAAGATGCCATTTGGGCTCAAGAGCGATGGGGCCACATAACAGCGTTTAATGGATACAACATTTGTGAAACAGTTTGGCGTCAACTTGGAAGTCTACGTAAACGACCTTGTCATCAAGAGCGAGGAAGATCAAATGCTGAATGATATCCAGAAGAACTTTGAACAGCTTCGAAGTGTAAGAATGAAGCTGAACCCAAGCAAGTGTTCCTTCGGAATGGAAGAAGGAAAGTTTTTGGGAGTCATAGTAACTAAAGATGGCTTCCGCGCAAACCCGGACAAGATTCAAGCGATTGAGCGCATGTCATCTCCGTCTTCCGTGAAAGAGGTCCAAACATTGATGGGATGCCTCATAACTTTGAACCGGTTCTTGTCAAACTACGCGTCTAAATCATTCCCTTTCATAGACACATTAAATAATTGCTTGAAAAAGTCCAACTTTAATTGGACCACGGAGGCAGAAAAAGCTTTTTAAGAAATGAAGGAGTGTCTGAGCAACTTGCCAACACTCACTGCACCGTTACCAGAAGAACCACTCACACTATACTTGTCCGTTACGGACAAAGCGGTAGGCGCAGTACTCATGGTTGACAGGAAAGGGGTATAGACCCCAATCTACTATGTCAATCGTACACTCCTTGATGCGGAAACTCGTTATTCAACACTGGAAAAGCTGGTCCTCGTGCTAGTTCACGCCTCCAAAAGACTACGCAGATACTTTCAGGGTCACCCCATCAACATCTTGACTGACTTCCGCATTAATGACATTCTGCGCAAGCCAGAACTCTCGGGAAGGCTAGCCAAGTGAGCCATCGAGTTAGGTGAGCATTCAATTACTTACAAAGCCAGACCTTCTTTCAAGGGGCAGATCTTAGTAGACTTCGTCACGGAAGTCCCAACAGATAAGATCGAAGAGTGTCTAAACGAAGCATCATCAAGCTCAACTCCACCAGACGAATCGCAAAAGTGGGAGATTTTCACTGATGGTGCATGCAACGATGAAGGTGTTGGCGCGGGGTTATGATTAATAACTCCGAATGACAAAGAGTATACTTATGCTATAAGACTTGATTTCCCAACCACCAATAACGAGGCTGAATATGAAGCCCTCCTGGCAGGACTGCGCATAGCCAAAAAGATGGGGGCTCGACACATCGAGGCTTACGTCAAATCCATGTTGGTAGAAAATCACATAGATGGCTCGTATAAAGCAAGAGAGCCATCTATGATATTGTACTTGGAACACACAAAGGAGTTGATACGCAACTTTATCCATTGTAAAGTAACTCATGTGCGGCGCAGCCAGAACAAACCAGTAGGCGCCCTAAGCAAGATGGCTTCAACAGTGTTCGACCACATGGCCAAAGATGTGCGGGCTGAGGTGTTAAATCACCCATCCGTACCACAACGGCAAGGGGATGTAATTCAAATGGGAAAAAACTCTTCGATAACCCCCATAATGGTTTACCTGACCAAGGGGATTCTCCCGACAAGCAGAGCAGAGGCTAGAAAGCTCCAAAACAAAGCTTTGCACTATGAAGTCATTGACGGCATTTTTTACCAATGTTCTTATCGTGGGCTATTATTACGATGTGTAGACTCCGCAGAAGCTACATACTTGATAAAAGACATCCATGAAGGGTCCTGCGGACTACATGCGGGCCCAAGAATGGTCATCGCCAAACTCATGAATGCGGGCTACTATTGGTCCGGAATGCACCTAGACGCAGTAGCGGAGTTGCGCAAATGCGATGCCTGTCAGCGGCACGCACCGGGTACGCTCAGGCCAAAAAACAACTTAGTACCAGTTACAGCGGCGTGGCCTTTCCAAAAATGGGCCATTGATCCAGTGGGACCTTTTCCCACAGCACAGGGCAATGTCAAATACCTAGTGGTAGAAATCGATTACTTCACCAAGTGGGTGGAAGCCAAAACTTTGGCCTCAATAGATGGGCGGAGCATCAAAAAGTTTATATGGCAGTTCATCATATGCAGATTCGGCTTACCACTAGAAATCGTGAGCGCTAACGATATGCTGTTTGCGGATCAACATTTACAAGAATGGCTCGCTTCCATGAACGTCAAACAGATATTCAATTCGGTTGCGCACCCTCAAGGAAATGGCCAGGTGGATCGTGCTAACCAAAGCATTGTCAAGGGCATTAAAGCCCGATTAGGAACGAAGCGCAGTGGCTGGGTCGATGAGCTCCCTCATGTTTTATGGGCTCATCATACATTATCTAAAACTAGCAATGGGGAGACACCGTTCAGCCTAACATATGGAACCGAGGCTGTGATAACCGCGGAGGTTAAATATTCATCCCCAAGGGTGTTGTTCCCACAAAACACTAACAATAACAAAGAACTGCGGATGAACTTAGATCTATTGGAAGAACGTCGGGACATGGCCTCCATCCGCGAAGCCACTTACAAGCGACAGTTAGAGAAGTATTATAATGCGCGCATCAAAGAGCATCTCTTCTGCGTAGGAGATTACGTATTCCGCAGCAATGAAGCGTCAAACGCCAAAAAACCCGGTAAGCTTGGTCCCAACTGGGAAGGACCCTATAAAATACAAGAGGTACTGGGAAAGGGCGCGTATGCTTTGGAACGATTGGATGGCACGCCCATTCCATGCACCTGGAATGCAGCGCAATTGCGCATCTGCTATATTTGAATTTCTTTTCTCCTATTGCACTTGTAATAAAGGCCTATGGCCCAGCCAGTTTATATTACAATAAAAGCATATTTACACATATCATTTCGTCATACCAAATTCATAAGAAGAACAAGAAAACAATATACGGAAATGCACACGATAGTATCATATATAAGCATCCCATGATCTGATCATCAAAACATACAAAAAAGAGTGGTCCAAGGATACACATCAGATCACATCATCATATGAAACAAGGCTTTTGCTACACATACCTATATATTTGTCTACAACCTACCAAGACAAAACTAAGGGGCATGCTTCCATTCACCACCAACCTTTCGGAGTTTGAGCTTCAGAGTTTTAGGCAAGTCCCCTAGTTCTGACAGATTCTTCATCTTCAAAGGCTGGCCATCAGAGGTCCCTTGATCATCCAAATCATCAGGTCTCATGCTCTCCTGGGACAGCAAGTATCTACAATATTCAGCTAGTCAATCAAGGGCATCAGCAGGCATCCCGACATGAACTGGATGATGAGATAACTTCATCATCCCATTCACATCTACCTCTTCAAGATGATGAAGATTTTTTGACGGAATATAGTTCGACATTATTTTTAGAAGAAAAGAAGAGTTCCTCAGGTAAGTTACTATGAGGAAATGGTATCCATGCACTTGCTATATATAGAAAGGGAAGTACAAGTATTTAATTACCATTAATGGAAAATACTTGATTAGCCTGGGGAAGTGTGACAGACGCCAAGTCAGAGACTGACACACGCCGTCGAAACTGTCACTTCTACATTTAATCGTGTCAGACACAAACTGACACAAGTCCCTGTCACTCCAGATGACATCAGCTCATGATTGGATCGCGGACAAAAGGGAAAACAAGCATAACAGTGCTACATTATAATAGTAATTAAACGATAAGGATGTTCGCAATCATTACAAGTCAAAACAATAATAAAGATGTTCAAAGTGCAACAAGTTCAATTAATCAACATTCAAATATTGTAACACATCATCAGTACGCGGTGTTTCCTCTTGCGTACCACCGGCAGCGGACAAGGGGCCAGCTCCGCTAGCCGCAGCAACTTTCTTCAATTCTTCTTCTTTACGAGCTTTTACCTCAAGCTCTGCTCCAAGACGGTCTAAATCTTCAAAATACCCGCGGAGTTCTCCAGCTGGATCATCCGTCTTCATGCACGCACTCACCACATCAAACACATCAAATGAAAGGGCTTCAAAATCCCCTTGGGCTTGCAGCATCTCCGTTTCATATGGTTTATTGTAGTACGGACCTTCTTCAATCTTCTTTCCATAGGCGTGATGATAAAAGCCTTCGCTAAATCCCAGTTGAAAACCCTGCTTCAAAGCAGAACTGGCAATTTTGAAAATGACATTTCCCAGCTTTGGCTCATTCCACACACACTTGAATATCTACGCAAAAGTCAAAGATTAAAGTATACACTAAGAAGCAGGAAACAAATTTATTGAAAAAAATGAACAACTTACTCCCGCCACACCATCCTACATAAACCAATTTACACAATCCCGGGCAGCAATGGCAACATTGGACACATCTTGGAAAGCTACGCGAGTTTGGTCCAATTCCACCTGAATTTGGGAATAAGAGGATTCAACCAAGGCTTTCTCTTTCTCCAATTTGCCTTTATCCCGTCCAAGTGCTTGAATCTCCAGCTCTGCTTCTGACAGCGCGGTAGTGGCCTTTAAAAGGTCTTCATGTTGTTGGTTAAACTTATCAATTGTGTCAGCTAACTCCACCTGCTTAGCATCAACAGCTTTTTGCTTATCCTCGGCTTCCTTGACAAGTCGGGCATTATCATTCATCAACTTCTCAACAGTCAAGCGCAAACGCTTTCCATAGTCTGAAAAACTCCATTTTCTCAGACTTCAACCTCTTCACCTATTTAGCTGCCTTGCGAGCCTCTTTCTTGTGCAATTCAATCTCCAAGCTGAAACTCTTCTTCACGCTGTAGGAACGCGGCCTCAGAATCCTTCAAGTTTTGCCAGTCGCGCATAAATTCATTTTCGCGACGGATAAGAGATCCAAGGCCACTCACTTGCAAGGCAAGGTTCATTGTTATATCCGTGAACAATGATCTGCGGTCCACGCTATCTTGATAGTCACGCTCAGCGGGTGAAACAGACAGTGTCACAAATTCTTCAGCATCTAGAGGGTTTGTAAACAGAGTAGTATCCAATATATCCCAACACGGTTGGTAAGGTCTAGGCTGATCACAGTCGCGCGAAGAAAACCTACCTCTTCCGCGTCCAGCCTGCCCTGATCCGCGGGATCTCTAATTGCCCTCAGAGTTGGCTTTCCTATACAACACCGTCGAGCCCTTAACGGTTCTTACAAGATCAGCTAGGTTGCTTCTTGAAGTATCAACTGCATTAAGCTTAGACAAGTTCACATCAGTATTTATACCCTGTACAGAGCTCTAATCAAGAACTCGATCTCCCTCCGGTGCTGGAACCTCGGAGCCTACATTCGAAGAGGATACATCATCAATCTTCTTCTTCCCCGCAGCCTTCTCAACATTCTTTAAAGCAATAACCACGTCCTCAGTTGTTGGTTCAGCCTACTGCTGCAACACTTGAACGACCACTGATTCTTGGGATTCCAGATTCACTTCAATATTTTCAACATTCTAAATCACACGGTTAACTTGTTCTGCAACAGGAGGATCCAGATTCAATGTCTCTTCACTTACTTTCTCAACTGGGTCAACCTGTTCAATAGCGGGAGGATCAAGACATGACACCTTGTCAATTCCATATTCGCTCTGCTCAAAAGGCGAAGCGGAAAGGGGAAGTATAGCTACGCAGAACAAAGAAACATTAGTCACGCGCTGGGAATCAAGTTTCTAAATAAACAAAGTGAGCGCATTTACCTGATAAATGCTTCACAGTTTTCAACGGGAGGTTCTCACGCCTGGGTGGAGGCTTCACAGTTAACGTCAGCTGACGACCTTTAGAGGGCTTGAACATGTCAAGAGGCACGGCTGCAACAGGTTCCGGCTGTGACATTTGGGTCACTTCACCAGTTGGCCGCGGAATTTGAACTTAAGTTTGTTTCAGAGCATCCAATCTCTGCTAGAATAACTCCGCAGACACATTTCTAGTTTGGCGCGTCGGAGAACGTTGCCGGCGGTGTTTATGCTCAAGCTCTGCATCTGACTCGGTAGCCTCATCATCATCATCCTCTATGATTGGGACAGTGGATGCCTTAGACTTCTTGCTTTCTTTGGCATGCTTTTTCTTTGAAGGGCCAGTGCCTGCTTTAGAAATCACATTTGTACCTGAGTAATCAACAGCAAGAATACACATAATTAACTCAGCCCTAACCAGTACAAACTAGTTCCTTGCGCCCATGAGAGTGTTCCTCTAAATCTATCAAAACTTTTCTACAGGATTGAATCCATACGCATGTCACGAAGGACGCGTTATATTAGTACATGGCTAACGTACACAACTGCGCACCCTTCATACGCATGAGGTGGCCTCACAGAAAAGAATGAAAACACAACGAATAAACTAACCTGCCCTAGTATAATGCTTTGGGGGGTCAACAAGCTGCAGAGCTAAGAAATTAGAGCTCAACCTTTCAACCAACGACTGCACACCCTCGAGAACTTGGTTATACACAACACGTGCATTACTCCTCTGCGCAAACTAATCGAACAATGACAAACCTGTCACACGGTACACAAGAACGTGTCGTAAGCATATATTAAAGACGGTAGTATGATTGATGATACACATGAAATAATACCTTCTTTCGGAACGCACGGATCATACCCTACTAGAATGCGCAGCTGGCTCAAACCCAACATCACCAACACCCCTTCTGGACACTTGTCCATGACAAGTGGAGTAGCGTGCACACAAAGAGACTTATACCATTCTTGATTCTTGTAATCTTCCATAGGAGGGAATTCAGCAATCTTCTTGTCACAGCCCGCCTAGGCGGAAACACGGGAGTGCAATGACCGAAAGGTTTTCAAGCATAAGGTTCAAGAAATACACATTTATTCAAAATAGTACCACCATGAAAGATGGAATTTGTCATGAATTTATTGAAAGTTAACCATAGTGTAAACATATGAACATTGTCTTATGGAATTTTGGAAACATAACATTTTGAAGCTAACAAAAGCCATCAAAATGATACCACGGTGTGCATGCTAGAACCCTTCCCCCAATCCTCTATGGCCCTTCAATAGTTACCTGAAACACATGCATAAGGAGTTTTGTGAACAATAATGTTGGTGAGTCTATGGGTTTTGAATGTACTGTAAAATGAACATGTCATCCGTGTTTGACCAATCATGAGCTAGCTAAGCAAATGATCACTGTGAGAACCATGAGTCCTGTAGCCAAACCTCTTGACTGTGGTGCCTCGTGCATTGTACACTAAAGACAATATATGTATTGTAGAATACTAACACTCTTTTGCATGTGGCCGGTTAGAGCGACTAACCAAGAGTGGGGGTGTCAGCCCAATAGATCTATTAAAGTGTTCCATGGCTAAATATCTAGCTAATGGTTACAGTGAACGATGTACGAGGACTAGTGAGCTCATGAACCAAAATGTCTCAGGTTCCACATGGTAGACATGCTAGAATGTACACACACTTGAAAATGACACAAGTATTGATGCATGTATTTCCCCCAAAATGTAAAATAGTAAAATGGGGCCATAGAAATCTCACCTGTTTGAGTCGTGTGTGGTCTAGTAAGCTAGTAGATAATCACCGTCCTGACAAATGATACCCTATGGTCATTATGGACATGGTAAGTCATCTGGATGTTGTTTATCATACAAATTGTTCACCCGACACTTGTGGACCATTGTGTTTAGTGTGTTTTGTTGTACATGACACTTGTTAATGTTCTAACAAACATATAGTTTCCAACACTTTGTTGTTTCGGAATGTAATGTCCATGGTGAACGATATTGGGCCTCACATGGGGTATTTGGGCCATATATTAGCACCAAATCACCATGTGTGGTTCGTTTTTTAGAAAAATATTGCCTAACACATGTTTATTTCTTCTTTTGAAACCATTGTGAGGTAACAAATGTTTTGGCCTAGATTAACACACGTTAGCTTATAGTAGCTGATGTGTTCTTATAGTGTAAAGGATCATGCCAATTATCTAGTGAATCCATTTGGTTGTTTTAGGCTTATTCGAACCTTGGAGTGTTATATCATGACATATTGTGAACCTTGTAGCAAGTTTAAGCTTCGATTATTATGAAATTAACCTTATCCTCAAACTTATGCCAAGTCTAATGAATTTCAAAGTGATCTAAGTTGTATATGTTACCAAAATGCAATTTAACTACCCTTGATCATAACAAATCCGATTGTAATGTTGTTAAAGCAAGATCACGTGAACCAATGCTAGTATTAAGACGATGTGGTAAGTAGTTTAGTGAATTACCCTTAAGCAAAACAATGTATGTGACTTGTGTTGGGTATTAGGACCGATTATTTGTGATCACGGGGTAAGGGGTTGGGTGAACATGTTAAGCCGATTATAGAAGACTTAAAGAGCTCGGATTTACTTACCTAGTGGAGTAAGGTGAGGATGGCCGATGGTTAGAGCCTTCGGGTCTCCTAGTCTTCCTTCCTAGATTGCTCTTGATGGTCCTTGAGTGCAAGTGGGTGTGGTTTGGCCTAGAGAGGGAGCCGAGAGAGAGTTAGAGAAGTGAGGTGTGGTTTCAAGTGTTCTTTGATGCTTCTATTTATAGCCGAAGGGTGAGGACAAGGAAGTCACAATTGTAGCAAGTGTGTTAGCTTAGGAGGGTGGTATGTTAAAAGGTTAATCCTATGTTAGTGTAAGGTATAATCAAACAAAAGGAGTAGGCTTGCATGCTTGTGCATGAGCCGATTTCTTGAGCTCAATATTTAGGGAGGGGTTGACTCATTTTATCCTTGTGTCATACCTTGTTTTACTTTCCATATTAGTGTATTATTTGACCTCATGATCTTCTAGATGGCCTCCATCACTTGTCCTTTAGCCGAGGTGTTGTTTTTTCATTGGATCGGCCATCAAGGTCTCCTAGGAGTTAGTATGGATAGTGACAACTCTAGGATGTGTAAGATCCTTGTCTCTTCCTTGGGTGGGTGATCGCATAGGATGAAAGACCAAGGGTCTAGGCTTAGTGATGTCTTAGTATGATTGGGTGATCTTGACAACACATAGTGACAAATATTGCTTGGGGAATTAAAGGTGGCATGCTCTTCTTGAAGCCGATTGGCTCTCCACAATTAAGGAAGGCCCATGAGGTAAAGTAGAGGTAAGGTAAGGAGAGTTGACTTTACCATTTTGGTGAAAGAAGTTATCAAAGATATAGGATGTTTTGCTTGGTATTTGCGGCCGAAAGAAACAAGGAAAAGGGGTTGCTTGTTTGGGTAAATACTAGCTTATAAGAGTTGATTTGTAGACTCCTAAGATGATGTAAATAGAATGACCATCTTGCTTATCTCTAGCTTCTAGGTTTGCGGCTCAAAGTGGACAAAAAAATGGGGTATGTTGAGTGTAAAACATAGAGATTGACAAGGCTTTGGAAGGTTACTTGTTAGTGTAAAGTGTTGTCTTTGGTTGCTTGTCTTTAGCCGTGTGATGTGTGTGTGTATATGCTGTATGTATGTGTGTATATACATATGTGAGTATAGCTTGTGTATTTATTTCTAAGACAATTAGCTTTGTTATGATTCAATACTTGACATGTTATGTTAATTAATCGGCCTATTCATGTTAATAGTGTTGTGATTGTTCGTTGTATAACCTCTAGTATACCTTTGATATAGGAATATCATCCGGTTTTCACAAGGGTAGAGTTAGTTATGTTCCATGCCTCTTGATGACGACATTAACATGTATTTTGTTTCACATGTGTCATGGGTTTGTTAAATGATTTCCCATGATGATCTTTGTGTTCACAACTGTGTGTTAGAGGTGCATTATCATGTGTTAGAGGGCATAACCTCTTGTAATGCTTGTTTTGATGGTGTGTCCGGGTGTTGTATGACTAAACAAGTGCACTATGTTGAGTTTTCTGATTAACTCATGCTCTACTAGTCTGGGGGGTATAGTGTATGCAAATTGTCTAAATATGCACATATAATGATGTCATAACTGGAAACATGTACGGTCGTTGACCTGTTACATTGACTGTTGTCACACTTCTCCTTCAAGCCACAGCCATCCGCTGCAAGGGAGCAGGGATGACTCCGCGGTTGACATAAAAGAATTTTTCCTTCCAGTAGTACATTGATTTGAGATTTTCAGACACAAGCTGCTTCACCTTCCTACGAGTAGCAAGGCTATACCAACCACTCCCCCCACGAGCAACTTCAAGCACATAAAATACGTTTAGTCTCTCAAACGTAGGCTCCATATCTAAAGCTCTGCATATTTCCTCAAAATGTAGTAACCAAAGCCACCCGAATGGTGTCATTGAGGGTAGTGGAGACAACCTAACCGGGCTTAGGCCCATTACGGTTAGGACTTGGGTAATGGTGGCATACGTCCACCCCTATATAAGGGATTACATCCCTAGTAGGGAGGACACTTTTTGCTAACCCAAAGAGCTATCACTTGATAGTATCCCCATTCACCCCATTTTTGTTATAAACTACTACCTCGTGTAGTCGTCTCCCTACCCACGTCAATTCTTGTTTGCAGGTCATTCAATCCAGAACTGCTAGTGAAGGATCAACCCTGTGGAATACAATCGTCTTATCATCCCTACACGGAGGGTAAGACCATTTGTTTCTTCATTTTAGTTTTTAATTTAATGTCAAGCTTTATAATATTTTCTTCTAAAACAAGTTGTTAGCTATTTTATGTTTACTTCTACATAATGGAATGCACCGTATAACAATATTAGTTATATCTTTTAAACGTTTACTTAAAATGCATTTCGTTGTACGTGAAATTTGGATTCTCTTTGTTAAACTTGCAATGCAATAATCACTTGTACATGACGTGTTTCATTCTTGTACATTTCAATCTACACGTCGATATTGACTAAGACAAACATCGAAACGTCGACAAAAGTGAGCAGCTCATCACGGTATTTTTGAATGTTTAAAAAACATAATAGTCTAAAAGTTATGATAGGATTAAATAAAAGAATTATAATTTTGTAGAGGGGAGGAGAAAAGTGTGACTACTAACTAAAAGTGGGGAAACTAAGGTAACTAAAATGAGTTACTAAAGTGTACAAGTATTTCAATGACTATTTTACCCTCATTTTAGGGTTGTTAATGAAAATAAAGTTCTTAACTTTTGGGTATCTTAAACTACCCCTCCCCATGCATTATAATATAGTACTAGTAGAGTGCCCACGCGATGCAGCGGGGAACACAAATACTTTTAAAAGTATGTATGGTTTGTTTCAGTTCGATTATTAGCCTCAACCGAAACTAAAATCAAAGTCATCAAATAACAGTTACACATTTTCACCTTATTTTAAGCCAACTGTCAACTACCCCTACGAATTGTAAAACATACATTAATACTTGAAAAAACTATATCATAAAAACGGGTATTTTATTGTTTATAGTTTTTTCATACTTTTACCCACTGTCCAAATGTAACTTGCTATTTGAAAAGTTTATGAACTATATCTATTAATTTGAGTATAGTATAACAATTCCTTTAACTAAAAAAAATTGATATGTTATGTGATTAACAATATCCAGGGGTAAAAAATAACTAAACCTTTAACCGAAATTGACCAAAAATTGATATGTTATGTGATTAACAATATTTGTTGCCTACTTTGTTTGAATGAACCTCAACATCATTGATGAAAGTGTGAAAGTGAGGGAAATTGCCACCACTTTTTATTCATGTTTTTCTTGCACAAACTTTCACTTACTTCATCTTTAAGTTGAGGAATTGACCATTTATTATTTTTCTTAAAAAACAATAATAAATATATAAATAACATGAGTGCATTTGAACTGATAAATCCTAACACCTCATTCAATTAATGTGTATATGTATTATTATAATTATATCTAGATGATGTTGTCTCAACAGTTTTGCTTCAATATACTTCATGACCAGCTTGCATTATACTCTAAACCTATATGAATTCCACCAGCATGTTAATCCAACCAAATTGGATATTAATAGAAGCCTTCAAATTGGAACAAAGCGAATGGAACAAAAAGAAACCAACTATCAAAATGAATAAACACATTTGAAACTGTCAAAAATGCAACTTTTATAAGCCTAATCTCACAAAATTATAAAGATTCATATAATGGGAAATCACAACCAGCTATAATATTATACATAGGAGAATCAATAATACAAAGATTTTATCAACATAAAAAATAAATGAAAAGACTTACTTAAGAACGTGTTGTTTTCCTACAAGTTATATATTTCTGGAGACAAAAACAAGCATATCGTCGACAAGTCTTAATGGCTAAGTGGATGACAATTAGCAGTTGGGAAGTTGTGGTTACACTATTGGAACATGAGAGAAGTGAGCTTGGTGGTGATGTATTGAAATCACTATTTAATGGTGGACTGAGATCTAAAAAACTATAAAGACAAAAATGACATATAAGTTGTAAATTACTATTCAACAGAATCCATAAACTCTATAGTGAGACATAGAGTTTACGTGAAGCCAGAGACAAAGAAGATGGATTTGAAGAAAATACGGAGAAAAGGCGGAATAAGTGGCGACAATAAATTATTCAAATTTCAAAATTTCCAAACCGCCTCTATTTCTACCGCCACTATAATTCAAAACCTATCTACTCAGCTTCAAACCATATTAAAGTATAATTTACTATTTACTTTTAGTTAAAAATTTGGTTTTTACGTGATTAACAATATCTAGGAGTGAGCAATAATTGAACCCTCAACCGAAATCTAACAAAAGCATACTAAACCGAAATGAAAATTAACCAAAACCGAGTTAACCTAAGGCGGAATAAGTGGCGAGTTAACCAAAACCGAAAAAAGGGGGAATAAGTGGCGAGAATAAATTATTCAAATTTCAAAATTTCCAAACCGCCTCTATTTCTGCCGCCACTATAATTCAAAACCTATCTACTCGGCTTCAAACCATATTAGAGTATAATTTGCTATATACTTTTAGTAAAAATTTTGGTTTTTTACGTGATTAACAATATTTAGGAGTGAACAATAGTTGAACCATCAACCAAAATTAACCAAAACCGAGTTAACCTAATATCGGTTTGTTTGTACCCCAAGTTAACCAAAATTAACAAACTGAAATTGAACCATTCATACATTTATATCTTTTATACATCCATCTATACCTCCATTTCATGTGCTTCTAAGCAATATTTTAACCAAAGTTTGGTTCTGGTTATTAACCAAAATTAACTAAACCGAAAAAACGACAATCTAACCAAATAGTTTGAACCAATTAATCCGTTTTGTTAATAAGATTGATAAACCGATAATGTCGATTTTTGTTTCGGTTAAGACTTATAACCAAACTGAACCTAACACAACCATGAACCATTAGTCTGTGTTCCCTACCACATCGTACGGACATGTTGTTATGAATATATGAATGGGTCGTCGTCGTCGTCGCCGTCGCCGCCGCCACCGCCATCAACATCAACATCATGAATAATACCCTCAATCACCACATCAATCATCAACACAACAAAGATAGAGAGAGAGAACCGAAGCAGGACGGCAGTCGGAGGAGGAGAGGAGGAAGGGTGGGAGCGGTGGCTGGTGGTCGGAGCTAAAGGAGAGGAGAGGAGGAAGGGTGGGGACGAAGCGAAGCAGCAATCGCGTTTTTTTTTTCGTTTTTGAACAGCAACAACGACACACAACGATCACCTCTGATGGTTCAGACTTGTTCCATCTCTGAATCGGTCAGACCTCCATTCAGACGCTTGTTCAGTTCAGAGGCCCGCGCAAACGATTTGAATCATGCTACCTCTTATTCGGTCAGAGCTTTTCCCCATTCAGATGTTCATTCAGACCATGCCAAACAGTCCCTAAGGGTACAAAAAGAAAGCAATAACTGATTTCAAGTTAGATCGGATGTTTTCAGTTTTCAATAGATTTTGGTTCAGTTTTGTTTGTTTTTTTGTTTGGCTTCAGTGAACGGTTTAGATATTGCTCACTCCTAGATATTGTTAATCACGTAGTACATAAATGTTTTTAAAATAAAAAAATAGCAATACTATACTCAAATTAAAGATAATAAAATATTCATTATTATGATGTAATTTTTTTATATAAAAGTACCAGCGTAAGAAAAAATGACTATTTAAAAATCATGGGGGGATAGTTTGCTTAAATAAGGAAAAGAAGTTTAATTATAATTTAAATAAGCAAAAGTTAAGTAAAGTTTAAAGGATTAAAGTGTAATTTAGATAGGTATTAAAAAGTAAATAATGTATGAATAACTATTTTACCCTCATTTCAGGGTTATTAATGAAAAGTAAGTTATCAACTTTTAGGTATTTTAAACTAGCATTCACTCATGCATTATAATATAGTATAGATAGATGAATACATCGTGAAAGGTGAACAGATTGCCATCATGATGAAAACAATGAAAGATGAAACTTACTTGCATATCATGTAATAAAACTATCAAATGTAACTTGGTTTTTTTATTGTGGATTAAAAAGATATATATTGATTTAAAAAAAAAAAACTACCAAATTGCTTGCCTCTATTTACACCTAAAAGATTTGTTACATGCGTACAAGAACATAACTTAAAAAGTTGTCTTTTCATGGTTAATTCTTTATCCTTAGAACAAAGAAAACTAGTTTCTTTAGAAGCGATTTGCATTTATAAGTAGCGTATCATCAAGCGTAACCGGATTGAGATTTATTAAGTGAAGGGCGTCATAGTCATAGTCTTTTTGTCTTGTAGAAAACATAAGCCAGTAACAACGGAATTGAGAAGCTATAAAATGGAAAATGCACCAATGGGTTCATCTCGTAAGCTTTCATTAGCGCCCAACAGTTCTGCATCCAAACCATAAAAGCATAAAGAAAGAAAAAAAAATCAAACATATATAATAGCATATCAACGCATTAAAATGTGATTTCATTTCAATACAATATTGTCACGGTAATAATCTAAAAATTATGAATTGAAACACATTAGAAGGTCGTATGGCATTAAATATAAACTTTCCGTGACTTGTAACCCATTTGACTTGTTCCCTTTTCGGCTAAACTATTTGATGTGATCTGTTTAAGATAAAACACAATAATATTAAGATGCCTGACTTAATAAAACTTATGTGTTATTTGTGACCCCCATTAACTTATGATTGGAGTTGTGTTTTACATCAAACGGGTAATGTTCAACTACAAAAGGAAACAGGCAAACGCGTTGAAAGTCTCTTGAAACAAATGCATACCTCATAAATCCTTGTTATTAAAATTAAAAAATTTATTTAAATTATCATTCTCCTCTTATTGTAGCTAGCTAATAAAGCATGGGTTTATATTTTCTACTATACTTGAAGGTCAAATGATACTTACCTTAAAATGCTTCAAACAAACCGCCAAAGAGAAAATGACTAGTATACCCCTAGCCCATTTACGCAACTTGTTTAAAATCCGGCGGCCGCTTATATGATGATCTTTTGACTTGGATTCTCCATCATCTCTTTTCTTTCCAGAAAGTGAAGATATATGATCTTGATACACTGCTCTCTCAGCAGCCAGAGCCCCAATTATAATAATGGCTGGTAATACCACAAAATAAAGATGAGGAATAACAATTACCATTATATCCGGGAATCCAATAAACTCCAACTTTTTTACATCATCAGAATTCACCACCCACCCTTTATATGTCATGTATCCCCCCATATCACCTCCACCAGACATCCATGGACATACTACAAGATACAGCAAGTATGCTAACATTAACTTCCACAAAACCGGAATCTTATCCAACTCAGCAAAAACCCATGTCAAACCACTTACAACCCCTTTGTTCGCCTTGAAGTATTTGTACGTGTACTGTTTTTTCCATACAGAAATGATGACTTTTGGTAGAATAAGAATGATGAAAACAAGAAAATAGAATGACCAAAATATCGGGTAGTACAGTTCTGCCCATTGACACCCCATAACAAAGAACTCTTTCCATGTCCATGACAGGTTAGCGCGTAACCCGTTTAAAGAAAAAGGCAACAATTCGGTTGATACTGTTACACCATTAACATCAACTGCTTCGATTTCTAGCCAATATCTACTAGGAGATGGGTCAACAAATGCTTTTGAGTTCCATGGAACGGTGTATAAGTTGTCATTTCTACTCATGGGAGCTTCAAGAACCATATAAAGATCCCCGCGGCGGCTAGAGTCATATATTTTCACGTTAACAGATGCAATTATAGCTGATGAAAATACTAGGGCTCTGATATGAGATGTATCTTCCATTGATTGACATTTGTATTTATTTAACATCTCTGTTGATATATATCGGGAATCCAATGGATAAGTAGGCAATATCAAGATTTCTTTAGGTCCTGTCTTTAAATCAGTGTCAATGAAGGATACACGACCTTTATCGATTGCCATAACACGAATAGCTCGACTTTTCCTCCAATCACCCATTTCCAGCTCCCAAAATTCATGGACTTTTTGACATTTTTTGTCACTTGATGAACCCTTTTGATGCATGTTTAGTTGGATAAGGTTGTGATCTGTTTCATAATCCACTTCGTGATGTCGTTTCATGTTCTTACCGAATCTTGAATGAAGATGGCCACACAGGTAAGCGGTTACAGATTGGTTGAGGAAAATCTGTTTCAGGTTTTTTTTAGACTTTGTGGGTGCGGAAAATGAAAGGGGAAAATGCCCGAAGGCAATTTTGGTTAATGTTTTTGCTGATGTGGAATCCCATTGTGAGAGATGAGATTCCAATTCGGTTAACAGTTGGTCAGTTGGATGCCCGAAGAGATTTGTGGGTCCCCGTAATCCGGTAGACATTGTGCTGTCGAATGAAACAAATAGAATATTCTGGCTGCTAGTCTGAATTATGGACACAAAATAATAATAATGAAATGTTAAATCTATCTTTTGATATAGACAAGCAAATAAGTGCCAATAAAGATTCAAGTAATAGCCAAAAAAACAAACCTTTGCACAGTTCCAAATATGGATGGCAATAGAGATAACAGTAAAGAGAAGATCTATCATCTAAGTTCACGGATGTGCAGACATGCAGCAAAAACAGGTGGGTCAAGCTATTAACTAGACCTTGGTTTTAAAAAGCCCTAGGCGCACAAAAGCGACGAGGTCTAAGCGCAAAAGCGGTGGGCTTTTCGTACCCGAAGCGCGCACTAATTATATAATTTTTTTATATATCTCATAGGTTTTATATGTACAAGCCAAAAAACCCAAGGTACAACATGTTTCTGCATAAAAACTCATGAAATATGAGAGGCGCCTTAGGGCCAAAAAATGCGCTTTTTCTGTATCATTGACGAGTCAGTCAGTCAATTGATGTTCAGGGCTTAAGTATTAAGTTGCAGGTTTAGTGACCGACATACATACAAGTAAAAAACGAGCAAGCAAGCGTGAATTTGTACAAGATAAATTAAAGTGAGAAAGAGTAAGAAAGCAACCTGGAGAGTAAGACTGTTGACAGATTGAGTCCTTCCCAGTTGAGCAGTGATGCTATAGTTTGAAAAAAAGTCAAAGGCACCACCCACAGAGGGCACACCAAAATTATCATGATTTCCCCTGAGATCGTAAAAGACGCTTCTATCAAGGCCACTCCTGGTTATAACATTCTCCATTGTCTTTTGGTATTCCACCCACTCTTCTTCATTCTGCTTCATTGTTAAATGATCCTCGCTTTTACCATCTGCTCAGTGCTCACAATTTCTTTATTTCTTTCTTTCTTTATACAACTAAACTAAATAAATATAATCAACTTACTTACCGGTTAGATCGCCGGTGACTAAGACGAGACAAGGATTGATGATGGAAAGTGTTTTAGTCACAAATTTCTGGAACTCCAGAGCTCTCTCAGGATGATGAACACTAAAATGAAGATCTGACAGCTGAACGATCCACGCCACATCATTCGAACCCTTTTTTTCTATAATCTCTCTCTTCCTACCCCTACCCCTACAACAACACACCAATAATAACACCAACAATAATAATTGTTTCATATTATTATGTTGTACAACTCTTCTTCTTGTTCTCTGATGTTTTAACAATTGGGATTCAACTGAAAAATGTTTTGACGACCGGGTCGGGTCGGGTCATCGGCAATCAACGAACAAGACTTTTAGTTTCGATGTAGTGATTCGTCAAATCTGTAACTCACCAAACCATTTTGGTACTTTTGGATTTGTTTATTACTACAACTAGTGAGAAGCCCCGCGCGTTGTGGCGGATATTTATGTTTTTTTCCTGCACGTTGCGTGACGGGTTTCACGTTTTGCAGCACTTTGTTTGTTTTTCAACGTTTCGTTTTATGTTTGGTTATGTGCCTTGTGTGGAATACCTACGTAATGAATTCCCGTGAGTAATGAATGAAAAGAAGTAGCGTTTAGTAAAGGAATGGTTCTTATTCAAATCGTAACTGTAGGAAATAATGGGCATGATTTTGTCCATTTTAGGTGGGGCCATGTCTTTTTAAAGTTTCAAGGGAAGGGTGATTGTCGATGTACTACCATTGAGTGGTATCACTCAAATTTTGGCATTTATTTCATAGTGTAAGTGAGGCAGTTGAATTGGGTCGGCCTCTTTTTTACCCATTAGACATTCTGGGTAAATGGTTACGTTGTAACACGGAGAAAATATGTCATACCTAATCAATGTGTGTTACATTCTGGGTATAGTGTAAATATATCGTTTTAAACACTTGATACAAGTGCATTGTTAATCAATACAAATTAACAAGTATGAACTTCAATCCATGACAACGGGTGTTGCATAACATTACACATAAAGTCAAAATTTGGAGAAGATGAACATTTTAGGATTTCTCCTTTAATCCACTACAACGGGTGTTGCAGCTTGTGTATGTTGTCCATAGGACACAAGGAGATTTGATTTATAAATATTAAAAATTTTGATTAATATTCTCAATCAAGCAACTTCTTACCTACCAAAAATTTCAATGATTGGGATCACATACATTGTCATGTCGTATAGACATGTTCTAATTTTTCATCTTTATTTTTAAAAAAGGAAATGCATACAAATATATTTTTTACTATATAGGAGTTTTAACAAAAAAAAAAAGGCAAAGCCAGTGCCCAAGCTGAGCAAGCATGGTCTTGTGTTGTCGTTCCAATATAGGCATGATTTGTGTATATTAAAATTTTAGATTAACTTCCAACAACTAAACCATTGGTTTTAGTTTCTCAATGCTATCAGCGGTTGGTGATAATACAACACAATATCAAGGTACTATGTCCTATTTACTATACCTATGCATCCAATCCATTTGTTGGCTATATGTTTCTTACTAATATTATTAACAAGAACTAATTTGAATTTTAATTTTTAATTAGGAAAAAAAAAGACTAACAAAGAGAAGAAGACAACCTTATTGATGATCAAGGAACCATTTAACTTATATATTTTAATTGTGAATTTAGCTTTTAAAAGACCCGTTTTAGCATTACTCAGTTCTTTCTAACGTGGTCCATTTAGGCACCCACTGACAAAAAAACTTCTAAATCTGTCATGGACATTGCTCCAAGGTTCGCCCGAATATTAACTGAGTATGCTGGTAAGAAATAAACATCACTAATATCTCATTATTGCAAGAGTAATAGCAGATTAGCAGCACAATATATGGAGTCGAATGACTCAAATGAAAAGAATCCTGTACAGAGTAATAGTAACACATCTTAATAACTTGCCAAACATCATTTTAAAAATTCTTTTTCACAAAGAGACATGTTGACTGTTGGTGTCTTGATCTTTTCCCTATATGTAGTCAATAAATTTGGTAAGTTTAGTGTATCAGCATCCACCTTTTGTCACACATTCATTCATTTTAATAATCAAACTATAATGATTCATAAATATAATAGAGAAAGAACAAAGAGAAACATAAATAATTTTTTTTAACCCAAACTTACCTCTCTCCAGATTTTTTCCTCAAAAAGAAGCCACCCGACTTGTATCTTGTAGTTGGAAGTGAATTAATAAGATTTTCAGAAAGACCCCGACTCTCAGTCCCAATAGCCTCGCTTAAATCAAGTAATTCCTGCACGAACTAAATAAGGGTACTTTAAATCCGTTCTTGTTGTAATTTATTAAGAAAACCTTAACATTAGCATTAACCAATGAACACTAAATAGCAAACCTCGTATGTCATATTGTCTGGATCGATATCATCGTGCCAAACAACCTGCAAAGCACAGACATTAACTTTTTGTTGCAATGAGTGTATCATAGACAAAATACGGTCAAACTATCAACTAATAAAGCTAATTCTCAGATTGGATAATAAGTCTGATTATGGACTCAAGGCATTCATAAAGGCCAATGAAAAAAATCAAACTAAAAAAGCATACCGGAGAACTTGAAGCACTGTTTGGACTATACTACCTGCGACATTAAAAAAATAGCATAAGTAAATCTGATCATCAACTAAACTTGATATGAAGAATCAAATTAGCTACATAAGATATGAGTAAAGATTAAATTAACCACTATATGCAAATTCTAGCTTAACTTCCTAAAGGGAAGCTACTTTTGGTTTATATGTATAAACATACACACACATAAATATAGAGGTTTGTTGAAACATAACCAACATTAAGTAGAAAAACTACGAGAAGCACATAAATGCTTTTTAATCGTGGTGTTATGATGGGATTGGGTACTCATCACTGCGCAAAGCATACCCAAACCCGGAATACAATATCGCGGAGAGGCTTCTCAAGCGCAAAGTAAACTTCGCCAGCAAGCAAAGCAGCAACGACTCTCCTACAATCACGGAGTGATGCCCGCGCGCGTAAGCGGTAAAAGCGGTAATCGTTCCATGTTTCCTTATTTATTGCTATCTCTTAACTACTTTACTAATATAATCCTTGGGTAGTGGAGACAACCCTAATCGGGCCTGGCCCATTACGATTAGGGTTTTGGGTAATGGTGGCATACGTCCATCTCTATATAAGGGATCATATCCTTAATAGAGAGGACACTTTTGGCTAACCCTAAGAGCTATCACACTTGATAGTATCCTCATTCACCCACGTTTTTGTTATAAACTACTACCTTGTGTAGTCGTCTCCCAACCCACTTAATCTTTATTTGCAGGTTACTCCAATCCAGGAAGTGCTAGTGAAGGATCAATCTTGTGGTTTCATATAGACTATCATCCCTATAAGGAGGTTAGGCTATTTGTTTCTTCATTGGCGCCATCCCTTACGGTCTACCAATCTTTCAAACTAGTACAAATGGATTCTGGAACCGAACAACGTGCCGACCCCATCAATGTTGATGATGGAGTTCAAGCGAATCAAGACACAGGAGCACCAACGACGGTGACTAAGAATGTGAATCAGAGACAGGCTACCACAAACTTTCCAATGTTTACATCAAGAAAGTCGACGTTAGCAGCGCAAAAGAAAACAGCCGAAGAGCCTGTGGAAGACCTGGAAGAATGGCTGGCTCAAGAAAATGCTAAGACTATAGCAGGTTGGAAGCAAGAAAAACTTTGAACTTTGACACTAAAGACAACTCTCAAAACGAAGAACAACCTGCTTTTCGTCATACAGCTAGACCCCGCCAGGCGGTACGTGGTGGAGAACGTGGTAAGACTACTCACGTTCAGGACCACGTCAACCTGACTGGGGAACCTGATGGTTATGAATCTGAGAATGAGATCAATTCCGATCCAACTTGGAAGCCGCGTAATAAGTCTGTAGCCAGCAACCAAACTAACCCCGACGATGATCTTCACAAGCCGTATCGTCCAAAATCGTTTGCGGAAAGATCCAAATTCTGTGCAAGAATTGCGCTGGCACCCATGCCAGTCGAATGTAAGCTGCCGAACACGATCGGAAAATATGATGGCTTGCGCGCTCCAGATGACCACTTGCATGCATTTGACTGCGCAGGCAGTTCTAAGCCATGGCCGGTTCAAGCTTGGTGCCATCTATTTGTTCAAACCCTAACAGGCGCAGCAAGAGTATGGTACGAAAGTTTACCGGTAGGAAGTCTTGTAGACTTTGATGATTTGATAAAGAAATTCAAGAATCATTTCTCCCATCTAAGGAAGCACAAGAAAGACAAGGCTTAGATTCTGTTATGTTCCCGGAAAGATAATGAGAGCCTAGAAGATTATATTGTCCGATATAACAAAGAAGCCCTACAATTGGGGTGTGGTGAAGAACTTACCAGAGCCGCATTCATTCATGGAGTGCGAAACGATGATCTCATGAGATGCTTGACTGGGAAAGAAGGTGTGCCTGAAGCATGGGATGAGCTGATAGAGGCAGCAAAGGTATATGCGTCGTCAGAACGCTCGTTTACACGCTCGAAAAACTTTTATCACAACAATAATCAAGGTGCAAACATGCACGACAAAGGAAAAGGAAAATAGTCTGTGTGGTCAAGAATTTCAGGTACTGCAGAGGAAGGGAAATACTCCTCGGGGCACGATGCGCGGCAATTCCTCAATAGCAAGCACGCACGTGATTCGAAACCGCCAAGCAAGAAGAATTATGATTGGACCCCACTGTCCAAAACACCTTCGGAAGTTTTGAAGACTGAACAAATCCAGTTCCCCAAGCCTAGGGAACTGAGCAAAGAAAGAAGAAATGTGGACACGTCAAGGTATTGTGACTACCATGAAGATTACGACCATCTGACAGACAATTGCTACAGTCTAAAGATGGAGATCGAGAATGCAATCACGTCAGGCCAACTATCCCATCTAGTAAAAAACATGTGGAAGAAGTCCAGGGACTCGCAAGGGGAAGGCGATGCCAATAACAAGAGGATCAAAAACCTTAACGCGCACCATGTGCAGCGCTCCGGACGCCACAACTGTTACATGACTCACAACAGGAGTCAAAAGAAGAGATCTTACTCTATTATTCAAGATGATTCCTGGAAGGAAACACCTGTTGTTATGCCGCGCGTTAAGGGAGGTGCGTCTTCCACAACGCCACTGATCATTACCGGAGTCATTGGGCACTATCGCACAAGGTACATGTTCCTCGATAACGGGAGCAGTACCGACATCATGTACCAACAGTGTTTTGATCAGTTAGACGCGGACGACAAAGCAAAGCTCGTTCCAACTACAGAACCAATATCCGGATTCATCCATGAGGTGATCCTCCCATTGGGCATACTCACACTCCCCGTCACATGGACAGATGGACAACTCTCTCGCACGGAGATTTGTGACTTCATGGTTTTACCAGTGAGTTCCTCGCACGATGTCCTCATAGGAAGAGAGGGTCTGGCAAAGTTTAATTGTAACGCGTCCACACCGCACCAGATGGTCGGTTTCCCAACGCGCGGAGGCGTGGCTTTCATACGGGGAAACAAGCATTGCCATGCAACAGACGCATGCAAGCCCCCCAAGATAATGAAGCCGGCAAACCGCACTGATCCCGAAAAATGGGTTATTAACCCTAAATTCCCAGATCAGACGGTTGTCTTATGCCCAGTAATCTCAGACACCATACGTGCGCACTTGAAGAAGTTGTTAACCAAGAACATGGATGTCTTTGCCTTTCAACCCGCGGACATGGTGGGCGTTCCACGCCATATTGCGGAACATCGGCTTAACGTTTACAAGTCCGTAGAACCAATCGTCCAGAAAAAACGCAGTATGGGGCCAGAGAAAACATGGGCCATGAACGAACAAGTGGCTGAATTATTAGACGCAGGCATCCTGCGAAGAACAAGATACCAAACTTGGGTTGCTAACCCGGTCATGGTAGCGAAATCAAATGGGGGCTGGCGGATGTGCGTGGATTATAAAGACATAAATAAGGCATGCCCGAAAGACTGTTATCCACTACCCGAGATAGACTTAAAGGTGGACTCACTGGCACCATTTCGATTCAAGTGTTTTCTTGATGCCTATAAAGGGTATCATCAAATCCAAATGGCAAAGGAGGATGAAGACAAGACATCCTTCCGCACGGATACGGGGACTTATTGCTATACCAAGATGCCATTCGGATTGAAAAACGCAGGTGCTACATATCAGCGTTTAATGGACACCGTGTTCAGTAAACAAATCGGAGTCAATCTCGAAGTATACGTAGATGATTTGGTTATCAAAAGCACGGAAGAAGACCAAATGCTCGTGGATATCCAAAAAACCTTTGATCAACTCCGCACAGTCCGCATGAAACTTAATCCGAGCAAATGTTCCTTTGGAATGGAGGAAGGCAAATTTCTAGGAGTGGTTGTTACTAAAGATGGTTTCCGCGCGAACCCCGATAAAGTACAGGCAATTGAACGCATGCCATCTCCATCTTCGGTCCGGGAAGTTCAGACACTAATGGGGCGCCTAGTAGCCCTCAACCGTTTTCTGTCAAATTATGCCTCCAAGTCATTTCCTTTTGTGAGTACATTGAAGAGTTGCCTCAAGAAATCGAATTTCGCTTGGACAGATGAGGCTGAGGCAGCTTTTAAGGAAATGAAAGAATGTTTAAGTCACTTGCCTACGCTCACAGCGCCACTTCCAAAGGAGTCGTTAACGTTATACTTATCGGTAACAGACAAGGCAATAGGCGCTGTTCTCTTGGTGGATCGAAAGGGTGTTCAAACCCCGGTTTATTATGTCAGCAGAACTTTGCTCGACGCAGAAACTCGATACTCCATGATGGAAAAGCTGGTGCTGGCATTAGTTCACGCATCACGTAGGCTGCGGAGATACTTCCAAGGACATCCCATCATTGTCCTCACAGACTTCTGCATTAATGATATTTTGCGCAAACCAGAATTATCAGGCCGCCTGGCTAAGTGGGCCATTGAGCTGGGCGAGCACTCAATTGAGTATAAGTCCAGAACATCCTTCAAAGGGCAGATACTCGCAGACTTCGCCGCGGAAGTCCCCACCGAAAGCATCACTGAGTGCCAACAAGCACACGTCACTTCTCCCACTCCCGAACCAGCGGAGAAATGGGAGCTCTATACAGACGGGGCATGCAACGAGGACGGCGCAGGAGCAGGCTTGCGCCTAATCACTCCGAAGGGAAAGGATTTCACATACGCAATCCGACTCGATTTCCCAACAACAAATAATGAAGCGGAGTATGAAGCGTTGCTCGCAGGATTGCGCATCGCAAAAAAGATGGGTGTACAACACTTGGAAGCTCACGTCGATTCTCAACTGGTAGCAAACCACATCGACGGCTCATACGAAGCGCGCGAAGCTTCAATGATTTTGTACTTAGAGCAAGTCAATATCCTCATGCGTGATTTTGAATACTGCAAGGTTAACCACATCAAGCGAAGCCAAAATAAGCCCGCTGACGCGTTAAGTAAGATGGCATCAACAGTTTTTGACCATCTGGCGAAAGATGTGCGGGTGGAGGTGTTGGATCATCCATCCGTGCCCCAAAAGCAAGTTAATATTGTCCAAACCGGCAAGACATCTTGGACAACTCCCATTAAAGCTTATCTCACGCATGGGACACTCCCAGAGAACAAGGCAGAAGCTCGAAAGCTCCAGAACAAGGCACTGCATTATCAAGTCATAGACGGAACATTATATCGGCGCTCTTATTTAGGGCCGCTGCTGCGATGTGTTGACCCCACAGAAGCAATGTACCTTATCAGAGATATCCATGAAGGGTCATGCGGATTACACGCTGGCCCAAGGATGGTCGTGGCTAAGATAATGAACGCGGGATACTACTGGCCCGGAATGCACATGGATGCTATGACAGAGCTGCGCAAATGCAAGTCTTGCCAACGCCACGCGCCAGGAACTTTGCGGCCCAAGAACAACTTGGTACCCGTTACCACGGCATGGCCATTTCAAATGTGGGCCATTGACCTTGTGGGCCCTTTCCCCACAGCTCCGGGAAACGTCAAATACTTGGTGGTGGCAATTGATTACTTCACCAAATGGGTGGAAGCAAAAACCTTAGCGTCAATTGATGGAAAAAGCATCAAGAAGTTTATCTGGGAATTCATCATTTGCCGTTTTGGCCTACCGATGGAGGTCGTAAGTGACAATGGCACGCAGTTCGCAGACCAACACTTACAAGAATGGCTCTCTTCCATGGGTATCAGTCAGATATTCACCTCGGTAGCGCACCCACAAGGTAACGGGCAAGTCGAGCGCGCAAACAGAAGCATAGTGGAAGGCATAAAAACCAGGCTTGGTACAAAGCGCACTGGTTGGGTTGACGAGCTCCCCCATGTCCTATGGGCTCACCGCACATTATCCAAGACAAGCAACGGAGAATCACCGTTTAGCCTCACGTATGGGACAGAGGTTGTCATACCAGCAGAAATGCATTGCGCATCGCCAAGGATCTTACTGGCAAATCATCGAGTCAATGACACAGAGTTAAAGCTCAATCTGGATCTGCTAGAAGAACGCAGAGATATGGCCGCTATTAAAGAAGCCAATTACAAGCGGCAGCTGGAACGATACTATAATGCTAAGGTTAAGGAAGAGGCTTTCCGCGTAGGAGACTATGTCTTTCGCAACAATGAAGCATCCAACGCGGAGAAGCCAGGCAAGCTCGCGCCAAACTGGGAAGGGCCATACAAGGTGCAAGAAGTATTGGGAAAGGGCGCTTATGCTCTAGAGCGTTTGGAGGGTACCCCAATCCCGCGCACATGGAACGCAGCCCAGTTGCGCATTTGTTACCTATAAGAATTTATTTCATGATTGTAATAAATAGCCTATGGCTACGTTTGTTTCAATTTCAATAAAGGAAAGTTTCATTTTACTTTGTACTATTTCAATGTCGATTGCATGCAATGACAACCATGATAAAAAAAAAACATTACGGTCAATTATGAAGCATCAACAAGCTACAAAAAACAACACGACAAGCTGATACTACATACATGCCACTATCAAAAAAGAGACATACAAAAAGCAAAAGGGGTGGCCTAATCACTACAATACTTGCATCATTAATTACTTCGCAAACAAAAAATAACCATCCCTGCTACGCAGCATGCTGCCAGCCAGTGGATGTTCGACGAAGCCTAAGCTTAGGAATCTTTGGCATATCACTGAGCTCATCCAACTTCTTCATCTTCACTGGAGCAGCAGACGGTCCTTCCTGATTCACTTGATCACCAGTTAGCAAGAGATAACCACAATAGGTGGCCAACTGGTGCATAGGAGTGGGAGGAACCTTGATCACAGGAGGGTGATCGGATAACATTAGCATCCCGTGGAGTGCTTCAACTTCAATGTTGGTGACTCTTAAAGGAGAAGCCATTGGAATAAGAAGTGAGGAAAGAAAATATTGTATTTGGACGGTAAACAATAGTTAACCTTTTACAGCCCATTAATTACCATTAATGGTTAATACTCGAGTAGGGAGGCTAACCGTCACATCAGTCACCTGAAGCGCCGTCAATACTGTCAGACGACGTCAGCACACAGGGACAAGTGGCATCCGTTTCAGTGGTGACGTCATGCAATCATTATGACAAATTTAATCATCACACAAATTCAGGTTAAGCACAAAGATCCACAAAATACAGAATACAAAGGGGCAGATAATTGTTCAGCAAAGCAACAAAAAGTTAAAACAACAAAGGAGGGCAACGAACATCACTCATAGTCTATAAGATCTATGTACGTGTCCACTTCAGCTTCTTCATGCACTGCGCCAGAGCTTGCACCAGCAGTGGATGACTCTCCTCCTCCCTGCGCCGCAGCTCTCCGCGCCTCTTCCTCCCTGCGCTCCTTCTCTTCCATCTCCGCGCCAAGGCGGTCAGACTCTTCGAAGTAGCCGCGAAGCTGCCCAATAGGATCTTCCGTTCTCAAACATTGATCCACCACATCGAAAACATCAAACGTCAGGGTCTCAAATTCTTGCTGCGCAGCAACGGCTTCATCCTCATATGGCTTCCCAAAATGTTCTCCATCTTCGAGCGCTAAGCCAGCAGCATGATGATGATAGCCTTCAGCAAATCCCTGTTGCACACCACTACGCATGGATGTGGCTCCAATCTTCGCAACCGCATCGCCAAATTTGGGCTCATTCCATATGCGCTTGAAAACCTATGGATCACACGTGAACCAGTCAAGTTACAAAAAACATAGCAGAAACATAAGACCTAGATTACGAATAATCTCACCCCTTGAAGACCATGCTGCATCATCCAAGATAATCGCTCTTGGGCAGCTCGAGAAGTTTGCACGGCAGTTTGGAGCTCATTTTGAGTCTGTTGAAGGTTTACTTCCAATTGCACGCGAGAAGAATCCAACAAAGCATTCGTCTCTTCCAGTTGTGTCTTCTCATTAGCAAGCCCCTTAACCTGTCCTTCCAACTCGGACATCCGCGTTGTGGCAGTCACAAGGGCTTCATGCTGTTCCTTCAACTTTATCACAGTGTCGGCCAACTCAGCCTGTTTGGCATCAAGAGCCTTCTGCTTCTCTTCCGCCTCGAGCACCACTCGGGCAAGGTCATTCTTCACCTTCTCAACGGCCTTCCCCCTACGCTCAAGGTCTAGGTTGGTGCGCTCACAAGATTCATTCCACTGCTTGGCAGCTTCAGCTTTCTCCGCCTTCAACTTATGGATCTCGCTTTCGGCTGCTCGGAGTTGACCTCTCAATTGCTCCACTTCCGAGCGAGAATCCACGCGGGCACGCTGGAACTCCTCCTCCTTTTTTCTCTGGGCATCCTCTGCACTCCTCAAAGCCTGCCAAGATCGCTGGAACTCTTCCTCTTGCCTCATGATCGATCCATAGTTACTAAAGCAGAGCGCAAGGTTCAAGCTCATATCAGACATTAGTGAGCGACGATCTATACCATCCTGGTAGTCTCGTTCGCTAGGCGGCACAGCATAGGCAATGAACTCTTCCGCGACAAGCGGATTGGTAAACCGAGTCGTCTGCTTAATGTCCCATCGGGGTTGATAAGGTCTGTTGGGATCATAGTCCGGGGGAGCTATTCTTCCCCTACCTCCACTTGTTCTCCCTGATCCTTGCAGTGTCTCAGTTGCACCCCTCTTAGGGGTTGAGGCCGATGACATCACACCCCAGACGTCTTCTCCGCATGCACCTCTGTGGTAACAAGTACACTCGGTACAGAAGGCGGATCAAGCTGACTACCTCCCTCCGCATGGCAAACGTCAGTGGACACATTTGTAACATCAACATCCACAGAGGACGGCTCCACCAGTGGACGTTTCCCAGCTTTCTTGCTTGCCTCAGGAGTCAACGTCACTCCTTCAACTTGACCAGCTGATTGCGCCCCCAAAACAGACAAATTCGTCCCTTCCGTGTTTTCGGGGACGGGCTCACTAACCTCTTTCACACTCACAGCCGTTTTCTTCACGGTCACGTGTTGAACAGGGCCCTTACCTGAAAATTCACACAAAGGAAACCAATTAACTTGGGCTCTCTATCAATAAAGAGGTAACGACATCTAACCGGGTAGCTCACCAGAAGCTTGCTTAACAGATTTTATAAACAGGGGTTGACGTTTGGGCGGAGGCTTAACAACCAGTTTCACTCCGCTCGGCATAGCATTTGTTTCCCCTCCAGTAGCCGGCTCCGTACCCACACCTGATGGTGCCACCTTCGCGCTCTCCGAAGTCGGCTTCGGGACTTGCACTTGTGTTTGGGCAAGATCGTCAAGACGTTTCTGATACAACTCAGTTGAAACTTCAACGGAATCATCCGGAAGAGTAGGCCCGCTGGTACGTTGGCGCTTAATCTCCTCATCGGATTCCGTTGCCTCATCATCTCCTTTAGATGCTGCGGAGCTCGAGGCCACCTTTTTCCCCTTGCGCGACTCTTTGTGCTGGCGTTTTGGCCCAGTTCCTAAATTACATTAAAACGAATCAGAGGTCACCACCATTCAAATAACTACAAACAGGATTACCTGTACATGCCATCTTTTTACGACTTGGGGAGGTCTCCCCCTGGCCAACCCCAGGTTTCTTCACGGAGTGGATTCCTGCGCCTGAAACAAAGGGCACGCTGGATCAGAGTAAGCACTGCGCGAATCACACCGCACCCTTCTTGGCACAGGAACAGTCCGCTATCATGACTGTCATAACCGACACATAGCAACAAAGAAAAGACAATACCTGTACACGCATAATGGCGTGGAGCATCTTTGAGTTGAGGCATCAAGAAATTGCGCTCCAATCGCTCCATGACTGTAGGTGCACCAGGGGGTAAAGCTACGTAACTTAGTTTGGCAGCACCACGAGCATCAAACAAATCAAACTTCGTCATCCCTACAGAGACAGAAGCATGAGGAGAAAATAACACTTTGAAGTCAACTACTAAACGAAAAAGGGAATAGACATGTTGCTTACTGGCATCAGCCGCGGTAGGCTCACGACCCTCCGGGTTCCCCAAACGGCTGAGACCCAACATTACAAGCACTCCCTCAGGGCACTTCTCCATAGATAACGGAGTAGCATGAGCGCACAGGGTTTCATACCAAGGTTGGTTTTTGTAATCTTTCATCGGAGGGAACTCCGCAATTCTCTCCTTCACACCAACACTCATCCACTACAGAGCAACAGGGATTACCCCCTATGAATATAGAAAAATTTTTCCTTCCAATCATACATCGACTTTGGACTCTCCGAGACCACCTGAGTCCGATTCCGTCGTGGTGCTACACTATACCACCCGGATCCCCCACGAGCCTCTTCTAGAATGTAGAACACGTTCAACATGTCAAAGGTCGGCTCCAAGTCTAATGATCGGCAAGTAGCCTCGAAATGTACCAGTCTGGACAACCCAAAAGGAGTCATCTGTGTGGGATGAACCCCATACTTCATAAAGGCACTAACCAAGAACTTCGTAATCGGAAGACGGAAGCAACACCGGGTGAAAAATGCTTCATACAATGTAATCTTGCCAGGGGAAGCTTCCAACGCCGTTTTACCGGCGGCCGGTAACTCCGGCTCCCAAGAGGCTTCAATCCCGTACTGGTCAAGAAAGGTGGAAAACGAAGAGGCATCCCACTTGATACTGGTGGTGGTAATACCTTTCTCGGTTTTCTCGGTCACTTTGGATTGGTCAGCAACACCGGAAGTTTCTTGAGACATTTTTAGGGAAGATGGAAGAAGAGAACTTAGGTCAAGAAAGGAGTGGGAAATGTGTCAGTTGAAGAAATTTTGAACTGCCTTTATACTGTGTGCAATAACTGCCGATGACGTCAGCCTGGGTAAGTGGAAACGACTTTCCACACGACACGTGGCATTAAATAGCGAAATAGGCGGCAAACGCGCTAAACACGCGCTTTCACGGGACTGACTCAGCCGTCTGCCATAACTGATGGGATGCTCACTAACATAGGCATAGCTTGTGGCAGACGCCACCCACCACGTCTTGCTCAGAAATAGACAACTGTCCTCCACTAACGGAGCTCGTCCTCGGTTGCGAAGAATTTACATCAAATTAAGTACCGTTCTCCGCAATCCACGTTAACGACGCTCAGGGTTCTCATTAACCCGAACAAATCCTCCACCAACACCCTTTTTCCGCTACCAAAACAGGATGAGCTATCATCAGAGCTTCAATACTATGAGTCCACCATCCACCCTCCTCTCTCATACACTCGAGAAAAGGGTACACACTGGACTGGGGGGACTTGATGGGATTGGGTACTCATCACTGCGCAAAGCATACCCAAACCCGGAATACAATATCACGGAGAGGCTTCTCAAGCGCAAAGTAAACTTCGCCAGCAAGCAAAGCAGCAACGACTCTCCTACAATCACGGAGTGATGCCCGCGCGCGTAAGCGGTAAAAGCGGTAATCGTTCCATGTTTCCTTATTTATTGCTATCTCTTAACTACTTTACTAATATAATCCTTGGGTAGTGGAGACAACCCTAATCGGGCCTGGCCCATTACGATTAGGGTTTTGGGTAATGGTGGCATACGTCCATCTCTATATAAGGGATCATATCCTTAATAGAGAGGACACTTTTGGCTAACCCTAAGAGCTATCACACTTGATAGTATCCTCATTCACCCACGTTTTTGTTATAAACTACTACCTTGTGTAGTCGTCTCCCTACCCACTTAATCTTTATTTGCAGGTTACTCCAATCCAGGAAGTGCTAGTGAAGGATCAATCTTGTGGTTGCATATAGACTATCATCCCTATAAGGAGGTTAGGCTATTTGTTTCTTCATGTTAAAACATGTGGAACAAATAATAATGGAAATGTGGTGGAATCAAGTATAGAAAAACTTATCTCAATAAGTTCCTAACATATGGGTTAAGTTTTTCTTCTTCTTCAAGAATTCTTTTATGAATCCTTTCTTTATTTTTCTTGTATTTTTTTCTAGTCTTTCAAATGAGGCATAAAGTCTTTTATGTATACAAGAGCTAAGGATGAGTGAATAGACTAACTTAATTAGAGCCATAAACTCTAATAAAGTGAAATAAAGAACTCTACTCAATAGTCTCCTTAATAATTTCCAACATCTTCGTGAATGAAATATTCATTGGTAACATTGATGATGAAGAAGGAAAACCATAAGACAAAGGATGTTTGTGAGGGTAAGGATGGAAGAAGGAGGGTAGTATTGTAAAAATGTTTTGATATTGTAAAACATGAGGTGGGTAAAATGTCTACATTGCCCTTTTAAGTGTCTTAATTGTCATAACTATCCCTATAATACCCTTGAATCTCATGCTTTGATATGTTGTGCATGTTGCATCTTAAGTTGTACGGAAATGCACATTACTAAATGGTACATCACTCCTCCTTTATAAAGTAGTATAGATATAGATTACCAATGAAATCCTATGTGAAAACACGAAAATAATATTGTCATTTGTTGTCAGCCAATACCTACACATTATTCACATGTATCCATCAAATATACTCCATCACCATTCGAATCTTTTATGGCTGCCAAAAGTGCAGTCTTTGGTATCATCCTTAGATAAAACCTAAAAACAATTAAAAAATATGCCAACGAAAAATGATTAAAAAGAACTTGTAAATAAATCAAACACTTATAACATATTGAAATCATACCTTCTCAATAACAACACTACCATTGACACCATCACACCAACATTTTTTACTATCTGCCTTGCTGGATATTCCAATTGTAACACCCCGGCCCGAAATGGGCTGACGTGTCACAATATCATATCAGAGACAAAAGAAAGAGTTTCTTTTAATTATTTATAAAACATATAGCGTTACGGAAGACAGGTGGTTCATAGTCTTAAAGTCAAACTACATAATATTAAACATAAGTGACAGGCTTCTTTAGGTAGCATCCTATGTTTTATTGCTCTCTCTTTATCCCGCCCAAAGTAACATGTTAACCTGTAAATACAAAAAGTTTACGGAATGAGCTGAAGGCCCAGTACGGAATAATAGGCTCAATAGTAACGCAATAATTAACTGAAACTGATAACACAAATACTGATCTGAAGTATAACAAGCATATAACGGAACTGAATCATGTAATACAGATGTACCCGTAAGCCAAACTGAATTCTATTAAGCGTGTTGATATACGGGTAACTACTCCCGTCTATCAACACATGAAATGGCGCAGGTTGGCATACCCGCAACCATTTCCGGAACTGAAACTGAAACTGAACTAGGATCGATCCGTACGCCTCCTAATTGCATTGTACCACACCTATACTTAAGAGACGTCGTGAACTGATCTCTCCGTCACGGGTGGAGCACATATTGCCGATGCCACAACAATATGCCCGCGGGACACTCCACGGGAAGCGGTAGCTTAAGGTAACAGAGTACTGAAAATCTGAATCATATAATCTGATGCAAATAATAACTAATACTAATAATATCATATACTTTGGAACATACGATAATGAGAATTAAAAGTATCGTATGATATATAATATACTTCCAATATTAATTATATTTAGAACGAGAAGTGAACGGACGGTCAAATGAATTGATGCTCAAAGACGGAGGAGTTTTAATATTTTATATATTATTAATATTAATAGGGTTTATATCAATTGAACCAGATAAAGAAGGAGATGGGTAAGGATCCGTACCTTAAGCTTTTCCAATAGTATATTAACCTTGCTCGTGAGTGTTTGTAACAATATCTACATGTAAGTTATATATTTTTATTAGAACTAACATTTATATTTTCAATGATTTTGGTGGAGCCGAGTTTCTTGCAACCGTGATTATTACATTAGTTGGTTAAGTTACTTGTATATTTATACTTGTCATTCCTTTCTTAATTATATACATTGAATAGACTTTATATACATTAACATTAACTACATATACATATGTTTGAAAACGTGATTATCATATTAGTATATTAAAAATACTTGTTGTAGGTTTCTTAAGTAAATTATATTCATATACGTTCATAATTTTAGTAATATATAATATCACTAATTCTTATTAAAATAAAACAAACCAATTATTTATTATCATTAGAAAACCTCTTAATTGGGTTTTATACATTACAAAACTTGATTCTTGATTAAAGGCATGGTATATGTCTAACTTTTAAAAAAAAAACTAAAATATTACGTGTTCTTATACTCAATAAGATTTCCAACTTTTATGATATTTATTAATTAATAATAATAAAATAAGCATACGTCAGTTTGTTTTCATAAAATCAATAAATAATAAAATATTAATGTAATGAAAAAGAAACAAAGTTACTTATATTTTCGTTGTTGTTTTAAAGTTTATTAGTTAAATTATTTAAGAAGCATAAGTAAAAATACACGGGTTAATGTATATACCTGAAGCTTGGGATGTACAATAGGTTAGAATAACAAGGGGTTGCCGGAAACGAGAGGTTGGTCGGAAAATAGGGTCGGAGGTGGTCGGAGTTTGGTTCAAAAGTGAATCCGTATCAATGATGGTTATGGGTCGTTGGAGGTGGTGACTCATTGATGGGTTGTCTGGTCACATTCAGAGATGGGTTGGTGCTTGGTTATCGGAGGTGGGTTGGAGATAAGATGACACGATGGTGGTTCGTGAGAGATGATGGCTGGTTGGTCGGATAGTTGTAGTATACAATTCTTAGTAACAGAGAGGAAGTTTTCATGGTGTATTGTTACCGGAATTGACCGGAGGTCATGGCCGGAATTCGGTCGGAGATGATGACCGGAAAAGATCAAAGACAAGTTTCTTTCTCTCTCTTTGGATGTATAAATTTTAATTGGTGCAATGTTTCACTCTTTTCCTCTTTCATATTTATACTCATATGCATGCATGTATGTACTGATGATGAAGGACAGATGGATAATGTGCGTAGGTTCAATGCTTCATATAAAATGAGCTGTTTAGGTGTGCTGTCCTATCTTAATCATGAAGCTAGTGAATGTGCTATCCATCAGCATGTGTCTTGACAATTTTCTAGAAAGTGAGTATTGACACTTTTAAGTGCAGTGTACTTGGTCAAACTTCTTTGGAGGTTTTGACATACTATATTCTTTATATTAATTATTTACTTAGTATTGTTTATAATTGTTTATAGTTAATTATTATTAGATAAATTTATTATAAGTTAATATTATTACTTAGTTTAACTTTTATTGTTTATATAATGTTTAATACGTATACGATCTAACCCAAAATGATTATATAACTTGAATACTAGATAAGATAATCTAGAATCGTAATAACGTGGTTGTCACATTTTCTTTGACACATTGAGTCAACTCATGTTTCGATTATATCTTTATTTATTTTAGTTTATATTTTGTCGAATATTACAACTATCACCCCCTTAAAAATTTCGTCTCGAAATTTGTAAGTTGTATTTAAACATAAATTATATAATATATGTCATAATGAGATTTATACTTGCTTGGATTAAACTTCTTACTATTCAAATAAACTAAGGTATATGCAGCAAATTAATTCATTGTTTTTATGACATTTTTCGTTCATATTATTTAGAATTTACTTCATATATAAAATACTTAGATTATTAATATATTTTGAATATAAACCTAATCCATAAAATAGGAATCTCAAAAGCGTACAATTGTACCTGTAATTTGCAATTATGTTCATGACCATAATTGTTAATTACCTTACAACTGTACTCTACTGGTCCTCCCACCAATCAAGTTAATTACATATCTAATCATGCAGAAACTTAGTAGACAGTCATATATAACAAGATGACAATTTGGACTATCATGTCCCACATATATATTTAACCATATCGATTGGTCAAAGTAAAAAAAAAAATAATCAAGCATATTAACAAATAAGGTTCACGCTTACCTGGATAAAGGCTTTAAGACTCAAACAAACTAAGATATACTGAACGAATTGACTCTTCAGTTTCCCATGTAGCTTCACGTTTAGAGTGATTCTTCCAAAGGACTTTAACGAAAGGAATTACTTTCCTACGCATAACTCGTTCTTGCCTATCTAAGATAGCCTCTGGTTCTTCTTCATATGACAAATCTTCGTGAATCGAAAGTGACGGATAACTAATGACATGGAGCGGATGATAATTATATCCTCTTAACAAGGATACATGAAAAACATTATGAACATGCGATAGTTGAGGCGGTAAAGCTAATCGATAAGACACTTCTCCAATTCTTTCAAGAATTTCAAATGGACCGATAAAACGAGGATTAAGCTTTCCCTTGATTCCAAATCTGCAAACGCCACGCCAAGGTGATACTTTTAAGAATACGTGGTCACCAACTTTGAATTCAAGTTTTCGTCTATGTTGATCAGCATAACTCTTTTGCCTACTCTGAGCTTCTTTTAATCGTTCCCGAGCTATAGCGACCTTTTCATTTGTGATTTGAACTATCTCTGGTCCTTCAATAGTTTTCTCTCCAACTTCATCCCAATAGATGGGTGCTCGGCATTTGCGACCATATAATAACTCGAATGGAGCCATACCAACATTTGCTTGCCAACTATTGTTGTAAGCGAATTCAACAAGGCACAAGTATTCATCCCAATTACCATTCCAATCTAACGCACATGCTCTAAGCATATCTTCTAGCGTTTGGATGGTTCGTTCAGATTGTCCATCTGTCTGGGGATGAAAAGCAGTACTGAACTTTAGACGCGTACCCCACGCATTTTGGAAACCTTTCCAAAATCTTGATGTGAAACGTGGATCTCTGTCTGAAACAATAGAAGACGGTGTGCCATGGAGTCGAATAATCTCTTGCAGGAATATTTCAGATAATTTACTAACTGAAAATCCTTGTTGAATTGGTAGAAAATGGGCCGATTTGGACAATCTATCAACTACAACCCAGATAACATCATTCTTCTTGAAAGTCTTAGGCAAACCAGTAACAAAATCCATTGTGATCTCATCCCATTTCCAAACAGGAATATCCAATGGTTGCAATAGTCCACTTGCTCTTTTGTGCTCAATCTTCACTTGCTGGCCGATGAGACATTTGCTTACGTATCGAGCAACATCTTCCTTCATGCCATTCCACCAAAAGTTCTGTCGTAAGTCTCGATACATCTTTGTAGATCCTGGGTGAATAGAAAATGGTGAGTTGTGAGCTTCGTATAATAATGATTCACGAAGGGCAGAGTCATTGGGTACACAAAGCCTTTTGCCACACCAAATCACTCAATGCTCGTCTATGCGGAATTCTGATTGCTTGCCAACCTCAAGGTTTTGCACAATCGCCCAAAGTTCTCCATCTTGCTTTTGTGCATCCTTAATTTGTGAAATGAGGTCGGGTTCTATCTGCATTCTAGCCAGATATCCATCATATTTCCCAACATGAATACCAATGTTCATCCTTTCAAGATCCTGAATAATTCGAGGGTGAATCTGAAGACCAGATACAGTTCCAACATTCTTTCTGCTCAATGCATCAGCTACAACATTGGCTTTGCCTGGATGGTATTGTATGTTTGCGTCATAGTCCTTCAGAAGTTCTAACCATCTTCTTTGCCTTACATTTAGCTCCTTCTGGGTGAATATGTACTTGAGGCTCTTGTGGTCTGTAAAGATATCACAAGTCTCACCATACAAATAATGTCTCCAGATCTTCAGTGCAAAGACAACTGTGGCTAACTCTAAGTCATGTGTTGGGTAGTTAACTTCATAAGGCTTCAACTGGCGTGAGGCACAAGCGATAACTTTTCCATGTTGCATTAACACACAACCTAACCCTTTCTTTGAGGCATTGCTGTAAACTTGGTAACCTCCTGATCCAGAAGGAAGTGTGAGTATTGGAGCTGTTACGAGTCGTTTCTTTAATTCTTCAAAGCTCTTATCTTGTTCTTCGTTCCATGAGTACTTCACTCCTTTCCTCAAGAGTTTCGTGAGAGGTAAAGCAATGATAGAAAATCCTTCCACAAATCTTCGATAGTAACCAGCAAGACCCAAGAAACTTCGTACTTCGGTAACAGAAGTGGGTCTAGGCCATTTAGTAACAGCTTCAACCTTTGATGGGTCTACCATGATTCCATCTGCTGATATAACATGACCCAGAAATGACACTTGGCTAAGCCAAAAGTCACATTTGGAAAATTTTGCGTACAACTTCTTTTCTCGCAACGTTCCAAGTACAGCATGCAGATGTGTTTCATGATCTTCGCGACTTTTAGAATACACAAGGATGTCGTCAATAAAAACAATGACGAATTTATCTAGAAATTTGTGAAATATGCGATTCATCAAATCCATGAAAACTGCAGGCGCATTGGTTAGTCCAAAGGGAATAACCAAGAACTCATAATGACCATAGCGAGTGCGAAAAGCGGACTTAGGAACATCATCTTTCTTGACCTTTAACTGGTGATAACCTGATCTCAGGTCGATTTTATAGAAGAATTTAGCGCCCTGAAGTTGATTAAAGAGATCATCAATACGAGGCAGAGGATACCGATTTCGAATTGTGATCTTATTTAACTCTCTGTAGTCAATACATAAGCGCATACTACCGTCCTTCTTCTTTACAAATAAGACTGGTGCTCCCAGGGTGAAACACTTGGTCTAATAAATCCAAGATTCAATAATTCTTGCAGTTGTTCCTTCAACTTTTTCAGTTCCAACGGGGCCATACGATATGGTGCTTTAGAAACAAGCTCAGCTCCAGGAATTAAATCGATAGTAAACTCTATCTCACGATCAGGTTGTAATCCCGGTAATTCATATGGAAATACATCGGGATATTCACGGACAACATGTAACATCGCGAATTTCCCCTAATTTTTATTTTGATAAAAAGAATGTATTGTTTTAAACAATATATGTTTTAAATACCTTAAACTAATAATTATATGTATCTCGACACTTTTGTACGTTTTAAAAATATTTCGAGTCACTTTCGGGCTTATATAATCATATTATGAATTTAGAATAATATAGTTTTAGGGAAATAATTTCCAAAAAAAGATTTGTGTGGACCGGGACTCGAACCCGCGTCCACAGCCAACCAACACACAGTGACAACCAACTGAGCCAACTATCATCTTGTGTAGTATTTCAGAAGAAAATAAACTTAACACATTCCTTAAATTGATTAGTCAAAGTCTTAGTCAAACAGTCAAAGTCTTAGTCAAACAGTCAAAGTCCTAGTCAAATAGTCAATTCATCATAAAACCTTACTTTATGGTGTTGACCAATTTTAATGGCTAATTGAATCCAAAAGTAGTATAAAAACCCACCTATGACCCATTATACTTTGCACCTCTAAATCGATTGTTTCAATCCGATTAAACTTTCCCTCATACCTTTCTTCTATAGTCTATTACTTCTACAATTGAAGCTTTGATTATAAGCTCTTGTAATTGGCAACTTTGGGGCTACACATATTCTATTTCTCGAGACTTAATACTTTGCTAAGGTGAGTTTACGTAACCACTTTTATGCAATTCTTTATACTTGCGACATTATACTTAAGCAATTCTACATACATGTCTAGTTGTAAACTTTAATGCCTCATGATTTAGACAACAACAACAGTTTCAACAAGTTTCAACAATACATAATCATTAGCTATGGCCAAGCCGGCGATACTCAATAATAGATCTATTGGATTGACAATCCCACCTAGATTCGTTGACCATCTTTTATGGGGAGTGCGGGTGATTGTTATCGTTCCAACATATTATTAAGGTGAACCGTGGATGACGGGATGGACCTAAACTAGTCGGAGGTTTGATTATGTCGATTCAACATTTCATGTTTATTCATGTAGACTTAAACTTACGATAGACTTATGAATTGCTAAACTCTTATACTTAAACTTAATTACTTGACATGGCTTATGTATTCTTACCAACTTCTAGTTGACCCCCCCCATTTTTTACAACTCAACGAGAAATAATGATGCGTGAAGACTAGAGTGTTAGCATGAGAAGACAAATTGAAGTTTATGCTTATTTAGTTATTTTGATGTATTAGATGTCCATTTAAAACTCATTATGTATTTTCACTTTTGGATATTTGCACTTTAAATTAATTTCAATTAAAACTTGATTACCATGTGCTACTGTATACTCATTCTTACGTGACACCTCAATGTTTCCGCCATCGGTTGGGGTGTTACAGATTGGTATTAGAGCCATGGTTATAGGGAATTAGGTTATTAGAAAAATAATCTAGTCTATAACCATAGGATTATAACCAGTATTTGCTCCTTTTACTTGCTATTCTCTATCTCCCTCCTACTTCTTATCCCTACTTTAATCTCTACAAGAAGATTACTCTCCATCACTGGATCTACTCTTAGACTAATAGGACAAAATCCCCAGGTTTAGCCTGAACCACCTTGAGATCTCGTCGAAGTTCTAGAATTTTAATAACGAACACATGCAATCTGGAAGGGTGAACGCCTGTATTCTGAGTCTTCTGTCTAGGCTGGCATTGCGCATATATCCCAATCAGACGAGGGACCCGGATGCGTACCTGGGAATTCTCGGGATGAGTGTTCACTTATAGGCTAAAGCATGTCTTCACTATGTTATTAGAATCTAGAAGTTTTGATAAGTCAACGTTTTCGTTTATTCGTTTTAATTAATGAATTAATGATTACACTCACTTTCCTTAAACTAAGCTCTAAAATCTCAAAATTTTACAGCTTAAATCAATCTCATTTCATAACCATCTATGGATTTCACAATCACACTTCACCTTACCATCTTAGCCACTTGTTTAAATATTTTCAACACCCTACCCAAATCATATTCTCAACATGTTACATATATATTTTTTTTTAAAAAAAAACTATAATCTCATACCTTAACACAACACTAAAGATTTCTTAATATTGTCACATTTTCATCACCTATAAACTATGGAAAATATGTATTTTTGTCAAAAGATGTCCTCAAACTTAATCTCTAAATTCAAATGTTTATTCATTAGCATAACAAAGGATTTTCGACATAATGTCACCTTGATCTATAAAACCTAATGTCATGGGATATTTTAATCAAAGCTCACATAGTTTGTACTATTTAACGACTTTCGCTTTATATACAAACCCAATTTTAAAATTAAAAGCTTCTCACCCATAGAAACAATATTTAAGTCTCCAAATTCCCCATTGACAACTACTTATTTTTTATTTAATTGAACCTTTACAATTTTTGGTACTTACCACAATCTTGTTTTCTCATATACTTAATTCTAACCTTTGATTCAAATCTCACGATTTACACTGCTAAATAATCTCCTTACCGTTTATGCCTCTTTGAAAAGCTATAAAATAAACACTTTACTAACTATTTTCACATTCCCTATCTCTCGCAACCTTGATTCTACTCCGAGATTCTTCATCATCCTCTCAAGAACTAAATTTACATCTCACATGTTGTACTTAATACTTGATTGCTTACATGTACATATTATCAATTTGCAATTTATGTGTGTGTGTAAATTGGTACACTTAATCAAACAACTGATAGAGGATGAAGTACTTGCTCAACAGTTAGTAGAGTACCAAATAACCTACTTAACGATTGGTAGAGGTCATCATGCCTGCTCAACAGTCGGTAGAGGCCCTACAACCTACTCAACGACTGGTAGAGGCTATCGCACCTGCTCAACAATCGGTAGAGGCTCTTATTCACTGACTGGTAGAAGTCTTTTTCCTGCTCAACAGTTGGACTCATTTTTGGATACATTGTATACGATTCAATCACAAGGTTATTTTGCATTACTTACATGTGTGTTTAGAGTCATAGAAGGACACAACACCCTAATGTAAGGTAAATTGGTGATTGCGGTCCGGAACGTAATCATGAATTTACAGGTACGTTAAGGTAGTGTGAAATTCTAATAAGGTTTTAGTAGTTCATTTGGTTTTCATTGCCAATCAATTCATGCATTTCTTATAAGATTCCTAAAACATAAGTTTAGTATTTTGCTAGATTCTTATACTTCTTGCTACTTCAGACGAACCTAATCCAATCCTTAAAACTCACATCTCAAACCTCTTATCCAAATTATTCGAAACAAATTATTCTATTACCTATAAATTCATGTCGTGCCTAAACCCAAACCACAGCTGCCTTAATTTCTACCTAATCAACCTCAAACCTGTGTGTTTAATAACTTCGGGACGAAGTTTCCAAAAGTAGGGGAGACTGTAACATCGCGAATTTCCCCTAATTTTTTTTTTGATAAAAAGAATGTATTGTTTTAAACAATATATGTTTTAAATACCTTAAACTAATAATTATTTGTATCTCGACACTTTTGTACGTTTTAAAAATATTTCGAGTCACTTTCGGGCTTATATAATCATATTATGAATTTAGAATAATATAGTTTTAGGGAAATAATCTCCAAAAAAAGATTTGTAAGGACCGGGACTCAAACCCGCGTCCACAGCCAACCAACACACAGTGACAACCAACTGAGCCAACTATCATCTTGTGTAGTATTTCAGAAGAAAATAAACTTAACACATTCCTTAAATTGATTAGTCAAAGTCTTAGTCAAACAGTCAAAGTCTTAGTCAAACAGTCAAAGTCCTAGTCAAATAGTCAATTCATCATAAAACCTTACTTTATGGTGTTGACCAATTTTAATGGCTAATTGAATCCAAAACTAGTATAAAAACCCACCTATGACCCATTATACTTTTGCACCTCTAAATCGATTGTTTCAATCCGATTAAACTTTCCCTCATACCTTTCTTCTATAGTCTATTACTTCTACAATTGAAGCTTTGATTATAAGCTCTTGTAATTGGCAACTTTGGGGCTACACATATTCTATTTCTTGAGACTTAATACTTTGCTAAGGTGAGTTTACGTAACCATGTTTATGCAATTCTTTATACTTGCGACATTATACTTAAGCAATTCTACATACATGTCTAGTTGTAAACTTTAATGCCTCATGATTTAGACAACAACAACAGTTTCAACAAGTTTCAACAATACATAATCATTAGCTATGGCCAAGCCGGCGATACTCAATAATAGATCTATTGGATTGACAATCCCACCTAGATTCGTTGACCATCTTTTATGGGGAGCGCGGGTGATTGTTATCGTTCCAACATATTATTAAGGTGAACCGTGGATGACGGGATGGACCTAAACTAGTCGGAGGTTTGATTATGTCGATTCAACATTTCATGTTTATTCATGTAGACTTAAACTTACGATAGACATATGAATTGCTAAACTCTTATACTTAAACTTAATTGCTTGACATGGCTTATGTATTCTCACCAACTTCTAGTTGACCCCCCCCATTTTTTACAACTCAACAGGAAATAATGATGCGTGAAGACTAGAGTGTTAGCATGAGAAGACAAATTGAAGTTTATGCTTATTTGGTTATTTTGATGTATTAGATTTCCATTTAAAACTCATTATGTATTTTCACTTTTGGATATTTGCACTTTAAATTTATTTCAATTAAAACTTGATTACCATGTGCTACTGTATACTCATTCTTACGTGACACCTCGATGTTTCCGCAATCGGTTGGGGTGTTACACAACAGGTTGACTATCAATACTATTAGTACTAGCAGAAATATCTTTAACTGATGCTAAGAATCCCTCACAACCGTTCGATATTAACTTTTGAGCTTTCATCACGGAAATAATCTTATGAGATTTATGGGGCAAAACCCCTTGATATACAAAATTGGGCGTTTGAAGATTACCGAAAATAACACGTCGAAAATGGCAGTCTATGGTTACATGATGCCTAGATAACCAATCCATCCCTAGGATAATATCAAAATCACACATATGTATCGGAAAAAGATCTGCTATAAACACAATGGATGCAATACGTATAGGACTATTTTTATAGATGCGAGTGATCAGGATAGAGTTTTCTAAAGGAGTGGAAATGGTCAGAGCATGATCTAACAGAGTAGGTTGGACTGGAAGGTACTTAGTAAACAAGTGAGATACTACCGAATGTGTCGCTCCTGTATCAAATAATGCATAGACACTACGTTCACCGAGCTGAAGGGTTCCAGATACAGTACCTTATGCATTAGCAGCATCAGTGGCAGTAAGTGTAAGCACTCTTCCCCTAGTGTTTGGTGGTGCAACATTCCCTCCAGTAATCCTCCTGGTTTCTGGCATAGTACACTCCTTGATCATGTGTCCAGTCTGGCCACATCGAAAGCATGCCCCTGAGGCTTTGCGGCAAATGCCCTGATGTTTCTTACCAAAACTTTGGCAGGGAGGGCTCATGTTCTGATTCGTTTGTTGAGCTCTATTAGGTCCTCCGTTAGGCCGAGTCTGATTCTGGACAGGGGCTTGATTAAGGGGTCTCGGATTCGAAGGACGTATCTGATTTCCCTGGTTTCGATTTGCTTGGACCCTACGGTCCTGATGGTTTGCAGCAGTAGATGACTGGCTTGAAGCTTGCTTGGGAAATCCGTCTTTGTCTCTCTTTTTACTTTTGCCCGTTCGTGATAAAAATTCCTTCCTTTCGAACTCAAAGGTCTTAATTGCATCAACTACTTCAGTAAGGTCCTGGAATTTCATAAACATGATTGACTTCTGGATTCTATCATTGACAGCCCATTTGCATTTCTCAGCTTGGACTGCGTCAGATCCTGCCACTTCTCCCACAATACTGGCCAACCTTGTGAATCGAGTGATAAATTCAGAAGCAGGCTCATCGATCCTTTGTCGAATAACAACATATTCCCTGATGTGAGCTTCTCTGTCAGCAGTCGAGAAATACTTATCATAGAAAATAGTACGAAAGTCAGCCCATGGAAGAGTAGTAGCGTAAGCATCTCCTCCTTTGACTTGCTTATATCCTTCCCACCAAGTCTGTGCATCATCTTCTAGCTTGTAAGTAGCCAACCTAACCTTGAATTGATCTGCAACTCCAAGAACTCCAAAGATCTTTTCAATATGGGCTATCCAGTTTCTTGCTTCGATTGGATTAGTTGCATGACTAAACGATCGTGGTTTTTGCTTTTGGAATCTCTCGATCCATACGTGTATACCATTAGCATTATTATTATTTGTAGCGTTTTCACCGGTTTGAGTACCAGAGTTTGGATTGGTTTCTGGGGTACGAGTTTGCTGAATAACGGCCTCAACCGTTTGAGCAATAAGGTTTGGAAGCAAACCAGCAACAGCTTGATTGATAGCAGAAACAACATTTGGATCCACTGCGTTTTCATTTGCAGTAGTGTTGTTGGGTATAGGATTAGCGCGAGTGGACCTACGGTTTTGACGACGAGGAGGCATCTATAAAATAGACGAGACAGTCGGAGTCAGAATAGAACACATAACTAAAATCCTATCTTAGATCTACCCAATACCTCACAGGCCTAATTACTATGTTAAAGTTTTCTACAGGAAAGAGCCTTCGCTCTGATACCATAGCTGTAACACCCCGGTCCGGAATGGGCTGACGTGTCACAATATCATATCAGAGACAAAAGAAAGAGTTTCTTTTAATTATTTATAAAACATATAGCGTTACGGAAGACAGGTGGTTCATAGTCTTAAAGTCAAACTACATAATATTAAACATAAGTGACAGGCTTCTTTAGGTAGCATCCTATGTTTTATTGCTCTCTCTTTATCCCGCCCAAAGTAACATGTTAACCTGTAAATACAAAAAGTTTACGGAATGAGCTGAAGGCCCAGTACGGAATAATAGGCTCAATAGTAACGCAATAATTAACTGAAACTGATAACACAAATACTGATCTGAAGTATAACAAGCATATAACGGAACTGAATCATGTAATACAGATGTACCCGTAAGCCAAACTGAATTCTATTAAGTGTGTTGATATACGGATAGCTACTCCCGTCTATCAACACATGAAATGGCGCAGGTTGGCATACCCGCAACCATTTCTGGAACTGAAACTGAACTAGGATCGATCCATACGCCTCCTAATTGCATTGTACCACACCTGTACTTAAGAGACGCCGTGAACTGATCTCTCCGTCACGGGTGGAGCACATATTGACGATGCCACACCAATATGCCCGCGGGACACTCCACGGGAAGCGGTAGCTTAAGGTAACAGAGTATTGAAAATCTTAATCATATAATCTGATGCAAATAATAACTAATACTAATAATATCATATACATTGGAACATACGATAATGAGAATTAAAAGTATCGTATGATATAAAATATACTTCCAATATTAATTATATTTAGAACGAGAAGTGAACGGACGGTCAAATGAATTGATGCTCAAAGACAGAGGTGTTTTAATATTAATAGGGTTTATATCAATTGAACCAGATAAAGAAGGAGATGGGTAAGGATCCGTACCTTAAGCTTTTCCAATAGTATATTAACCTTGCTCGTGAGTGTTTGTAACAATATCTACATGTAAGTTATATATTTTTATTAGAACTAACATTCATATTTTCAATGATTTTGGTGGAGCCGAGTTTCTTCCAACCGTGATTATTACATTAGTTGGTTAAGTTACTTGTATATTTATACTTGTCATTCCTTTCTTAATTATATACATTGAATAGACTTTATATACATTAACATTAACTACATATACATATGTTTGAAAACGTGATTATCATATTAGTATATTAAAAATACTTCTTGTAGGTTTCTTAAGTAAATTATATTCATATACGTTCATAATTTTAGTAATATATAATATCACTAATTCTTATTAAAATAAAACAAACCAATTATTTATTATCATTAGAAAACCTCTTAATTGGGTTTTATACATTACAAAACTTGATTCTTGATTAAAGGCATGGTATATGTCTAACTTTAAAAAAAAACTAAAATATTACGTGTGCTTATACTCAATAAGATTTCCAACTTAATGATGATATTTATTAATTAATAATAATAAAATAAGCATACGTCAGTTTGTTTTCATAAAATCAATAAATAATAAAATATTAATGTAATGAAAAAGAAACAAAGTTACTTATATTTTCGTTGTTGTTTTAAAGTTTATTAGTTAAGTTATTTAAGAAGCATAAGTAAAAATACATGGGTTAATGTATATACCTGAAGATTGGGATGTACAATAGGTTAGAATAACAAGGGGTTGCCGGAAACGAGAGGTGGTCGGAAAGTGAATCCGTATCAATGATGGTTATGGGTCGTTGGAGGTGGTGACTCGTTGATGGGTCGTCTGGTCACATTCAGAGATGGGTTGGTGCTTGGTTATCGGAGGTGGGTTGGAGATAAGATGGCACGATGGTGGTTCGTGAGAGATGATGGCTGGTTGGTCGGATAGTTGTAGTATACAATTCTTAGTAACAGAGAGGACGTTTTCATGGTGTATTGTTACCGGAATTGACCGGAGGTCATGGCCGGAATTCGGTCGGAGATGATGACCGGAAAAGATCAAAGACAAGTTTCTTTCTCTCTCTTTGGATGTATAAATTTTAATTGGTGCAGTGTTTCACTCTTTTCCTCTTTCAGATTTATACTCATATGCATGCATGTATGTAATGATGATGAAGGACAGATGGATAATGTGCGTAGGTTCAAAGCTTCATATAAAATGAGTTGTTTAGGTGTGCTGTCCTATCTTAATCATGAAGCTAGTGAATGTGCTATCCATCAGCATGTGTCTTGACAATTTTCTAGAAAGTGAGTATTGACACTTTTAAGTGCAGTGTACTTGGTCAAACTTCTTTGGAGGTTTTGACATACTATATTCTTTATATTAATTATTTACTTATTATTGTTTATAATTGTTTATAGTTAATTATTATTAGATAAATTTATTATAAGTTAATATTATTACTTAGTTTAACTTTTATTGTTTATATAATGTTTAACACGTATACGATCTAACCCAAAATGATTATATAACTTGAATACTAGATAAGATAATCTAGAATCGTAATAACGTGGTTGTCACATTTTCTTTGACCCATTTAGTCAACTCATGTTTCGATTATATCTTTATTTATTTTAGTTTATATTTTGTCGAATATTACACCAATGCTCTTTTAAATATGCCAGCTCATAAAAAGATTATATATATATATATATATATATATACAATTTGTAAAATTTGATGTGTGAGGCAATCACTATTCCGCTCAATACAAGGTTTTAAAGCCTAGTTGACGTACAACCGTCTGAAGCGTTGGCTAAATTTGCCCTTTCTCTCTCCTTCTTTTCTAGAATTTTCCCAGGCCACCTCTTTCTTCTTCTTTGTGATCATCCCATCCAAACTTGCCCACGAAGTTGGATTATTCCACCGATTATGCTACGACTTTGCCTGTTGTTAGTTGGTTCGTTGTCTTGTCTGCTTATGGCCGATGGGTTTTCGCCTTCTCTCTAACACTCTGGAACAGAGTGTAAACTCAGAGACAGGGAGAGTGGTAGATCAGTGCTTTTTGGCCGATGGTGTGGCCGTCAGTGTGTTGTCTGGTGTATCCGGTTGACCTTTGGCGAAGCGTTCCCTTCTTCGAGCGTGTGAATCCCTCAAACACCATCAACGAAGGATGACGATTCAGACGGAGGTAACGTTGCCCGGTTTACAAGGTGGAGAGAATCGGGTTTGGCATATTTGAAGACGATTCATTTTGACTAGGTTCAAACCAGTTTGAAGATATAGGGGTACAACCCAATTACAATGCTATGGTTCAGGTCGGGTTCAAACCGGTTTCAAAATCTGGTTCAAAACCAGGTTTGGTTATCTACCTAGCTTTTTATACGACTATCTTGAGGTGTTGAATAAGGGGGTATACTGAGGTATACCACCATATAATGTACTAGAGTGATTTCGAGTGTATACTGTATAATGATAGTCTATAGGAACGTTGTGGTAACAAACTAACAATCATATAAAAATAGGGGTGTTTTGTCCACGGGGTCGCAGTCGATTTACGGGCGTCATGCCGCTATCTCCGGATTTGGATGAGGGTTATTGGATGCTTCGTCACGCTTTACGCCGCCGCTAACTTTTCCTTTAACCAGAGGTTGCTGGTGGCGATGGTTGGCGATGTCCATGCCTGGTGGATGCCCGACAACGAAGCCGTTTTTAACCACTTCCTAATCCGGTCGATGATTTATCCGTAACGTTTTGTCTTTGGTGATTGTTATTGGTTCATCGTAGCCGCTGTGGTTGCCAGATTTAAATAATCGCCTCCGCCTATGTAGGTTGCCAGCGGTGGATGGTTGCGGCGGTTGCCGATGTGGCTATTTGGTGGCTAACCGACGCCCACGCCGCCTACAACATCTTCCTGATCTGGGGTTGTTGCGTACCGTTATAGTTTCGTTGCTCGCTTTTCTTGGCTATGATGAGTTCGAAGTTTCTCCCGATAATTGATGAGGAGATGGCGTGGCAAGGATTGTGGATGGTAGGTTAACCTACAACCCGACTTGCAGCCATAGTTCTTGAAATCTTCGCATTGGTCGGTGGTTTCGCATTTTATTATATTTGTGCAGTTCAGTTGATAATCAGTTTATAACATATCTGGTTGAATAGCTTAATGTTCATATATTACCTGTGTATGGTAAGCATCCCCGTTAGCTATTAACAAGGGATATCTATGTTTTGGAATTTGGTATGAGCTTAAAGTAACAATGTAGATAAAGTCTGCACCTTTTTGTTTTATTTATTTCTAGCTTCCAGGCAATGTATCCCTTAGAAACTTAGTAACTTTTAAATTATCTATCTATTCATATTTAGATCTGTCGGGTAAATTTTTGTTTGGCGAAAATGACGTAAGCGATTATTTTGCGGAATTTGTTCAATAGTTGTGAAGGCGTTGTAGGTACTAACGCACTTATATCGCAACCGACTCATGTGCTTTTCCACCTAGACGCCTGAGCCATTTTGGTCCACCTTAGGCAATGCTTGCATCAACCAATGTTGTGTAACCTTATTATCTTTGTGGGACTATATAGTTTTTTATGCCTGGATATGGCGAACTTATAGCTACAAGTAGCATATTTGCTGCTGATTTGTGGGTTCTTTTGTCGCATTGTGACAATGGTCATTAGCTGTGAACGCCTAATGTGTTGCACAGTTACTGACCGTTACAACATAATGCGTTCTTTGACTATACTGACACAGCTGCTGTTTTTGGATTTTTATTTTGGGTATCTTTCTTAGGTGTTGAAACCCGATTGGTGTTGTTTGAATGTGTACTACCATTAGGGGGGAGATTGCGATTGTGATTTACTTCTCAAACGACTCCAGAAACGGAGAGTGAGTCCTGTGACAACCGTCACTTTTTATTTTCATTTTATTTCTATATAATAATAATAATAATAATAATAATAAAAATTCAGATTTTATTATATATACATTTTTTTATCTCTAAACCAAACCCAATCAATCTTATAATCCATAACCCAAACCATATAAACCCACCCTTCCTAAACCTTTTGGAGCCCAACCAAACTGGCCCACTGCACAGGCCCAAGAAGCAGGCCCAATCCTCTCCCCTCCTCTCTTGTGCGTTTAAAAAAAATATGATCCTGCTGCTGCCGTGGCTCGAACCGGAGCCGGCCCAGCAGAATACCCGCCCCACTACCAACTGGGCTACACATCATTTCTGATTTAAACCAGACCTTAATTATATTTAACCCCTCTTCAACGCTGATCCATTTCTCCTTCCTTACTGATGCTGCTGTTGCGCGACTTTGATGGCCAACCAAGGCATGATTTGTGGAATAAATTCATCACCATTTATTACTTAATTGACCAATAACTCAATGCTCGCACCATTAACGCGTTTTAGTTAGCTTAAATCTTTCCAATTCGATCATTTTCACGCGTAAGCATTTAAGGCCGAGTCAAAACATTTCCATTTCGTCCATACAAGCTTCCCCTATAAATTGGACACCCTTAGAAAGACCCAACTCGCCGATAAACATCCCACAACCTTCAATTTCTGTTAAAAGATCTGCATTCGAAGCCATTTGATCGCGCTTGACTTTTCAAGTTGACCGGGCATCAAATCACGATTACGGTTAATTGTAAGTTCTTTCTTGTTGGGTTTTCATCTTCGGCATCTTGTGAACAATAGCCCCAAGGATTCAGGGGCTATTGAACACGAATTGTATGGTTTTAGAAATTAGGGCTCGATTGATAGGATTTGGGGAAGAACACATGAATCAGTTTATGTATATATTTATTTTAAAACGATACACACAACCAGCTGGTGTAGACCAGCTGGTTTACACGCGTGAGTAGGAAACTGAACCGGCCTTTGGCCAGGGTTCGATTCCCACGAGCTCATTTTATTATTTTTGGTATTTTCCACTAAATATCCATTAACACAATTAAGCTATATAATCAAATCCAATCCAATCTAACTCGTTCTCAGGGTGTGGCTCAGTTGTGGCCACGCTTGTGATAAAACCCGAACCGGCCAGAGGCCTGGGTTTGATTCCCATAACCAACAAGTATTTTTTTGCCATCTTTATATATATAATTAATATATTAAACTTTTAAAATAGTAAAAGTGGTTTATAAATTCCACAAAAATTATTATATGATCTCCAAATGATAAAGTTCATCATCCAATTTTTAGTTTTTCAAAAATATATTATTTAATATATATTATTAATAATACAAGTTTATTCATTTTTATTTATAAAATTCAATAAAAATATTTAACAGTTTTATTAAATCTCACAATAATTATCCTAAACTTGTACATTCTTAAACATTTCAGAAAATATTTTTATTTCAGAAAAACAGTTTATTTTATATTTTTAATTAATTTTTTTGTTAGTTTAATCATAAATAAATCATAATAAATTCATTTTTCAATATTTCTGCACCAAAATTTTATATAAATTATTTTTAACTATCTAGAACTGAAAAACAATTTTTAATTCAGAAATTCTTTAATTTTAATATTTTTAGATATTAAAAGTCATATTTTGACAAATTGAAATAGATAGATTAAATATTCTATTTTCAAGAAAATAATTTTATAAAAATTATTTTCACACTTAAACATTATATTGTGACCATCTTCATTTGAAATTTCAAAAAAAAAGACTTTTGTTTATTTATTTATAAAAAATTTCTCTTATTTATTAAACATTTTATTTATTAATCAAAACGAATACTTATCCCCAATTCGAAGCCCTAGAAAATACCTATAGACTAGATACACTTAGACTTATTTGTTACATTATACATAGGGTGATACTTGGCAACGTCGGATTACGCTTATACAATTCCACAAGACTTAGCACCTTGCTAAGGTGAGTATTGCTTATCCCCTTTTTCCGCTTTTACAACTTTTGGGGTGATTCATGCACAAGTATACAAAACTTTCGTATTCATTTACACATACATTTTATTCATTTACAATTCATATACGTGTCTTGTTTATCTTTGTGCTTATGCTTGAACATGAACGTAGCTTACATACAAAATCATACATTTAGACATAACTTATGTTATGGTGCTCTTTACACTCAGACGTAACTTATGTTACGGTGCTCATTTAGACGTAACTTATGTTACGGTGCTCATTTAGACATAACTTTGTGTTATGGTGCTCTTTTAGACTCACACGTGTTGAGGTGCTCATTATCAATTTCATGGTACAAACTTTACATTTGATCTTTGTCTTGTTTGGTTACTTGCTTGTTTACATAATGCCTTAGTGATACTAGACACATGAATTGTACTACTTTTCAAACTTATACTATATGTACAAAACTAAGTAGTACTCACCAACATCATATGTTGACAAAATTATTTTCATGCATGTTTCAGGATAAGCTGCTTGACGCTTCACATAGGACTTTGGACTTAGATTAAATCAATCAATTATCTTTACCTTGTTGTCTTGTATTTAATTTTCAGATGTTGTAAAACAATATTCAATAATCAAATATTTACATTTTAGTACCATGAGCTTTTGAACAATCGTCACTACGTGGCACCTCGATGATTCCGCCATCGGTTGGGGTGTTACAGATTGGTATCAGAGCCATGGTTATAGGGAACTAGGTTATTAGATAAAATGGCCTAGACTATAACCGAACTTCAACTTTCATGCATAACATTCCTTAAATTTCCATTCCTCTCATTTTGTAACATCCGGCAAAAATCGATGTGATTCCGTACGTAATTAGTATATGTAATTAACGGTTTAAGTGCATGTTTAAATTAATTGGATTAATTTAATGGATGCCGTAAGAGAATAGCAAATTCCCCATAAGATGCATAGGAATGCACACGTTCAATGACGATGCATGATAGGATCATGTGCGAATAAACTTGTCCGGTACGGACGTTGGCAATTACCCGGTAATAATTAAATAAACGAAAAGAATCCCGGACACCCAGGATATAAAATAAAGGGGTAGTTTCATAGAATATAATGAGTTTTGGAACTCCGAAACCATAAGAGGAAACGTCTCATACAAATCTCCCGGTAACGAATAAAGTGCGCGTACCGCACCCGATACGCGCATAACTCATAATTTCACCCGGTAAAAGCCTAAATAACCAATCAACGCTTAAATTAGACTATGTTTACGGGTTATTAAAGGTATTTTTAATGTCCGAATAACGCGCGGTTAAAACCCGAAAAATACCCGAACGGCACCCGAACGACGGGGGATTAAACATAACAAATATTGGGTAAATATTTGGAGTTGTGGACCCCACCTAGACCCACCAAGGGCCGGCCTAAATGGCCTTGTAACCATCTTGCAAGTTGTAATAATAATAACCTATAATCTAGTACAAAGCATGCATGGAACAAAAGATAAAGTGTAAGATTACAAAGTACAAAGCATGCTTAAATCTTGTCTCCCCTTGGTAAATTTTCGGCCCTATGGCCATGTAATCCAAGACACAATCTAGTAATGATGCCTTAGTACATGCACATGCTTAATATCTATTGAAAGATCAAGGATAAATCTCAATTATTTGGCTAGATTTGCAAGCAAAAATCTCTCCCATTTCTCTCTCAAAATCCACGGCTAACACACACACATATACAATCTCCTAAAGATCCTAAGTACACCATACAATCTCCAATAAATCTTACATAATCTATAGAAGATTACATGTGATCTTTAGAGATATGGTGTGGATATGCATAAGATTGTGTTGTACAAAACAAATCACAAAAATCTCCTACACTCTTGCAAATCCTACGATTACATACATCCATACACAACCCACCAAGGATCATTAGTACATCATATAATCTCCATTAGATTTCACAAGATCCATGAAAGATTACACATGATAACACCATATAAACATGTGTTAGCCATGTGAAGAAAAGCAAAACAACTTCCCTTCTTTCTTCTCCTTGGCCGTAGGCTTCTTCACACACACACACACTCTTCTTTCAAGTTTTTACATCTTCAAATCACTTAAAACAATCCATCATCCAAACCCCCATTGTGTGTTTCAAGAGCTTGGAGCTAAACCACTTGGAAGAACACACTAAACCCCTCTCAAATCCAAGGTTTTTGTCTTCCCTAGCCTTGTGCTAGTAGTAAGTTTCTTAACCTTGTTTTGATTAATAATATTCATGTATGTGTTCTTAGAAGCAAGTTGTACATGAAGGGTTTAAAATGTGGTTTGAGACATAATCTTTAATGGGTTTTACATGAGTAAAATGGATGATTAAAGATATGTAAATGGATCATGGATTTGATAATGATAAAGTAGTGATCTTGAAAATGTATAAAATCTACACAAACACTAAGTAGATGATGATTTGATTAAGATTTGTAGAATAAACTTGAATGTATTAAAAGGTAACCTTAATCATCTTAACATGATCATTTAAGACATAATAAATGATGGAACATGTTAGAAGTTCAAGAATGAAGAAGATGAAAAATTAATGTTACTTACTTAGAAGAATGATATTTTGTTAAAATGGGCAAATACATAAAACACACATACAAGTAGTCTTACATATGGAATATAAGACTAACAAAAGTGTTTTGATACAAAAATAACTTACCAATAAAAAGATGGATCTTCAAAGTCTACTATTTTGAGTGAAAAATGTTAACTTTGGAAGTTAGAGTGGAAAAATGCAACATTTGAAAGTTAAGGGACTAATATTGTAACTTTGAAAGTTAGAGGACTAAAATGGATATTTTAGAAACTATTAGTCCAAAAATGCAAGGATGGAAAGTTTGGTGTCAAAAGTGTAAGTAATAAACTTCTAAGGATGATTTTGGTAAATACTAGTAGATACTTGGGTATCTTGTATAAAAGTATATTTTTGAAAGTTATAAAAATATGGATGGTATTAACATAAGGATTTTTATAAAATAAAGGTTTTATAAAAATATTAAACAAACTTGAGAAACTTGTACAAAAATGAATACTTTTATATAAATGGGAATATAAAAGTATTGGAGACATTTTTGTAGTTAAGTTAACAAGTTGGGTTAAAAATACATAAGTATTTTAAACCATCCAAGTAACATGTGTTAGGAGGAAGAAATATGAATAATATTTCTACAAAACACATGTTGGGAAAAACTTGGAGAAATTAACTATTCGAGCCAAGATATCGAACTAAGACGTGTTAACGAACCGTACACGGACAAAACATGAGAAAAATGCCATTGCGGCAAGATAAGAAAATATATATTTTAAGAAGTAAAATATGTATGCATCATGGGTGAAAACTAATAAACACTTTCCTAAGTGTTAAAAGGATTATTCGTGGGAGAAAAATATAACGTAAACAAGTAAGACGTTAAACAAACGTATATACTTAACAAGAAAAATTACACATTTATATATATGTACGCTCGTCTCGGCAAAATTCTAGTATATCTACTTAATGGGAAGGTAGATATGTGGGAAGGAAAGCCGCGAAGAGTAGACAAAGAAATATATATATGTGTATGCCGTGCCGACAAGATCCTAGTATATTTATTTGAATGGGAAAATAAATATACGGTATGGTGAGTTGAATCGGGTGTTAAGGATATACAATCGAACGGCAAGATCTTAGCATATTTGTTTAAATGGGAAAACAAATGTGTGGCAAAGTGAGTCGGGTCGAGTATTGAAATACATATTATATCGGGTGATGCGATCTTAAGTATAATTATTTGAATGGGAAAATAATTATACGTTAAGTGAAGTCAAGTCGATGATAATAATGTACAAGTTAAGGAAATATTAACAAGAGTAATATATAACTTGTAATGCCAAGGGTAATCTAACGCCAACGAAACCTAGGACATATGTTTAATTGAACGGGGAACCATATCTAAATGGTGGTGTTGGGAGTTGGGTGTACAACTTGCCGGAAAAGCACACGTTATAGACTTAGTGACTTACACGCACTAGGACATTTGTAGATGCTTGACCACGGACTTGCTATTCTCTGCTATTGGAGTGTACGCTGTACATCAGGTGAGTTTCACGGCCCCATTTTACTATTTTTAACTGGGGGAAAGATATGTTTGTCAAATTTTGTCACATGTTGAAAAGGTTTTCAAAGGATAAAATGTGATAAGTGGCTTGATGAGTACTTGAGCAGTGATCGCCACTCGGGGTTAAGTCCTCTCTTCTGTAACCATTAATTCAGGGAAGTGAAACCGAAGGAATATTTGGATAGTACTATTGGTGCCTGACAAGGCCCACCCCTAATCGATAGCGTCGATTATGCATCGGTGTATGCCTGGGGTGCACGTATTCTGAAATTAAGTCGTTAAGTTCCGAGGAACGACTTGGAGCGGGGCATTATTATTAGTCTTGGTTTGGTTATGGGGCACAAGGGATTGCTCATCAACATTGGTTGTAGGAGCTAGCTACTCCTTACAACGGCCACAAGTTGTGCAGGTTTCGCACATGTTATAAACACGAGATATCGATCGACAAGATCCTAGTATAATTATTTAAATGGGAAAATAATTATGCGGTAAAGTGAGTCGAGTCGATGGTTGTGAAAATGTTATTGTTATGTAACTAAAACCTGTGAACTCACCAATATTTTATATATTGACGTCTTTTTAAACATATCTTTCAGGTAACTAAGTGCTGAATAGATATGGGGCTAGTGCGGTGGAATTCGGAATGTCGGATACTGGTCGGGGTTACATTCATTGTTATCATCGGGTTGGAACATAAACGGAAATACCCCCACAATGAAACTTAATGTTTATCGTTTTATGTAATGCATTGTGCAATAATGGAACGAGATACTCATCTTCGACATTCTAATAAATTGATCTTTTCTAATTAAATATAGTTTGTGTTAATCTTGACTTTGATATGCTTTCGAGCGTTGCGCCACGTGTTTCCGCCATTGGCGTGGTGTGACAGAAGTGGTATCAGAGCCAAGGTTGTAGCGAACTAGCATTTTTGAAAAAAAAAAAAATCTAGACTATAACCGGTATTGGCTCGATAACGAAGTTTTCAAAAATAAAACACAACGAAATATTTTCAGAAAAGAAAGAAGATTGTACATGGATTGTACAAGGGGAAATTCCGACCGACTAGCCTTGTGTGTCAATATATGAAGTATTAGAAAATGCGGATAAGATGTTTATGTTGCATAGGAATCCGATTTTCTAAGATTAAGTTAATACATATACATAGTACGGACGTTTGCCAGTAAGGTTGTTGTGTCACGCTTCACATTAGTCCACACTCCTGCATCGATCACCGGTACCAGCCAAGAGGAAGGATACTGTGGTCTACGAGGAGCCTACCTGCTTGCCTGTAGACGGGATGATCGGAAGGGCTAATCTCTATCGCGTTAATGGATGTCGCCACGTTGTTTATGATTTGGAGGCGAAATTAGATCAAGTCTCTAGTTGTATGAAATCTCGGTTTTGGATCAGGAAGCTCGGAACTAGCGGGCAACAAGATTACCTGGCAACACAAATTATCATTACGGGTGCACACGTAATAATAGTTTGGGGTGCACGGTAACCTTGGTGGGCGCTAGGGCCGGGATTGGTGATCACTCCTTGTCTTAGTTGTTCTTGTTCTTTAGATTCAGTCTTAGTTTTGATTGGCCAATGGGTTAAATGGGAGGTCTCGCCGATGTTCCTTGAATTCGATCCTAGCAAACCCAATGAGCTTTCTTCGACATTACCTTTAAGGTACGAACACGGAGGAGCTCGAACGTCCATTCAGGTGAGAAATGTGACGTAAATCCTCGCATTGGATAGTGACGGGAGACGAAAACTTCCTTGTATAGGAGTGGAATGTCTCCGCCACAAAGTTCTTCCGAAAGAGTGGGCATACGAGGATGCGCTGCCTACCGAAGAGATGAATGCCTAGTACGATGCGAGGAATGCTAAACTTGGAACCCAGTGAAGACTTAGGGTGCGTCCCTGCTAGACTAGTGCGTTTAGAGAACGGGACCCTGCGTGGATTAGATATGAGACTCGTGGCCGTGTGCTGCTGTGTTATCATGGTGAATAAGTCATGTTCGATCTAACGCATGCCCAGGTTGTCTTCAAGGGTCGAGTATTTTTCTTCTCCTGTAGGAAGACAGAATCGAAGTTGCGAGATTAGGAAGCTTGATCATTGTTATCCTGAAAGCTCGATAGCCCTTGTCTGAATCAACAGTATTGGTTGTTCCCAGGCAGTCAGGGACTGCTGATGAAATCAGCATGCCGCATTGCACATCCGCGAGTCCTAGTGCTTGGCTAAACTTTGATGATGTCAGAATTTCGGCCACTAATCATGACCGCGACATGGTTTGCCAGTGATAGGATGACGGCGTGTAGTAGAACAGCAAGCCCCAGTCGGCGTTTGACGATGGACTCACTCGGAAGTGCATACGATTAACTCGTGGGAAGCCACTACTCGGTGTATTGAGCATTCAAGTATGGATTAACAACCTTTGCAATAGCACTGGATCGTGTTCGGAAGATGAATTGTGATGGACTCAGCATGTTGGTACTTATGTCATACCACCTTCCTGAGGTGCAAAGGTTATCATAAGACTCCTCTATCTACCTTCTGTTTGTTTTTCAAGAATTGTTGGTGGTCTCGCTTCAGTCGAGGAACGCCAGAGTAGGCACGTTACATGTACTGTGCCTGAATCCGTCATAAATCCTAGAAAGTGGAACCACACTTTGGGAATCGTAATCGTAAGAGTGTTCCGGGATTGTCAGAATGTTGCAAGACGCTTTTACTGACATTAAAATCCCCCTCGAAAATCAAGTGGCGGACTACTGAATGTGGTCACGTCATTCTGTTAAACGTACCTATGGGATGACAATTCCATTGCTCTTGTTGCAATGTTGAATGTCCATCACCGTCGTCACGGTAACGAGACTAGTTATTATTGGTCGACAATTGATGGAAAGTGTTTTTGGTCAATCCCCGAAGATATTGAGACGTTGTGTCCCCTCGTCACGGTGATTTTTATAAAAGCTAAGGTTGCAAGGTCCATTCGTTGTGGACACGGTGACCTGTCTAATCTCTTGCCGTATTTCGATACTCTCACGGCATGGCCTAGCAGGAAGAAAGTCCACCGGCCTCGCTTGAGTGACAGAGAGGCATTCCAGCTAATTACTATCGGTGCTAGATAGCATGTAAGGAGACCCTAATGAGAAGAATGACTCGGCTGGTTTGCCAGAGTCGGTATCGTTTTCATTTTATCGTGGTGTATCGATAAATCGTGATCCTTCTACCTCTACTTGCTATGCTCGTTATGACCTCTATCCTTGTTATCGGGAAAGATGTGGGTTGGTTTCCAGGTCCTATGGATACCAGTCACCACACATATAATAGCTACGACGAGTCTAAGGCTCCAGTCGAGCCTGACGTTGTTGCTCCTATTATTATCCTATGGCTCAAGCGAATCCTGTTGACGCTATTAAGTGTAGCTCTCGCTGAGTTTGTTGTTGTCAGTGGTTCGATAGCACTTACCGAGCTTGATATCATCGTTTCTTTATTTGTTGTTGAGTTCATTGTTGTCGTTGTCTGTACAGTCCATGTTGGGCTTGATGATGTTGTTCTATGGCTCTGCTCGGGTTGACGTTGTTGATATATTTGAGGCTCCTGCAGAAGTGAATGATATTAACGAAGACGTCTCTATGACCCTTTCCAGGCCGCTATGACCATCTATGTGTCTTTGTGGAGTTCGTTGTTATTAATTCCATTCTCTTTGAGGCTTTCATTGAACTAATAGTTATCATTCCTTGGGCTCTTAGGAAGCCTAACATTGTCAATGGTTCTCAGGCCTCAGTGGAAACTGTCGATGTTTCTGTTGCCATTGTTTGAGTGACTCATAACAAGCCTATGGTCGTTCTCTCCATGAACAATATCGGCTTGAGAAGTCAGCTAAATTATGTGGAACCCGTCATTCCCATTTATGTTATGACGACTGATGCGCCAGCCAATCTAACCAAGTCCTACCATTGAGCCTATGGAGGCTAGGCTCAAGGCTGAAGGTACGGATGAAATTTCCACCTCCACAAGTGATCTGAGACGCACGGGGATGCGTGCTCACCAGGACGGAATTTTCTGTTGATGTGGACTGTGGGTCCTCCATATTGAGCGTCATATTGTCGCGTGCATTCGTGCTACTGTGTTACCCCCCCAGCCATTGTTCATGCTCGTTGTTGCATTATTTTTGCTGGGAGTATCCATGTGGTTGCGCTGCATCGCCTATGATGCATTCCTAGTGTGTACTGCTCCTGTAGTGGTGTAGCCTTGCTATCGTATCTCTCTGTGTCGTACGGTTCCTATTGCGGTGTTGCCTTGTCGTCATACTTCTCTGTTGTCGTGCTGCTCCTGTGTGGTGTCCCCTAGTTGATGTGCTTCGTGGATATGTTGCTGACATTGCCATGTTGTTTCTACTATCGTGTTGCTCAAAGGGCGTATTGCTACAGCTGTTGGATTACCTGGATGACGTGATGATTTGTCGTTTGCATCGCTCTTGTTTCTCTCAATGGAGACATCACCTAAACCCCTCGTGCCGTTATTGTTCTATTTGTTTGATTGTGTAGTGCCGACATTGACTATGTAGGATTTCAGGTGTCCAACGGACTTTCTAAAAGTCGTGCTTAGACACTCTAGCCTTAGTGATTACGTGTGTATTCCCCTAAAGTCTGAATCTCGTGGTCGTCTGAGTAGGTGACCGAGTCATGTGCCGACCCCTGTATATGCTCACGCATTTCGTGAACGGTACATCTTCGGAATCTGAGGCACCAGTGACGCTATGTCCAGCACTAACCTGTTACGTGCAATTTGGTCGCCCAACGATCGGTTATGCAAATCAATGTCGGGAAGAAACCCTGTGGTCTACACGTGACAAGGCGAGACTTGCCTTTGTGATAAGGGACTTCGAATACGTCTCGTACCTGAAGGTATCGAGAATTTATGAGCGATATTATGATCTATACCTTTGGGACTAGCAAGAGTTGAAAGGTTCAAATCATTTATTGCTCACTCCGGTGGATTCAATTGAAGTCATACATACCGACGTGTCATACTGATGGTTATGGAAATACCATTGTGGACCCACCCATGGGCGTGCATTGGTGAAGTCCCTGGTACATGATTAGCTAAATCCAGAAGGGCGTGTAGCATTAGCTACTCTATAAAGGTGCTACACTACCGGGTTGAGATAGTTGATCGTCTCGACCTTTCGATTTGTGTAGTTATTCCGCTGACGACTGGTCTATCTTGGTATCTTTGCGTGGGACTCTTGGAACAATGAACCACTTCGACCGTGGGTCGATACTAGTGTTCCCAGTCATCTTTAAGTAGCATTGCTCACGCTAGAGCAAAACCCCTTATCCTTGATAAACGCTGTTGGAGACACCATAGTAATGTGAGCTGCCAGGTCAGGGCGTATGACACCTGACTAATCGGGACGAGCTTGAAGGCTTACATATTCCGCCCATATGTATGACTACTGAGTCATTGAATGGGATGCCTTATGGGAAGGCTCGGGACTATCGCCTTGGGGTGCGATCTCAGTCGTCGTTTGTTTTTGTAAGTAACGACTTGGGCGCGTGAAGCCGTCAAGCCAAATGGGAAATCTATGTCTAATGCATGCATCTATGACTCGATTTCACCATTTGCTCAAAAGATTCCGAGAGGATGGAATCTTCGATGAGTGAGGGTTCCGGCTTCAGGACCCCTCTCACTCAGATCTCCGTCAAAGGTCAGAAAGTCAATTTAAGGGCGTGTGGTCTGTATTATTCGGAATTGATTTACTAGGTTGCTATTGACGATAGAACACTAGTGCCCATGAAGCACATATAACAAGAACTGGTACTGGATACCCATGGTTTGGGTAGTTACTGGTGTTCTGTATACTTGTCGCAATGGGGGCCAACGTATTGATATGTCTTAATAAACCTTATACGTTGTTCATTGCGACAACAATTTATGATGTTTCATGTATCTCTTTTCGGCATAGACCTATGTGCGGGAAGCATCTTATCGTTGGTGTTCGAGTCGACTAGTAATTCTCGAGGATTGTGAAATCGTACGGTCCGGGCGTCATGTATACACTACTTAATGTAAGGGAACTGAGGGGTGAAAGCGACGCAAAAACTTTCGACCTCCATCAGTCCATACTAAGCGTCCTAGTACCACTAACCACAATTGCTCAGGAGGAAAGCAGCAATTCAGTACCTAGAGGATTCTACGGAAATAAAGTCCCATTTTAAATGTGGTTGTTCGGTCGACAAGAACCTAGTATATTTATCTTAATGGGGAGGTAAATATACGGTAAAGTGAGTCGAGCCGAAGGATAAATAAAATGGGATACCCGACGAGGTTTCCAAGGGGACTTTTAGGTGGTGCGGTAAGATCACCTGTTTGACATCACCATGGCACCCGAGGTGTCCCGGGGTCGGATGTGACCCAAGTGATGATTGGTTGTTGTTTGGAACCCTCTCATTCCGTACTCATCTGTGGCTTCGAGATGAGGCATACGGACAGTTACCTATACTCTCGAAGAGAGTTGTAGCTAGGCACTGAATTGCCAACTTCCATTATATCGGATCGTAGTACTCGTTCCGCCACAAGTTCGACAGACTTTGTACACAAGCATGTGATACTCTATTGGCAATGAGTACGGCTTGTCATTCCCGGACTAATTAAATGTACTTGACGGAACTGTTCCGCGTTGACATGATAGATGTCCGTGGCACATCGAATCCATGAGCTTCATCACCAAAAATTTCCTATGTGATAGGAATTATCATCCCAGTGTTCGGGGTGTATTGCTCAAAGCCCTTGGAGGCCATACATGTACATTTCTAGTGCATCGAATGACAGATGGAGATAGATACATAACCTGGCTTGAGTTATTCGAGAGATGTCCAGTAGATCTTGCAGTTAGAGGCTGCTCGGATGAGATGCGAACCTAATAAGAAGTCATACGAGCAAGGCGTAGACCTTAAGGACTTCGAACTATGTAATGGGTTACACTGAGAATCACACTCTGGGAGAGTGTTAGTAATCATAGAAATTATAGTAGGCCAAATTCGTGAAACTCCAGTGACACGGAGGTATCGATCAAAACTGGTCTCATGAAGATTAAGCTCGAACTATCGTAAGAACTTAGTGGGACTCTAGGTGGATCCCGCAAGTCTGGCCTGAGGAAGTTTTGTCAATTCCTCGACCGACGGAAGTCCGGTTGACGTAAGCTCTACAATTTCGGGAAATCGATAGATGTGTCAAAGTGGGATGACCAAGAGCTTAGTCATAGTTGGACTATGATATTGTATTTGTTAGAGCACTAAGCGTGAACCTAGCATGAACCTGGATTCACTAGGAAAGAGGATATCTCGTGAAGCGCAAATACTCCGCCCTGTTCAAGGATACTATCGTGATGGATAGCTTGAATGGAATTCCGGGACGGAATTCACTTAACGGGGGGAGAATGTAACATCCGGCAAAAATCGATATGATTCCGTACGTAATTAGTATATGTAATTAACGGTTTAAGTGCATGTTTAAATTAATTGGATTAATTTAATGGATGCCGTAAGAGAATAGCAAATTCCCCATAAGATGCATAGGAATGCACACGTTCAATGACGATGCATGATAGGATCATGTGCGAATAAACTTGTCCGGTACGGACGTTGGCAATTACCCGGTAATAATTAAATAAACGAAAAGAATCCCGGACACCCAGGATATAAAATAAAGGGGTAGTTTCATAGAATATAATGAGTTTTGGAACTCCGAAACCATAAGAGGAAACGTCTCATACAAATCTCCCGGTAACGAATAAAGTGCGCGTACCGCACCCGATACGCGCATAACTCATAATTTCACCCGGTAAAAGCCTAAATAACCAATCAACGCTTAAATTAGACTATGTTTACGGGTTATTAAAGGTATTTTTAATGTCCGAATAACGCGCGGTTAAAACCCGAAAAATACCCGAACGACACCCGAACGACGGGGGATTAAACATAACAAATATTGGGTAAATATTTGGAGTTGTGGACCCCACCTAGACCCACCAAGGGCCGGCCTAAATGGCCTTGTAACCATCTTGCAAGTTGTAATAATAATAACCTATAATCTAGTACAAAGCATGCATGGAACAAAAGATAAAGTGTAAGATTACAAAGTACAAAGCATGCTTAAATCTTGTCTCCCCTTGGTAAATTTTCGGCCCTATGGCCATGTAATCCAAGACACAATCTAGTAATGATGCCTTAGTACATGCACATGCTTAATATCTATTGAAAGATCAAGGATAAATCTCAATTATTTGGCTAGATTTGCAAGCAAAAATCTCTCCCATTTCTCTCTCAAAATCCACGGCTAACACACACACATATACAATCTCCTAAAGATCCTAAGTACACCATACAATCTCCAATAAATCTTACATAATCTATAGAAGATTACATGTGATCTTTAGAGATATGGTGTGGATATGCATAAGATTGTGTTGTACAAAACAAATCACAAAAATCTCCTACACTCTTGCAAATCCTACGATTACATACATCCATACACAACCCACCAAGGATCATTAGTACATCATATAATCTCCATTAGATTTCACAAGATCCATGAAAGATTACACATGATAACACCATATAAACATGTGTTAGCCATGTGAAGAAAAGCAAAACAACTTCCCTTCTTTCTTCTCCTTGGCCGTAGGCTTCTTCACACACACACACACTCTTCTTTCAAGTTTTTACATCTTCAAATCACTTAAAACAATCCATCATCCAAACCCCCATTGTGTGTTTCAAGAGCTTGGAGCTAAACCACTTGGAAGAACACACTAAACCCCTCTCAAATCCAAGGTTTTTGTCTTCCCTAGCCTTGTGCTAGTAGTAAGTTTCTTAACCTTGTTTTGATTAATAATATTCATGTATGTGTTCTTAGAAGCAAGTTGTACATGAAGGGTTTAAAATGTGGTTTGAGACATAATCTTTAATGGGTTTTACATGAGTAAAATGGATGATTAAAGATATGTAAATGGATCATGGATTTGATAATGATAAAGTAGTGATCTTGAAAATGTATAAAATCTACACAAACACTAAGTAGATGATGATTTGATTAAGATTTGTAGAATAAACTTGAATGTATTAAAAGGTAACCTTAATCATCTTAACATGATCATTTAAGACATAATAAATGATGGAACATGTTAGAAGTTCAAGAATGAAGAAGATGAAAAATTAATGTTACTTACTTAGAAGAATGATATTTTGTTAAAATGGGCAAATACATAAAACACACATACAAGTAGTCTTACATATGGAATATAAGACTAACAAAAGTGTTTTGATACAAAAATAACTTACCAATAAAAAGATGGATCTTCAAAGTCTACTATTTTGAGTGAAAAATGTTAACTTTGGAAGTTAGAGTGGAAAAATGCAACATTTGAAAGTTAAGGGACTAATATTGTAACTTTGAAAGTTAGAGGACTAAAATGGATATTTTAGAAACTATTAGTCCAAAAATGCAAGGATGGAAAGTTTGGTGTCAAAAGTGTAAGTAATAAACTTCTAAGGATGATTTTGGTAAATACTAGTAGATACTTGGGTATCTTGTATAAAAGTATATTTTTGAAAGTTATAAAAATATGGATGGTATTAACATAAGGATTTTTATAAAATAAAGGTTTTATAAAAATATTAAACAAACTTGAGAAACTTGTACAAAAATGAATACTTTTATATAAATGGGAATATAAAAGTATTGGAGACATTTTTGTAGTTAAGTTAACAAGTTGGGTTAAAAATACATAAGTATTTTAAACCATCCAAGTAACATGTGTTAGGAGGAAGAAATATGAATAATATTTCTACAAAACACATGTTGGGAAAAACTTGGAGAAATTAACTATTCGAGCCAAGATATCGAACTAAGACGCGTTATCGAACCGTACACGGACAAAACATGAGAAAAATGCCATTGCGGCAAGATAAGAAAATATATATTTTAAGAAGTAAAATATGTATGCATCATGGGTGAAAACTAATAAACACTTTCCTAAGTGTTAAAAGGATTATTCGTGGGAGAAAAATATAACGTAAACAAGTAAGACGTTAAACAAACGTATATACTTAACAAGAAAAATTACACATTTATATATATGTACGCTCGTCTCGGCAAAATTCTAGTATATCTACTTAATGGGAAGGTAGATATGTGGGAAGGAAAGCCGCGACGAGTAGACAAAGAAATATATATATGTGTATGCCGTGCCGACAAGATCCTAGTATATTTATTTGAATGGGAAAATAAATATACGGTATGGTGAGTTGAATCGGGTGTTAAGGATATACAATCGAACGGCAAGATCTTAGCATATTTGTTTAAATGGGAAAACAAATGTGTGGCAAAGTGAGTCGGGTCGAGTATTGAAATACATATTATATCGGGTGATGCGATCTTAAGTATAATTATTTGAATGGGAAAATAATTATACGTTAAGTGAAGTCAAGTCGATGATAATAATGTACAAGTTAAGGAAATATTAACAAGAGTAATATATAACTTGTAATGCCAAGGGTAATCTAACGCCAACGAAACCTAGGACATATGTTTAATTGAACGGGGAACCATATCTAAATGGTGGTGTTGGGAGTTGGGTGTACAACTTGCCGGAAAAGCACACGTTATAGACTTAGTGACTTACACGCACTAGGACATTTGTAGATGCTTGACCACGGACTTGCTATTCTCTGCTATTGGAGTGTACGCTGTACATCAGGTGAGTTTCACGGCCCCATTTTACTATTTTTAACTGGGGGAAAGATATGTTTGTCAAATTTTGTCACATGTTGAAAAGGTTTTCAAAGGATAAAATGTGATAAGTGGCTTGATGAGTACTTGAGCAGTGATCGCCACTCGGGGTTAAGTCCTCTCTTCTGTAACCATTAATTCAGGGAAGTGAAACCGAAGGAATATTTGGATAGTACTATTGGTGCCTGACAAGGCCCACCCCTAATCGATAGCGTCGATTATGCATCGGTGTATGCCTGGGGTGCACGTATTCTGAAATTAAGTCGTTAAGTTCCGAGGAACGACTTGGAGCGGGGCATTATTATTAGTCTTGGTTTGGTTATGGGGCACAAGGGATTGCTCATCAACATTGGTTGTAGGAGCTAGCTACTCCTTACAACGGCCACAAGTTGTGCAGGTTTCGCACATGTTATAAACACGAGATATCGATCGACAAGATCCTAGTATAATTATTTAAATGGGAAAATAATTATGCGGTAAAGTGAGTCGAGTCGATGGTTGTGAAAATGTTATTGTTATGTAACTAAAACCTGTGAACTCACCAATATTTTATATATTGACGTCTTTTTAAACATATCTTTCAGGTAACTAAGTGCTGAATAGATATGGGGCTAGTGCGGTGGAATTCGGAATGTCGGATACTGGTCGGGGTTACATTCATTGTTACCATCGGGTTGGAACATAAACGGAAATACCCCCACATTGAAACTTAATGTTTATCGTTTTATGTAATGCATTGTGCAATAATGGAACGAGATACTCATCTTCGACATTCTAATAAATTGATCTTTTCTAATTAAATATAGTTTGTGTTAATCTTGACTTTGATATGCTTTCGAGCGTTGCGCCACGTGTTTCCGCCATTGGCGTGGTGTGACACATTTCCCTCTACAATCCTTCCTCTATCTTTCCCTTCTTCTCTCTCTCTCCATTCTTCTCATCTTTCATATAGAGATGGTGTCCTACAAGGAGTGGAAAGTCTACATCATTATGGAACAGGGACAGTACCTTTAATGAAGACACTCTTATGCATAATGCTTACTCTTATTTTTGCTCCTTCGAAGTTGTTGAACTTTAATGAGTGTGATAAGGACACGTGCAATCTGGAAGGGTGGATGCCTGTACACTGGATTTTCTGGCATAGGCAAGCATAGCGCATAAATCCATTTACGGACCTGTTATGCTTACCTGGGGATTCCTGGAGTGAGTGTCCACTTATAGGCTAAAGCATGTCTTCTTTGATCACCATTGGGTTCAACTCCTTTGAAAAGTCAACGTTCTTGTTAGGCTATACAGCTAGACAAGGGCACTCCAAGCATCTTATGCAAGTTTTTCAATAATACTCTCTCGTTTCATATACAATATTTTGTATTTCATGGTTTTCCTATATTGCTTACAAGTTCATACCTTCATAATCATCTGTACGATTATACACTTACATTTTCTATTCTCATGATTATTCATTGACTACCTCATAGATGTGTGCTCGCCGCATGCTCCGTGATGCTAGCCAACGCCCTGTTCGTGCTTCTGGACAACGTTCTGATCGTCGCCTCGCATCTTTAGTCGCCGAGCAAATTGCTGCAGTGATCCCAAACCTTGTCAGTGAGATAACCCAGAATAGTAACAGTACCAACACAGGGAGCACGACTCAATCTCGGTGCACTTTCAAACACTTTAACTCCTGCAACCCCACAAAATTCACTGGTGAGGAGGGTGCTACTGGCCTCCTCCAATGGTTTGAAAGCATGGAGAGCACCTTTGTGAACAGTGAATGCCCTGATGAACTTCGCGTTCGCTATGCTACTAGTGTCCTTCAAAAGGGGGCGCTAACCTGGTGGAATGGCGAAATACACAATCGAGGAGCTGATGTTGCTTTATCTTTATCTTGGGCTGAAGTTAAGGAACTCATGATCGCCAAATTATGCCCTAGGAACGAAATCAGGAAACTGGAAGAAGAATTCCATGGGTTAAAACAAGACAGTGGTGAGAATCTTGCGTATAATACTCGATATCATGAACTTAGCATACTGGTTCCACACATGGTCACCCCGGTCTCTCGAGCAATTGAAAAATATATCGAGGGATTACCAGACCTGATTCAAGACGTTGTCACTGGAGGCAAAGCCACTACGGTAGAAGAAGCCATCCAGCTTGCAGCCACTTTAACAGACAAACACGTAAGGAAAGGAAACTTGGTTAGGAAGGGCACCAAGACGTCTACTGAGAAAACCACCAATGCTGTTGAACAATCTAAGACTGTCTTAGCAAAGGCCGCCACTACTGCTTCGAACTCTAAGAAACGAATGGGCAATAATCAGAACCATGTTGTTGTGGATCCTGTGACTCAACCCCCTATCAAGAAAGCTTACACGGGAATCCATCCTCAATGCAACACTTGCAAGTATCATCACCTTGTAAGTCTTCCATGTCGTCAATGCACTAGATGTGGAAGGTTTGGACACTTTGTTACCACTTGTCGAGTAATGGTTGGGACACAGAGTAATCATCAAACAGCTGCCCAGGAACCACTGGCGATTACTAACGGTCGGGCATGCTATCATTGTAGAGACCCTAACCACATGCGACCTCAATGCCCTAAATTGAATAATGTAAACCTGGTGGCACATGGACGAGCTTTCAATATCAATATCAACGAAGCAGACGGTCAGGATGACGTTAATCCCACTGGCTAAGCCATGGATGGAATCTTCTTAAGACTCGGGAATCCAACACTTGCGCTTTCATTTTCTTGATCCTATTATCATTTTGTACCCAATTTTGTCGCACTCATTAGCATATAACATCTAGAAATTTCCTTGCATACTGTTGTGTACGAACACAGATTTATCATATTGATTACGTTTATTTTAATCATACGAGACTCTACCTTACATTTATTTGAAACATTTGGACTTGACACTTGATCGTACAGAGCTTTTCTAAGAAAACATCATTGCTTGTTATATGAAACCTGATTTTTCCTTAATTCGACTATCCATTGAACATTTAATTATTCATGATACTCGGTAAACTATTTCTATAGGCCACAAAGATAACACTTACACTTAATGGCTGTAGTACTTACAAACTTGCTTGCGTGTGTGTATTATCCACGCAACCCAGATAAACATTTCATTTAAAGGGCTCCTCGGACGAGTGGTAGCCATACTTAAATACTGTTATGCTTACAAGTCGTTGCAAACCAATGCAATTGACCTTATTATTTCATAGCCTCATTTCATTGATAAACGTGTTGTTGTGTCATCTTCTTGTGAAACTTATTTGCTTTAAATGTGTGTTAGATTAGGATTATAGAAGGAAATAAAACCCTAATGTAAGGTAAATTGATGATTCCGGTCTGGAACGTAATCATGAATTTACAGGTACGTTAGGGTAGTGTGAAATTCTATTAGAGTTTTTGGGTAGACGTCCAGTACGTTTTCAAGGTATCAAAGGTGTGGTGGGTTAGCTGTGGTACACCCTGTATACAAACACTAATGATGCATTGAAAGTGAGACTGGAAGTCGGACTAGGAACAAACTCTGTTTACTTGGTAGTTCATTTAGTCTTTCTATAGTCAATCAACTCATGCAATTATTTTAGGAGTCCTAAAACTTGAAGTTTAGTGTTTTACCAGATTCTTATTCTCCTTACTATTTGGGACGAACCTAATCCAAAATCCTTAACTCACACCTATCAAACCTCATATCCAAATCATTCGAATTTTCCAAACCACAGTTATCTTAATTTTTTTTACCCTAACGTCCATAACCCTATGTTACTATTAACTTCGGGACGAAGTTTCTAAAAGTAGGGGATGCTGTGACATCCGTCACGTTTTCTTTTCATTTTATTTCTATATAATAATAATATAATAATAATAATAATAATAATAATAATAATAATAATAATAATTCAGATTTTATTATATATACATTTTTTTATCTCTAAACCAAACCCAATCAATCTTATAATCCATAACCCAAACCATATAAACCCACCCTTCCAAAACCTTTTGGAGCCCAACCAAACTGGCCCACTGCACAGGCCCAAGAAGCAGGCCCAATCCTCTCCCCTCCTCTCTTTTGCGTTTAAAAAAAAAATATGATCCTGCTGCTGCCGTGGCTCGAACCGGAGCCGGCCCAGCAGAATACCCGCACCACTACCAACTGGGCTACACATCATTTCTGATTTAAACCAGACCTTAATTATATTTAACCCCTCTTCAACGCTGATCCATTTCTCCTTCCTTACTGATGCTGCTGCTGCGCGACTTTGATGGCCAACCAAGGCATGATTTGTGGAATAAATTCATCACCATTTATTACTTAATTGACCAATAACTCAATGCTCGCACCGTTAACGCGTTTTAGTTAGCTTAAATCTTTCCAATTCGATCATTTTCACGCGTAAGCATTTAAGGCCGAGTCAAAACATTTCCATTTCGTCCATACAAGCTTCCCCTATAAATTGGACACCCTTAGACAGACCCAACTCGCCGATAAACATCCCACAACCTTCAATTTCTGTTAAAAGATCTGCATTCGAAGCCATTTGATCGCGCTTGACTTTTCAAGTTGACCGGGCATCATATCATGATTACGGTTAATTGTAAGTTCTTTCATGTTGGGTTTTCATCTTCGGCATCTTGTGAACAATAGCCCCAAGGATTTAGGGGCTATTGAACACGAATTGTATGGTTTTAGAAATTAGGGCTCGATTGATAGGATTTGGGGAAGAACACATGAATCAGTTTATGTATATATTTATTTTAAAACGATACACACAACCAGCTGGCGTAGACCAGCTGGTTTACACGCGTGAGTAGGAAACTGAACCGGCCTTTGGCCAGGGTTCGATTCCCACGAGCTCATTTTATTATTTTTGGTATTTTCCACTAAATATCCATTAACACAATTAAGCTATATAATCAAATCCAATCCAATCTAACTCGTTCTCAGGGTGTGGCTCAGTTGGTGGCCACGCTTGTGATAAAACCCGAACCGGCCAGAGGCCCGGGTTCGATTCCCATAACCAACAAGTATTTTTTTGCCATCTTTATATATATAATTAATATATTAAACTTTTAAAATAGTAAAAGTGGTTTATAAATTCCACAAAAATTATTATATGATCTCCAAATGATAAAGTTCATCATCCAATTTTTAGTTTTTCAAAAATAAATTATTTAATATATATTATTAATAATACAAGTTTATTCATTTTTATTTATAAAATTCAATAAAAATATCTAAACAGTTTTATTAAATCTCACAAAAATTATCCTAAACTTGTACATTCTTAAACATTTCAGAAAATATTTTTATTTCAGAAAAACAGTTTATTTTATATTTTTAATTAATTTTTTTGTTAGTTTAATCATAAATAAATCATAATAAATTCATTTTTCAATATTTCTGCACCAAAATTTTATATAAATTATTTTTAACTATCTAGAACTGAAAAACAATTTTTAATTCAGAAATTCTTTAATTTTAATATTTTTAGATATTAAAAGTCATATTTTGACAAATTAAAATAGATAGATTAAATATTCTATTTTCAAGAAAATAATTTTATAAAAATTATTTTCACACTTAAACTTTATATTGTGACCATCTTCATTTGAAATTTTAAAAAAAAGACTTTTGTTTATTTATTTATAAAAAATTTCTCTTATTTATTAAACATTTTATTTATTAATCAAAACGAATACTTATCCCCAATTCGAAGCCCTAGAAAATACCTATAGACTAGATAGACTTAGACTTATTTGTTACATTATACATAGGGTGATACTTGGCAACGTCGGATTACGCTTATACAATTCCACAAGACTTAGCACCTTGCTAAGGTGAGTATTGCTTATCCCCTTTTTCCGCTTTTACAACTTTTGGGGTGATTCATGCACAAGTATACAAAACTTTCGTATTCATTTACACATACATTTTATTCATTTACAATTCATATACGTGTCTTGTTTATCTTTGTGCTTATGCTTGAACATGAACGTAGCTTACATACAAAATCATACATTTAGACATAACTTATGTTATGGTGCTCTTTACACTCAGACGTAACTTATGTTACGGTGCTCATTTAGACGTAACTTATGTTACGGTGCTCATTTAGACATAACTTTGTGTTATGGTGCTCTTTTAGACTCACACGTGTTGAGGTGCTCATTATCAATTTCATGGTACAAACTTTACATTTGATCTTTGTCTTGTTTGGTTACTTGCTTGTTTACATAATGCCTTAGTGATACTAGACACATGAATTGTACTACTTTTCAAACTTATACTATATGTACAAAACTAAGTAATACTCACCAACATCATATGTTGACAAAATTATTTTCGTGCATGTTTCAGGATAAGCTGCTTGACGCTTCACATAGGACTTTGGACTTAGATTAAATCAATCAATTATCTTTACCTTGTTGTCTTGTATTTAATTTTCAGATGTTGTAAAACAATATTCAATAATCAAATATTTACATTTTAGTACCATGAGCTTTTGAACAATCGTCACTACGTGGCACCTCGATGATTCCGCCATCGAATGGGGTGTTACAGATTGGTATCAGAGCCATGGTTATAGGGAACTAGGTTATTAGATAAAATGGCCTAGACTATAACCGAACTTCAACTTTCATGCATAACATTCCTTAAATTTCCATTCCTCTCATTTCCCTCTACTTTCCTTCCTCTATCTTTCCCTTCTTCTCTCTCTCTCCATTCTTCTCATCTTTCATATAGAGATGGTGTCCTACAAGGAGTGGAAAGTCTACATCATTATGGAACAGGGACAGTACCTTTCATGAAGACACTCTTATGCATAATGCTTACTCTTATTTTTGCTCCTTCGAAGTTGTTGAACTTTAATGAGTGTGATAAGGACACGTGCAATCTGGAAGGGTGGATGCCTGTACACTGGGTTTTCTGGCATAGGCAAGCATAACGCATAAACCATTTATGGACCTGTTATGCTTAACTGGGGATTCCTGGAGTGAGTGTCCACTTATAGGCTAAAGCATGTCTTCTTTGATCACCATTGGGTTCAACTCCTTTGAAAAGTCAACGTTCTTGTTAGGCTATACAGCTAGACAAGGGCACTCCAAGCATCTTATGCAAGTTTTTCAATAATACTCTCTCGTTTCATATACAATATTTTGTATTTCATGGTTTTCCTATATTGCTTACAAGTTCATACCTTCATAATCATCTGTACGATTATACACTTACATTTTCTATTCTCATGATTATTCATTGACTACCTCATAGATGTGTGCTCGCCGCATGCTCCGTGATGCTAGCCAACGCCCTGTTCGTGCTTCTGGACAACGTTCTGATCGTCGCCTCGCATCTTTAGTCGCCGAGCAAATTGCTGCAGTGATCCCAAACCTTGTCAGTGAGATAACCCAGAATAGTAACAGTACCAACACAGGGAGCACGACTCAATCTCGGTGCACTTTCAAACACTTTAACTCCTGCAACCCCACAAAATTCACTGGTGAGGAGGGTGCTACTGGCCTCCTCCAATGGTTTGAAAGCATGGAGAGCACCTTTGTGAACAGTGAATGCCCTGATGAACTTCGCGTTTGCTATGCTACTAGTGTCCTTCAAAAGGGGGCGCTAACCTGGTGGAATGGCGAAAAACGCAATCGAGGAGCTGATGTTGCTTTATCTTTATCTTGGGCTGAAGTTAAGGAACTCATGATCGCCAAATTATGCCTTAGGAACGAAATCAGGAAACTGGAAGAAGAATTCCATGGGTTAAAACAAGACAGTGGTGAGAATCTTGCGTATAATACTCGATATCATGAACTTAGAATACTGGTTCCACACATGGTCACCCCGGTCTCTCGAGCAATTGAAAAATATATCGAGGGATTACCAGACCTGATTCAAGACGTTGTCACTGGAGGCAAAGCCACTACGGTAGAAGAAGCCATCCAGCTTGCAGCCACTTTAACAGACAAACACGTAAGGAAAGGAAACTTGGTTAGGAAGGGCACCAAGACGTCTTCTGAGAAAACCACCAATGCTGTTGAACAATCTAAGACTGTCTTAGCAAAGGCCGCCACTACTGCTTCGAACTCTAAGAAACGAATGGGCAATAATCAGAACCATGTTGTTGTGGATCCTGTGACTCAACCCCCTATCAAGAAAGCTTACACGGGAATCCATCCTCAATGCAACACTTGCAAGTATCATCACCTTGTAAGTCTTCCATGTCGTCAATGCACTAGATGTGGAAGGTTTGGACACTTTGTTACCACTTGTCGAGTAATGGTTGGGACACAGAGTAATCATCAAACAGCTGCCCAGGAACCACTGGCGATTACTAACGGTCGGGCATGCTATCATTGTAGAGACCCTAACCACATGCGACCTCAATGCCCTAAATTGAATAATGTAAACCTGGTGGCACATGGACGAGCTTTCAATATCAATATCAACGAAGCAGACGGTCAGGATGACGTTAATCCCACTGGCTAAGCCATGGATGGAATCTTCTTAAGACTCGGGAATCCAACACTTGCGCTTTCATTTTCTTGATCCTATTATCATTTTGTACCCAATTTTGTCGCACTCATTAGCATATAACATCTAGAAATTTCCTTGCATACTGTTGTGTACGAACACAGATTTATCATATTGATTACGTTTATTTTAATCATACGAGACTCTACCTTACATTTATTTGAAACATTTGGACTTGACACTTGATCGTACAGAGCTTTTCTAAGAAAACATCATTGCTTGTTATATGAAACCTGATTTTTCCTTAATTCGACTATCCATTGAACATTTAATTATTCATGATACTCGGTAAACTATTTCTATAGGCCACAAAGATAACACTTACACTTAATGGCTGTAGTACTTACAAACTTGCTTGCGTGTGTGTATTATCCACGCAACCCAGATAAACATTTCATTTAAAGGGCTCCTCGGACGAGTGGTAGCCATACTTAAATACTGTTATGCTTACAAGTCGTTGCAAACCAATGCAATTGACCTTATTATTTCATAGCCTCATTTCATTGATAAACGTGTTGTTGTGTCATCTTCTTGTGAAACTTATTTGCTTTAAATGTGTGTTAGATTAGGATTATAGAAGGAAATAAAACCCTAATGTAAGGTAAATTGATGATTCCGGTCTGGAACGTAATCATGAATTTACAGGTACGTTAGGGTAGTGTGAAATTCTATTAGAGTTTTTGGGTAGACGTCCAGTACGTTTTCAAGGTATCAAAGGTGTGGTGGGTTAGCTGTGGTACACCCTGTATACAAACACTAATGATGCATTGAAAGTGAGACTGGAAGTCGGACTAGGAACAAACTCTGTTTACTTGGTAGTTCATTTAGTCTTTCTATAGTCAATCAACTCATGCAATTATTTTAGGAGTCCTAAAACTTGAAGTTTAGTGTTTTACCAGATTCTTATTCTCCTTACTATTTGGGACGAACCTAATCCAAAATCCTTAACTCACACCTATCAAACCTCATATCCAAATCATTCGAATTTTCCAAACCACAGTTATCTTAATTTTTTTTACCCTAACGTCCATAACCCTATGTTACTATTAACTTCGGGACGAAGTTTCTAAAAGTAGGGGATGCTGTGACATCCGTCACGTTTTCTTTTCATTTTATTTCTATATAATAATAATATAATAATAATAATAATAATAATAATAATAATAATAATAATAATTCAGATTTTATTATATATACATTTTTTTATCTCTAAACCAAACCCAATCAATCTTATAATCCATAACCCAAACCATATAAACCCACCCTTCCAAAACCTTTTGGAGCCCAACCAAACTGGCCCACTGCACAGGCCCAAGAAGCAGGCCCAATCCTCTCCCCTCCTCTCTTTTGCGTTTAAAAAAAAAATATGATCCTGCTGCTGCCGTGGCTCGAACCGGAGCCGGCCCAGCAGAATACCCGCACCACTACCAACTGGGCTACACATCATTTCTGATTTAAACCAGACCTTAATTATATTTAACCCCTCTTCAACGCTGATCCATTTCTCCTTCCTTACTGATGCTGCTGCTGCGCGACTTTGATGGCCAACCAAGGCATGATTTGTGGAATAAATTCATCACCATTTATTACTTAATTGACCAATAACTCAATGCTCGCACCGTTAACGCGTTTTAGTTAGCTTAAATCTTTCCAATTCGATCATTTTCACGCGTAAGCATTTAAGGCCGAGTCAAAACATTTCCATTTCGTCCATACAAGCTTCCCCTATAAATTGGACACCCTTAGACAGACCCAACTCGCCGATAAACATCCCACAACCTTCAATTTCTGTTAAAAGATCTGCATTCGAAGCCATTTGATCGCGCTTGACTTTTCAAGTTGACCGGGCATCATATCATGATTACGGTTAATTGTAAGTTCTTTCATGTTGGGTTTTCATCTTCGGCATCTTGTGAACAATAGCCCCAAGGATTTAGGGGCTATTGAACACGAATTGTATGGTTTTAGAAATTAGGGCTCGATTGATAGGATTTGGGGAAGAACACATGAATCAGTTTATGTATATATTTATTTTAAAACGATACACACAACCAGCTGGCGTAGACCAGCTGGTTTACACGCGTGAGTAGGAAACTGAACCGGCCTTTGGCCAGGGTTCGATTCCCACGAGCTCATTTTATTATTTTTGGTATTTTCCACTAAATATCCATTAACACAATTAAGCTATATAATCAAATCCAATCCAATCTAACTCGTTCTCAGGGTGTGGCTCAGTTGGTGGCCACGCTTGTGATAAAACCCGAACCGGCCAGAGGCCCGGGTTCGATTCCCATAACCAACAAGTATTTTTTTGCCATCTTTATATATATAATTAATATATTAAACTTTTAAAATAGTAAAAGTGGTTTATAAATTCCACAAAAATTATTATATGATCTCCAAATGATAAAGTTCATCATCCAATTTTTAGTTTTTCAAAAATAAATTATTTAATATATATTATTAATAATACAAGTTTATTCATTTTTATTTATAAAATTCAATAAAAATATCTAAACAGTTTTATTAAATCTCACAAAAATTATCCTAAACTTGTACATTCTTAAACATTTCAGAAAATATTTTTATTTCAGAAAAACAGTTTATTTTATATTTTTAATTAATTTTTTTGTTAGTTTAATCATAAATAAATCATAATAAATTCATTTTTCAATATTTCTGCACCAAAATTTTATATAAATTATTTTTAACTATCTAGAACTGAAAAACAATTTTTAATTCAGAAATTCTTTAATTTTAATATTTTTAGATATTAAAAGTCATATTTTGACAAATTAAAATAGATAGATTAAATATTCTATTTTCAAGAAAATAATTTTATAAAAATTATTTTCACACTTAAACTTTATATTGTGACCATCTTCATTTGAAATTTTAAAAAAAAGACTTTTGTTTATTTATTTATAAAAAATTTCTCTTATTTATTAAACATTTTATTTATTAATCAAAACGAATACTTATCCCCAATTCGAAGCCCTAGAAAATACCTATAGACTAGATAGACTTAGACTTATTTGTTACATTATACATAGGGTGATACTTGGCAACGTCGGATTACGCTTATACAATTCCACAAGACTTAGCACCTTGCTAAGGTGAGTATTGCTTATCCCCTTTTTCCGCTTTTACAACTTTTGGGGTGATTCATGCACAAGTATACAAAACTTTCGTATTCATTTACACATACATTTTATTCATTTACAATTCATATACGTGTCTTGTTTATCTTTGTGCTTATGCTTGAACATGAACGTAGCTTACATACAAAATCATACATTTAGACATAACTTATGTTATGGTGCTCTTTACACTCAGACGTAACTTATGTTACGGTGCTCATTTAGACGTAACTTATGTTACGGTGCTCATTTAGACATAACTTTGTGTTATGGTGCTCTTTTAGACTCACACGTGTTGAGGTGCTCATTATCAATTTCATGGTACAAACTTTACATTTGATCTTTGTCTTGTTTGGTTACTTGCTTGTTTACATAATGCCTTAGTGATACTAGACACATGAATTGTACTACTTTTCAAACTTATACTATATGTACAAAACTAAGTAATACTCACCAACATCATATGTTGACAAAATTATTTTCGTGCATGTTTCAGGATAAGCTGCTTGACGCTTCACATAGGACTTTGGACTTAGATTAAATCAATCAATTATCTTTACCTTGTTGTCTTGTATTTAATTTTCAGATGTTGTAAAACAATATTCAATAATCAAATATTTACATTTTAGTACCATGAGCTTTTGAACAATCGTCACTACGTGGCACCTCGATGATTCCGCCATCGAATGGGGTGTTACAGATTGGTATCAGAGCCATGGTTATAGGGAACTAGGTTATTAGATAAAATGGCCTAGACTATAACCGAACTTCAACTTTCATGCATAACATTCCTTAAATTTCCATTCCTCTCATTTCCCTCTACTTTCCTTCCTCTATCTTTCCCTTCTTCTCTCTCTCTCCATTCTTCTCATCTTTCATATAGAGATGGTGTCCTACAAGGAGTGGAAAGTCTACATCATTATGGAACAGGGACAGTACCTTTCATGAAGACACTCTTATGCATAATGCTTACTCTTATTTTTGCTCCTTCGAAGTTGTTGAACTTTAATGAGTGTGATAAGGACACGTGCAATCTGGAAGGGTGGATGCCTGTACACTGGGTTTTCTGGCATAGGCAAGCATAACGCATAAACCATTTATGGACCTGTTATGCTTAACTGGGGATTCCTGGAGTGAGTGTCCACTTATAGGCTAAAGCATGTCTTCTTTGATCACCATTGGGTTCAACTCCTTTGAAAAGTCAACGTTCTTGTTAGGCTATACAGCTAGACAAGGGCACTCCAAGCATCTTATGCAAGTTTTTCAATAATACTCTCTCGTTTCATATACAATATTTTGTATTTCATGGTTTTCCTATATTGCTTACAAGTTCATACCTTCATAATCATCTGTACGATTATACACTTACATTTTCTATTCTCATGATTATTCATTGACTACCTCATAGATGTGTGCTCGCCGCATGCTCCGTGATGCTAGCCAACGCCCTGTTCGTGCTTCTGGACAACGTTCTGATCGTCGCCTCGCATCTTTAGTCGCCGAGCAAATTGCTGCAGTGATCCCAAACCTTGTCAGTGAGATAACCCAGAATAGTAACAGTACCAACACAGGGAGCACGACTCAATCTCGGTGCACTTTCAAACACTTTAACTCCTGCAACCCCACAAAATTCACTGGTGAGGAGGGTGCTACTGGCCTCCTCCAATGGTTTGAAAGCATGGAGAGCACCTTTGTGAACAGTGAATGCCCTGATGAACTTCGCGTTTGCTATGCTACTAGTGTCCTTCAAAAGGGGGCGCTAACCTGGTGGAATGGCGAAAAACGCAATCGAGGAGCTGATGTTGCTTTATCTTTATCTTGGGCTGAAGTTAAGGAACTCATGATCGCCAAATTATGCCTTAGGAACGAAATCAGGAAACTGGAAGAAGAATTCCATGGGTTAAAACAAGACAGTGGTGAGAATCTTGCGTATAATACTCGATATCATGAACTTAGAATACTGGTTCCACACATGGTCACCCCGGTCTCTCGAGCAATTGAAAAATATATCGAGGGATTACCAGACCTGATTCAAGACGTTGTCACTGGAGGCAAAGCCACTACGGTAGAAGAAGCCATCCAGCTTGCAGCCACTTTAACAGACAAACACGTAAGGAAAGGAAACTTGGTTAGGAAGGGCACCAAGACGTCTTCTGAGAAAACCACCAATGCTGTTGAACAATCTAAGACTGTCTTAGCAAAGGCCGCCACTACTGCTTCGAACTCTAAGAAACGAATGGGCAATAATCAGAACCATGTTGTTGTGGATCCTGTGACTCAACCCCCTATCAAGAAAGCTTACACGGGAATCCATCCTCAATGCAACACTTGCAAGTATCATCACCTTGTAAGTCTTCCATGTCGTCAATGCACTAGATGTGGAAGGTTTGGACACTTTGTTACCACTTGTCGAGTAATGGTTGGGACACAGAGTAATCATCAAACAGCTGCCCAGGAACCACTGGCGATTACTAACGGTCGGGCATGCTATCATTGTAGAGACCCTAACCACATGCGACCTCAATGCCCTAAATTGAATAATGTAAACCTGGTGGCACATGGACGAGCTTTCAATATCAATATCAACGAAGCAGACGGTCAGGATGACGTTAATCCCACTGGCTAAGCCATGGATGGAATCTTCTTAAGACTCGGGAATCCAACACTTGCGCTTTCATTTTCTTGATCCTATTATCATTTTGTACCCAATTTTGTCGCACTCATTAGCATATAACATCTAGAAATTTCCTTGCATACTGTTGTGTACGAACACAGATTTATCATATTGATTACGTTTATTTTAATCATACGAGACTCTACCTTACATTTATTTGAAACATTTGGACTTGACACTTGATCGTACAGAGCTTTTCTAAGAAAACATCATTGCTTGTTATATGAAACCTGATTTTTCCTTAATTCGACTATCTATTGAACATTTAATTATTCATGATACTCGGTAAACTATTTCTATAGGCCACAAAGATAACACTTACACTTAATGGCTGTAGTACTTACAAACTTGCTTGCGAAAGTTTTCATCCATCATTATCTCTTCTAGCTAGTTCCGAGTTTTCCAAGGCATTATTACTAAGTGTTTTTTACGCTCAAGAAAACTCACGAACTCATTAAGCACCTAAGGTGAGTTTTACATAGCCCCTTTTCTATTTCACTATTTTGGGGTGAAACATGTTATAACATTCAATTTACAATTCAATCATAAGTGTCTATGTGTTATTCTATGTTGCATTATGTCTTAAACATTACTAGGGTAAGCACATTATTCTAGCATAATCATTAACATTGATCAGCCGACGGTATACAATGATAGATCTATTGGACTGACAATCCCACCCGGATACGTGTACCTCCTACATAGGTAGCGTGGGTGATTGTTATCGAATTATAACATAATCGAGTGAACCATGAGCGTATGGGATGGACCACAATATTCTAGTCACAAGGTTTGATTATGCACTCGATTTACCCGATTGTTTTGTTTTCACATATGGACTAGACTTGCCATGATACTCGAATTGTACAAGTTTTTATTCAATTATCAAAACCTATGTAATTCTCACCAACTTTTGTTGTTCCAAAATATTTTCAAACTTAACAAGTTTCAGGTTATAGCTTGCTTGAAGATTAGAGTTAATGCTTGTAGATGTGTAGCTAGTATTTTCCATTTTGATGTACAAATTTTTAGAACAATTGTATGTAATTTATTTAAATCATTTAATGAAATTTATTATATGACATGAGCTACTGAACAATCATCAATACGTGACATCCCGATGTTTCCGCCATCGATTGGGGTGTTACAGATTGGTATCAGAGCCTTGGTTATAGGGAATTAGGTTATTAGAAAATTAATCTAGTCTATAACCATAGGATTATAACCAGTACTTGCTCCTTTTATTTGCAACTATACTTGTTTCTTTTCTCCATCTCCATCCTACTTCTTATCCCTACTTTAATCCCTACAAGATGTGTAGCTAGTATTTTCCATTTTGATGTACAAATTTTTAGAACAATTGTATGTAATTTATTTAAATCATTTAATGAAATTTATTATATGACATGAGCTACTGAACAATCATCAATACGTGACATCCCGATGTTTCCGCCATCGATTGGGGTGTTACAGATTGGTATCAGAGCCTTGGTTATAGGGAATTAGGTTATTAGAAAATTAATCTAGTCTATAACCATAGGATTATAACCAGTACTTGCTCCTTTTATTTGCAACTATACTTGTTTCTTTTCTCCATCTCCATCCTACTTCTTATCCCTACTTTAATCCCTACAAGAAGATTGCTCTCCATCACTGGATCTACTCTTAGACTAATAGGACAAGATTCTCAAGTCTTAACCTGAATTGCCTTGAAGATCCCGTCAAAATTCTATATTTTAATAACGAACACGTGCAATCTGGAAGGGTGATTTGTCTTCAGGTAGCGGGAGTCGTCCACCGAAGCTGATGGAGATGACGGATTACAATCAATGGCACAAAAAGTTCAAGATTCACTTGGAAGGAATGGGATTGGAAGGCACTGAGGCATGGCAGATTATCGCTAAAGGATATGTTGCACCGGTGTTGGAGAATACATGAGAACCAATTCCTCTGGAGAGTTTAGCTGAGGATGAAAAGAAGAAGTTTGCGGTGGAGAAGAAGGCTTTCTCCCAACTATCTCAAGCTATCAATACTGATCTTCTACATCAGTTTGGATCATGTACAACTTCCAAGCAGCTTTGGGATATGTTGAAGAATCGTCATGATGGAAATGAGAAAACCAGAAAGTTGAGAATGGAAGAATTAAGGAAGGAATTTGAGAATTTCAGTTATGTGGGGAATGACACTTTGAAAGAATTGATTCCTAGATATTGCCATCTTTTGACTGAATTGTCAAATTATGACATTATTATGTCTGAGTTGGTGGACAAATTTGCTGATTCTTTACCATCGTATTGGAATCAACACATTGAGGTTCTGAAAGAGAAGGATGCTTATCAATATTGGACTATCAATGAGGTGATTCAGAAGTTAGAGAACAAGGAGTTGGAGGAAAAGAGGAAAGCTAGGAGATTACAATTCCCACAAAATCCGAAAATGTATCATGCCTCTTCATCTACTTCTGTGAATAGTTCAAATGTGGCAGGTAATGTTGCGCCACATATAGCTTGTGTGTCGAGTGTTATTAAACCACCTAGACAACCAATTAACTATCTCGCACAAACATCAACTTATCCACCAAACTATACCACAAATTCTTACATTCCACCAAAACCTCAAATGTCTACCGCATGTTATTCATCCAATACACCTCAACAACAACCTTATGTTCCTAACACATCACAAGCTTCTTCTAGCCAAATCCTAATGTGTTGGAAACTTCCAACATGGATAATGTAATTGTCGAAGTTGCTCAGCAACACATTGCGTTGGTTTCAGCAATGTTTGCATCTTATAATGGGCTGTTGGCGAGTCAGATTGGAAACAACTGTCTGACTAATAAAGATTATGCACAAATTGATAAGGAGGAGATGGAGCTTATTGATATTCAGTGGGCGTTCGCCAGTGTAATGAGAAGGGCGACCGAGTTTATTGAGAAGACCAGTAGAACTGATTTGGCAACATCACCGAACACCACATATGGCTTCAACAAAGCCAAAGTTAATTATTTTAATTGTGCAGGTAAAGGCCATTTCAAGAGGGAGTGTGTAACACCCGTAGATTCCGGACTCGTGTCTCGTCTTGTAGAGTTTGTACACTTGTAATTTTCCATTTTGACGTGAGTAGAGGGGGCTCTTTGCACATTTCCTAAACCCTTTTTGGAGTAGCTTTGGGAACAAGATACAAAGGAGGCAAGAGATGAGGGACCTTATTGTATTATGTTGCAATTAAAAACCCTACAAGCTCCATCCTAATTCCACACCTCATTATAATATTTCTTCTTGTACTCTCTCGGCCGACAAGTTCCTCAAACAAACATTCTGTGCTTTGGTTCCATTGCCACGAATGGTAATTATTATCTTATAATATTCGATAACAAATATCCTTCTTTGTATTATATTCTTTTTCGATTTGCTCTCTTCTTCGCTGGATAAGAAGAAGAAATAAACATCCATTTTTTTATTCTTTCTTGAGGCCGCAACCAGGAAAGAAGAATATCATTTTTCGCTCGACCGATTTTTCAGGTTCTGACCGTATTATACGGTGGTCTAGAGTCGCATTCATATCAGGCCTCCCGCGCCGTACAACCACACGATTTGAATCGCTCTGTTCTGAATCCAAAACTCGTTCCAGGTTAGTCGCTCTCTCCTCTCGAAAGTAGTAGACAGGAGGGTCGGTCTGAACACCTTTAATGATATGGTTGAGTCGAGCAGGCAATCGAAATCTATTGGGGTCGTATGGATCGATGGCTAGCTAAACTATTTTAACTATGTAAAGCATTAAAGGGACGTTATGTGTGGGGTTTATGGGTATGATAATATTTATGGTTAGGATCCCAGGTTCATCCGAATAGGAGCTTCCTTGGTAAGGGATAATACATGCACGAGCATGTAATTATTTTAATCATGGCGTGTGGTTTAGGGAACCAAGAATCCCATGAAAATTCCATAGGAATAAAGGAGAACTTTAATTTTCTTGTATGTAATAGATAAATGAATATGCTTTGCAATCAGATTGTCAAATATTGTATGTAGTCATATAATTTTTGATTTCATAGTTTGGTATAGTATTATACTAATATATGTATATAAGCATTGCTATTAAGTGTAAGTAATTTTTATTTGTAGAAGGGTAACGAGATTCAAAAAAATATATTGGGTAATATGAGCGCATGCTGATAAGATTTGGATAAATTAGATAAGCATGCTGCTTAGCACCACCATTATTCTTTTTTTTTTAGTCCATAAATTCGCGATGAACATGGGAGTCCTAGAGGTATACACCGTAAAATGGGTTGAGTATGATTTCGTGCGTGAAGAAAACTGTAGAACGCTAGTAAGTAGTAGTGAAATAACGAGGACTTGTATTTATATTCCTTTATTTTCACCAACTTTAAGGTGTTAGTGACGTTAACGTCCTTATTAACAGGTTATTGACTACTTACACCATCTTGTGCTCCTAGCTTGGTGCGAGACGTATATATACGCTAAGGTGAATTCATGTGCCCTTTTCATTATTTTTAAAACATTTTGGGCTAATATGCATGTCTTGAAAGTGTATGTGGAACCTTTCTTGTTAGATCAGGATTTGCCTTGATTTATACTTGATTAGGTTTAATGCTTTATTATATAATATTTGCACATATATAAACTGTGTATGACGGTTACTTAGTATTATAAACTGGGCTATGATAGTTATATAATGTGTCTGCTATGATTTCTAGTTATGGTTTGAGTCTTAGTAGGCGATATGCACCTCTGTAGACTTGTTGTAGTTTGTGACAAATAGGCGGAATGCGCTTATTGTAGATTTAACATAAAGTCTTATGTTAAGTAGGCGGATTGCGCTTATTCTAGACTTTACTTATTATTTGCTTAGGGATCAAATAGGCGGATTGCGTTTATTATAACTCTAAGGTTAAACATTTTGTTAATTATTATATTAACAATTTACTTATTATTTAAGAACTTCATTAAACTTGAATTCACTCAGCTCGTCTGACATTGCGTGCATATTAGCTTGATTTCAGGTAATTGAAGAATAAAGAGGGAAGCCTTGGCTTGCTGCAGGACTACTCAGAGGCGGTTGACATTCTGAAATAAAGAGTCTACTCTATTTATTTGAAAACTATTTTCTAACCTTTTGTTTGTTCTACAAATATGCTTTGACCATCATGGTGAATTTCATGTTTGGATGACTTACCTATTTACTTTTCCGCTGTGTGTTTTCTGATAATAAATAAGACTTCTTGAGTATTAAATTCATGGTTTTAGTCTTTGAATGCCAACTGTTTGAACCGTCGGTTTTGAGGGTCTTACAGAGTGCACTCAGCCAGCTCAACAAGGTAACAGAAATCCATTCAACTCAAATTACCAAAACCGTCAATCTCAGAACCAGCCAACCTATCAAAACCAAAACAACAATAACTATCAATCACAAAATAATTACCAAAACCGACAGAATACATCATAGAACAACTCTGCTAGAAAAACAACTACACCTAACCAGACTCAAACTCAAACATCACATAACCCAACCAGAACCATTATTCCAATCTCCACACCAAATAGCCAAACACAAACCAAAAATCAAAATCAGGCTTTGGTGATACAAAAGGATGAAGGTTTTGACTGGACAGGGATGCAACTGGGTGTTGAAGAGATCACTGTCGGGAATGTAGCTTGTGTTGCTCAGAAGATTGACTTAGAGGAATCGGTGATAGTTAGAGAAGTTTTGGAGACTGAGAAGGATTCTGAGGTAAAGATTGAAGAGATGGTAGATGAAGCGGATATTTATGTTGAAGAATCACAAGTTGAGAAGACTTCGGGAATGATCATTGATTCTGTCACAGATATTCCTGATGAGCGTGATTCAGCATTTTCTGATTCGGAGAGTGAAACAGATTCATAAGCTAGTGGCAATTCATTAGACGATGATATTGATCAACTCCTGGCCGAAGCTGATTTTCTAATGATTGGGAAGTCATGCATTGTTGATGACGCTTTAACAAGGATTGATTACTCTAAGTTCTTTGCTGGAAAGGAAGCGCATTTTGCTTTGATGGCTATGACTGATCCTCCGAAACAGGTAAGTTCTGAATCCACCATTGATATGAATAGTGATAAATATTGTGGAACTTGTGATAGACTGACAGAGGAAAACAAGCAACTCAAGGTTCAACTTGAGAGTGCGAGACTTAACTATCAATTTTATCGCAAAGAAGCACATGAGTTCAACAAAGTGCTTGATGGTTATAAAAAGGACATTTCTGATCTAAAGAAAACTCTTTCTTTAAAACAACTTGCCATAAACAGTTACATAAATGAACTTGAAGAAACAAAATTAGAAATGGCAACCATCAAATGCTTTGCTGATAAGGGCAACAAAAAGCTTGAAAGTTACAAACACATTGCTTATGTGGTTGACCATATCATTGAAGAACCCTCACAAGTAGTGCAAACTACAAGGCTGGTCCATCCCCAGTGTTATTTGAGAACCACACTTTACACTCAATAACACCGGAGAGTTCAATCAAATCTGACTCTGCATCGGATAATTAATCTAACACTTCTAGTGTTGGGGATCCACACTCCGATGTAAGACCGATTTTAGGATTGAATGATGAGAGAGTGACAGCTGTGACTGATGATTCAGACTCAGATGATGAGGAACCTGAGAAAGTGAGTGATATTCCTATGGAAAATCATATAATCACAAATGAACCAATATCACCTTCTCAGATTTCACATCCGATGGCAAATGTACATCGAGTGAATTAATCAGTAAAGAAAGTTGAGAAAAATGAATCAGTTGACAAACCCGTCAAAGTATTTTATTGGATGAAAGGATCCGATAAGATTATCTCTGACGAGGAGTATCCCATAAAATTTGCCAATTATTCAAAAATCGAGAAAATCTAGTAGGAAAGTACTATTTGGTTTCCTAAACATGAGAGGACCAATGATGTACTTCCAGAAATTTTAAAGAAAATATATCTGGATGCTCCAAAAGAACCTAAGGAACATGTCACTAAGTTCATTAAACTGAAAGATAAGACTAGTGGTTTTCTTGAGCCGACTTACTCAAAGGACCCAGCTCCTGAGAGTTTGAGACGTAGATGTGTGGATGATCAATATCCAATCAATACCTACGCTAAGTCGAATGCCAAGAATGTTTTTGAGGAATACCATGCATGTTTCAAGTTCGAGGAGAGAAGGCATTTACTTGTTCACTACCCGTACGTGAGACATAAATGGCACGAAGTTGAGATGAAGGAACCATATAGAAGTCCACTTGACAATCATTGTTATCCTCAAAGACGTTTTGTCCCTCAACCAGCACCATTTTATAATCAAAGTCGTTATTTTCAAAGGAGGGATAATCGTCAATTTACTTATGATCGTCGAAACTGGATTGCTATGGAAAAACCTTTGAAGAAACCAGTGGTGAATTCAACTGTTGATAAACAAAAGGTACCACCAAAACCTGCTGTTAAATCATCAGTTGGACCTAAATCTGTTAATTCAGAGAAGGTAACCAAGAAAGTTTCGTTTGAGAACAATGTTAAGAAACCTATTGTGACTCAAAAGTCTCAGATTAGGATTCTAAAACGTTCTGAACAACTCTGGTCACCGGTGGGTTCTCCGGGTGCTTCTACCTCAAAGGTTAATGAAAAACCTCCAAGTGAGAAAATTTTGATAGATCAAAAATAGGTCGATTCAAATTCAAATGTTTGTGTGAATGAATCTTTTAAATCAATTGTTCAAAGACCCAAGACCAAACAGGCTTGGGTCTCCCGAAAGAACTAACGTTTTCATTTATATGTGCAGGGAGCTCCAGCTGGCCCTGTTAGCAGTCTCTGGATTGTCGACAGTGGAGCTTCTTGTCACATGACTCGTGATTTGACGCTGCTATTCGATATAGCGAACATCAATGGAGGATATGTAGCGTTCGCTGGAAATAAAGGAGGTTATATCACGATGGAGGGAAGTGTGAGTAACGGGATTGTTAGTTTTGAGAAGATTTCTTATGTGAAACAAATGGACTATAATCTGTTAAGTGTCAGCCAAATCTACGACAAACAGTTTTCTGTGCACTTCGATGACTAATCTTGTTATATCCTCAAACCCGGCTTTGTTATTCCAAAGGAGTGGATCATGCTGAAAACACCAAGAGTGAACAATTTGTACATTCTTGATATGTCAAAGGCTATGACAACTCAGGGCCAAGTTACGTGTTTCCTCTCAAAGGCTACAGAGAAAGAATATATTATGTGGCATAGGAGGATGGGACACATTCACCTCAGGAAAATGAATCATTTGGTGAAGAATGAGATAGTTGTAGGCGTTAATGTCAAACATTTTCATCTCAATGACAAGTGTGTGAGTTGCAAGAAGGGGAAGCTAAACACTCCCACAAACTGAAGAAAGTGAATTCTATAGATATGCCACTTGAGCGTTTGCATATGGACCTATTCGGACATGTCAAGCGTAAGAGTCATGCTGGAGAATTATACTGTCTTGTGGTTACTGATGATTACTCTAGATTTTCGTGGGTAATGTGCTTGCAATACAAAAGCGACACATTTAACAACTTGAAAGTTCTGTTCACTCGTTTAGAGAATGCTTATGGATTGAAAATCAAAAGAATTCGGAGTGACAATGGGATGGAGTTCAAAAATGCACAGTTGGATGCTCTTTGTGAAGATAAAGGAATTCATCATGAATACAGTGCTCCGTATACCCCTCAACAGAACGGTGTCGCAGAAAGGAAAAACAGGACTCTAATTGAGACGGCAAGAACAATGCTTGTGGATTCTAACCTTCCAGTAATGTTCTGGAATGAAGCTATATACGCAGCTTGTTACACATTAAATCATGTGTTAACAGTGAAGAAGTTTGGCACAACCTCTTATGAACTATTGAACAGACGTAAGCTGAATTTAGAGTATCTAGAACTATTTGGAGCACCGTGTACTGTGCTAAATCCGTCTAAGAAGTTTGCGCCAAAAGCTGAAGAGGGATTCTTTGTTGGATAAGCAACCCCGCTCAAACGGGTATTCAACAAACGAACTCGTCAGGTAGAGGAGTGGACTAACGTTAAAGTTCAACGATATACTCAGAACGTTCAGGGAAGCGGTCCAGATTGGATGTTTGATTACAAAGATTTCTTTAAATCATTAAATCTAGATAACTTGGTTGATGAGGCTGTTCTAAGACTTTATTACGAGTTTGAAAACGTAGTGACTTCACCGTTGGTGCGTTCGATCACCGTAAATCCTCCAGCAGCTTCTAATGATACCAATGTTCCTGCAGCTGAAGAAGAGGTTTTCCAGGAAGCTTCAAATACTCTTAATACTTCAGAATCAGTAGATGATGAAGAAATTTTCAATGAAGCTATTCTAGATCAGGCAACAGAGGCACCACCAGTGAACCCAAATCCAGATGTTGCTTCATCTTCTAACATGGGTAATGATCTGAATTCGGCAGAAAATTTGACTACTCAAACGGGAGTTCAAGTACCTGATCATCCGGAATCTCGGATTCATCGTATTCACCCGCTCGAGCAAGTTATTGGTGATCCTGGAAGCACTGTTATGACTAGAGGACAACTTCGTAGTGCAAACTCACCTGAAAATCTTGGTGTTTTAGCTTTATATGTAAAAATTCAAAAATCTGGTTGTCAGAATGACTGGTCCTTTGCTTGTTATTTTTCGTAGGTAGAGCCGCGGACATACAAAGACGCTCTATTGGATGATGCTTGGGTTGAGGCGATGCAAGAAGAATGGTTGCAGTTTCAGAAACTGGGTGTTTGGACACTTACAGATTTACAAGGGAAGGAAGGAAATCGGAACCAAATGGGTTTTTAAATGCAAAAAGGATGACAGAGGCGTAATCGTGAGAAACAAAGCTCGATTGGTAGTTCAAGGTTTTCATCAAGCTGAAGGAATTGACTACAATGAAATTTATGCACCTGTGGCGCGTTTAGAAGCTATCCGCATGTTTCTAGTGTTTGCCTCCTACAAGAAATTCAAGGTGTATTAAATGGATGTCAAGAGCGTGTTTCTATACGGTGTGGTCAAGGAAGAGGTATACGTAGGTCAACCTCCAGGCTTTGAAGATCCTATCCACCGGGATAAGGTTTACGTTCTAAACAAAGCACTCTATGGGTTGCACCAGACTCCACGCCAATGGTATGAGGAGTTAAGCACGTACCTACTGTCCAAAAGATTCAAACGAGGTTTGGTTGACTGTACTCTGTTCACCAAAAGAACAGAGGATGACTTGCTTCTCGTCCAGATATATGTTGACGATATTATTTTTGGTTCTACTAACGAACTTTTGTGTAGAGAATTTGAAAAAGAAATGCAGGAAAAGTTCGAGATGAGTGCAATGGGAGAAATGCAGTTTTTCCTCGGCTTGCAGGTGGAATAAAGACCAACGGGCATCTTTATTCACCAAACCAAATACGTATCTGAAGTCTTGAGCCGATTCTAGATGGAAGATTCGAAGCCGATAGGTACCCCAATACAACCTAATCACGGGATTGGAGTTGACGCTAAGGGGGAGCTGACAGATCCTTTCACATACAGAGCAATCGTCGGATCTCTGATGTGTATCTCACAGCATCTAGACCAGATATAATGTTCGCTACATGTCTCTGCGCACGATTCCAATCGAAGTCGAAACAAAGTCATCTTACAGCCGTCAAGCGGATCCTACGATATCTGAAGGGTTGTCCGTCGAGAGGACTTTGGTACCCTAATGATGATAATTTTGACTTTATTGCTTTTAGTGATGCAGATTGGGGCGGTTGTGATAATGATAACAAATCCACAACGGTTGGATGTCAATTCTTGGGGAGAAGGCTTGTGACCTGGCAGTGTAAGAAGCAGACAGCGGTCGCACTATCTACTTGCGAAGCAGAATATATAGCAGCATCGAGTTGTTGCTCACAAGTTCTGTGGATTCAGCAACAGATGGTTGATTACGGTTTGCAATTTCTAAAAACCCCTATTCATTGTGACAACGAAGCCGCAATTGCATTAACTAAAGACACGGTCAATCACTCGAAATCTAAGCATATCCGGATCAAGTATCACTTTATCCATGATTGCTATGCAAAAGAGTTGATTGACATGATCAAAATCCACACTAATTACCAGCGTGCTGATCTTTTTACCAAAGCTTTTGATAGATCTAGATTCGAATTTTTATTAAAAGCTAATGGTGTAAAAGAGAAACAAGACTGATCATCACCTCGGTTTAACACTTTATTTTTAGTTTTTATTGATATAAGCCCTCAACCTGGTAGAGTGCACAAGTTACTTTGTAGCATTAAATTGCTGACCTATACACTTTTGTGCCTCAATACCTTGTAAATTACAGATAACGAAAGCATAATCACGCATTACAATGAGTTTTTGTGCAACTATTCCTTGATACGGGAGTATGTCGTGTGTGTGTGAACCACAGACAATGAAGTTTATAATATAACAAATCATATCAAACACTACATAACAGTCTGCATGTGAGCTTATGTGGATAACAATATCAGTAATTACTGGATCACACATTGTCTTTAATGATAATAAACACAAAAGATAAACGGTGTGATCAGATTTCTCAAAAACTGATATAATCCTCTTACCGGAAATCATAAAATTGTTTACTGCTTTATGTTTACATTTCTGCATTTCACATTTATTCAAAATATACAAAAATTCAAAAAGATTTTAGGTGTGTTTTAGCATAAATTTCAGATAAACCAAAAAGGTTTTATATTTCTGCATTATTTTTGATAACTGATGGTGATTGATGGTTGTTTTCTGAAACTTGATGAACCAATTTGAGTTTTGTAATTTGTAAATGTGAAATGATAAATGTTTGAAGCTTAAAAGGTGTGAAAAAGATTGAACGGGATTTGATTTTGAGATTTGGTAAAATTTTCAAAAATTCCAATCTTCATTCGCCCCTTCGGTGGGTCGAATGTGGAATTTTTCTTACATTCGAGTCTTTAATTTTGGTCAAATGTGAGTGTTCCAGTGTCTTATTATACATTCAAACCCTATATCTACATTCGAGCCTTTCGGTAGGGTCGAATGTAGACATAGTTTCACATTCGCCCTTCCCTAATGGTCGAATGTGGGAGCCTATATTTACTAATCTGCACATTCGAACCCCCATTCCAAAAAAAAAAATCAAATTTCTGAGATAATCCACCCTTGTTGCCCTTGTTTCTTTGATCTTTGCTTTTGATTCCCTACTCATTTCTGATCATTTTCATACCAGATTTACAGGTATTCGTCAAGAAATGAAGGCAGATTGTTTGAATTTGTGTTCAAACCCTTGACCTTGACTATTGGATTGATTATAGACTGTTTTAAGGAAAATTGTTGATTAGGATTTAGTTATAGATAGTTTTAGGGGGAGAATAAACAATAATCTAGGTCAATAACAAGCCAGATTGTTTGATTGATGTTTAAAAGAGTTTCGAACCCTAGATTACACTTAAAAAAAACTATCTAAAACTAAATAATTGAAACAATTGATTGTTGAAAAATCTTTATCGACCATGTTAGATGCTAATCAAAGGAAAATCCGATGTTAAAATGGAATGGATTGCATTCTGAAATTTTGGTCAGATGAACAATCTGGTTCGGCCAGTTATAAAGGGTCGAATGTGACTCTTTAGGTCGAATGTGATTGTTCATAGGGTCGAATGTGAAATAAATGATCGAATGTGAAGGTTTACTTAATATTTTCCACATTCGAGCTCAGAAGTTCACATTCGTACCTTAAAATTTCTTCATTCGTACCCCCGATGGGTCGAATGTGGAATTTTCAAAACCAAATTTCAATTTGGTAAATTTTTTCCGTTTCTAATGAATTTTTCATGTTTCGTTTTTTGCATAATTTTAAATGGCAGAACCACAGAATACTGATATACCAGCTGGATCATCAGGAAAAGCCACTGGTAAGAAGAAAGAGGAGGAATTGCCATTCGAGGAAGCTCATAACTGCTGTGCATTCCTTGGCGAGGTCAAGAAACACACAGAATTCTCTGGCATTGTATATTTTCTAAGAAGAAGCAGAGTCGTTGATGCGTTAGCTACACCAGCAATTATCTATAAAGACCATCAAGTGGACTTCTGGAAAAACGCAAAGATGGATTACTGGGATAACCGAACTGCAATAATATGCATCATTTAGGGACAGCTTGCCATTGTTACAGAAAATGACATTCGGGAAGCCTTGAGATTGCGAGATGAACCGAGAGATCTTAGATGCTTATCTTGGATTGAACAGAGAAAGTGTTTTCTTCGTATGAAGTACAATGGACTGATAACAGATGGAGCTTTACACAAAGGAAAGTTGTGTCCACAGTTCAAGTATCTGGCTCATGTATATTATCCATGTGTTTGGATCAGTTAGTGGTGGTTATAATGTGATGAGGAAGAGCATCAGCTCGTTGATGGTTGCTCTAGTGCTGAACAAGCCATTTAACGTTTCGGGAATGATTTTTGATCATATGCTTGAACCTCTAAAAGGTTTGAAGACAAAGAAGTTCTTAATGTACCCCAGATTCTTACAGATGATTTTCGATTTGAAGTATACTAAGCTGAGGAAAGATCCTACTCAGATGTTAATTCAAGATCACATGAATCTGAACACGTTGATCAGAATGAAAGGATACAAAGGGTTTCCTGAGAATGAAAGACCACCTCAAAAGAACTTGTTTGGACACTTGATTAATCCAGGATATAAGGATCCGGGTGAGGACAAAGCTAGAAATGTTGACAGTAATTCAGATAATGATGATCCTTTGTTTCATGTTAACCCAGAAGCAAAGAGAAAACGTCAAGTGGTAAATGTTGGTGCCAAAAGTGGCAAAGGAAAGGGTAAGGAAAAAGAAGTTGAGGTTGAAACACCAAAAAAAAATACAAGGAGAAAGAAAAGCGTAGCGAGAAAAGGAACTATGTTGGTTGTTGAAGAGTCTTCCGATTCTGAGAAGACTCAAGAAGATGAAAGATGGGATTCTGGTGAAGAGATTTTCAAACAAACCAAGCCCAAGGCCACCGTGGCTGGTGAGTCTGAAAGTCTAAACAAAACCATAGAGGAACAGAGACAAAAGAGCCCAATTGCTGTTGATGAGATAGATCTGGGTCTTGGTATTGGTGAACAAGAATTCAGTGGATCTCCTATGGTGGGTGAGAAACAGAAAAAGCCCAAATACAAGACGATGTCAAAGAAAGATGAGAAAGAGAATCCAAAGAAAAGATGAGCGAAAGAAGTTGAGATTCTACTTGCAGGAAAGAAAATTCCTGAAGTCAGTAGTTCAAAATCTGCTACACCCGTGACATCCCCAGTAGCAAAGAAGTTAAAGAAATCTGCTGCTGAAAAGATTATTGATCCAACTGCAGATTTTGACGCTGCCTTAGAAAGAGTTATGAATAAATTCAAGAAGAAGACTCCTGTTGCTGAAGCTTCAACACCATAGGTTACTGTATCAAGTGATGTGATGGATGCAGTTAATCAGAAGCTTACTGACATAATGAAATTGATAAACCAGCAACAGCAAGAGATCGAAAAATTGAGAAAGAATGAAAAAAGATGTTAGATGTTGTTGAATCTTCTCAAGAAAGTCAAGAGGCATTGGAAGCGAAGATTAAACAACTATAGGAAGAAAATGAGAAATTGTTATTGCATGAACAGAGAAATACTCGAAGATATATCTCTATGAGGCTTGAAAACAAGAAGTTGAGAACGAACAACAAGAGCATAAAAATGCTCATTGATGATTTATATTCGAAAGCTCCACAGTTGAAAACTGGAGAGGAAGATAAAGAACCTGAAGAAGAACAGGTTGATTTCGAACCATCCGAGTCTGAAGAAGAAGAAGAGGATGATGAAGATTTGGATCATGATGCCGGTGATGCTCCTGAGAAAAAGAATGATGATGATAAAGATGATTCTGGAGAAGGTTCAGGAGATAACAGTGCTACAGATGATGATGATGATGATGATGATGATGATGACGATGATGATGATACAGAAAAGTATCGATGTGAAAAGAGAGATTCTGATAAAGATGCAGGGGAATCTAGCTCGAAAGCTCCTAGTGGTAATACTGATGATGACAGTATTTTCTGGAATGAAAAGATTAGATCTTTATCAGAAGATGATAAGAAATTATATCATCAGATGTTAACTAAGAAAGCCTGGACGATCGAACTAACTGGAAATGTTTCCAGAGATTTTTGAGTCTGATGATATGAGATTTGAACTTGAATACAATTATCCTGATCTGGAAGATGGTGAAGTTTCTGCAGCCGTAGCAAAAGAAATACTTGAAGGTTTGGCAAAACAAGTTGGTAAGTCTCTTGAAGAGTTGATGAGTGACAATCAAATTCCTAATATTCCTGAAAAAGAAGCAGGAAATCACTCTGATGATAGAGATGCTCCGGTATTTGAAGATGTTGAGATTAAGGATATTACCAGTGAAGAATATCCAGAGTATTTCAAAGATAAACAGGATGATGCATTTCCTGAATTTTCTGAAGAGATGTTGAATCAAGCTGAGAAACTTGCACAACAAAAGAGTAAGACATTCGTTAGTGAAGTATTCAAGAATGTAGAAAGTCAGAAACCGAATGTTGAACAATCTGACGATCTGAAAAGCTTGTTAAGGAAACTGAAAGAAAAAGAAGCCAACCGACCAAAGACTGAAATTCAGGGAGGTTTCTACAAGTTTCACAATGAATTGTTTAAATGAAAAGCTCTCGGTTGGAAATATTTGAGACAACTAAGGTGTGTTGCTATCAAATGGGAGAAGGGAATTCTGTATTTCAACAGATTCCATGATATAAAAACACTACCTTACTGAGCTGTACGCGATATCTGCCGACATACTTTCTCTGGAGCAACTGTGAACAACGATGCAGTTGGCTATTTCGCAGATCGTATGGCAAGAGAGAGTAGAACGAGATGGGATGTGTTCACTCCACAGTTATCCTAAAAGGATAGTTCACCAAAAGATTGGTCCGATTACTGGGATGAACAAGGTGACGTTAAAGTATAAACCACCGACCGTATTGAAAGATATTCCTTTGATGCCGATTCCACAACATTTTTCAAAAGAATTCATGTGGTGGTACTATGATTGGAAGACCGTAGAAGCTGTTATCTTGCTGAAGGATAAAAGAGATGAGTTCAAGAAGATTCATATTTTTGATCCGATGTGGTTGATCAACTGTTCTCATGAGGATATCATAAAGCTGTATTACAATCCAATTTACTGTGAAGAGAAGGATAGCGAACAAGCTCTGAAATACCAACGTTTGGTATGCTTGTGTTTCGCATGGGATGTCAATGCGGAATGTGATTACGATAAGAAGCTTGGAAAGTTTGTGAAGATTCAGAAAGAAAAGAAGAAAGCTAAACCAACTTTCGAGCCAGTTATGACTAAAGAGCAGAAGACATTATTGCGCATCAAGCTGGTGAACAAGCAGATGGATGAAGCGCGAAGGCAATCCAAGCAATAGTCGTGGGGGAGTTTTTTGATGCACGTTTTGCGACTAATGCTTTTGGATTGTACATTCTAAATTGTTTAGCTGAAAACGTGGGGGCGAAAGTGGAATTAGGTTGGTCGAATGTGGATCTTGAAGGTCGATGGTGGAGATTTCAGGCGAACGTAGAAGAAATAATTACTTATGCTGATTCGAACCTTTGAAGGGTCGAACCTGCACATTCGTCCCTATCAGGGGGCGAATGTACAGGTCTATATAAAGCTGAATTTTTGTTTTGAACATAACTTTTTGGTCATTTGTGTCTGTGTTCGATCTGATTTCTCTCTAGGTGATTTAGAAGTGTCTGAAACTTATATATTTCATTGTAAACACTCATTGTAAGGTTTATAACATTGTTTATGAATGAAATTAATATTGAAAAGGTGAATTTCGTATTTTGATTCGATTACTATCATATTGTAACTGATCCAGGGATTCCGCACCTAGATTAGTAGACTTGTATGATCATCCAAACTTGTTTTTGTTAAAACGATCCTCCACAAATATCAATAAGAGCATGTGTCTGATTCTCAATTTGTTAGATTGATATTTGATCAGATAAACCAGTGCTCTGATACCAATTGTTGGATCAGTATGCTCTTTAACAGTTGCTTGCTTATGAACACTTATATGTTTTGCAAGTTTAATTCAAGCAGTTTTGCAGCGGAATAAGTTATAAAGTTTCACTCTCAACAGGAGTTATTACTCCCCCTGGATGTTTGTAAACTAAAGACAGTTAATGAGAATCTAAGCAATTGAATGTATATGGTAATAAATATGCAAAGAGATTCTCAGAATATGAAATGGTATTTCTAGTTTAAGCTCTGAAGGATTTCAGTTTTCAAATAAGATCAATGTCTAAAATAGTGGGATTAACCCATCTATTTATAGACAAACATATACATGAACCTTGTTACGAAAGCAAGACTGCAACAGGCTGTAGTCTTGGAACTTGTACAAAAGATAAAGTAATAATAAACTAATAAACTACTAAAACATAAGGGATGTGGAGAGATTCTATTACAAGTGCTGATGAGTGACAAACTACTGATGAGTAGTTTGTCTTCAGCAGTTCTTCAGTTGACTTGTCTGGTTTGACTTCAGAACTTCTGATCTTTACTCTTCAGTACTTGTTGAATCCTTCTTCAGTACTTTTGTCTACTTTCTTCAGTAGTTTCATACTAAGAGTATTTTGGCAGAAGTAGGAATTAGACTAAGGTTAGCAAAAGAGGTTTCAACAATCCTTTTTGTCCTTACATACCATATGTTAATATGATCTAACTCCAAAAGCAACTCGTACTGATAACGTGCTATAAAAAAACGGCCTACTAGCAACCCATAAATGAACTATAAGAATGAAGATTATAAGAACATAGATAGAATGATATGATAGAGAATGTAGAACTTCTTTCATTGATCTATGTATGAAATACAATGGCCACTATTTATAGGGCTATAACTTAATACATCTTAAATGAGATATGGGAAGTTAGGAATGTGAATAGTCACATAATAAAATATATTTATAACAATTTTAAAATTTACTGTGATTTTATACATTTTAGAAAAAATATCGTTTTTTTATTTCAAACATATTATAGCTTTAACGAATGAATTTGGGATAAACGTTCAAGTTTTATGTTGGGAAGTTGTTAAACATAAAAAGAAGGTTATGTAAAGTTTATAAAACGTTATAAGAATTAAGTTTATAAAGTTATTAAAACATTTTGGTAAACTTAAACTAACTTTGGTTATCTTTAATTAAAAAAAAACTAACCAAATCAAATTAAACATAACCAAACTAACTGCAGGGACTAATACTGCCATTTTGTGAAAGTTTTAAAACTTCTTTCCCCCTCCTTTCTGTTTCACGATTTTGGCAAGAATGGCCGGGTCCGGTTGGATTCCGGCCGATTTAAAAGTCGATATTACGGCCATTGATGCTCGTTTTTATTGCTACCCATACGTTTCTCCTCCAACATTTAACGATTCTATTAATTCTAAGCAAGTAATAATCGTGTTTTAATGTGCTTTAATCGAATCCTCAAGCTTATAACGGTCGGACTTATTTTCGAACTATAATGCCGTTTTTACACAACCATTATATTAGCATAACCCACACATTAGTTTCTGTACTCATTTACACTATAAAACACCTTTAAAGGCTCGCAACATCATCTAGAATCCATGCCCAATTTGCATTCATTATTTCGGTTCTTGCAGCTTCAATTTCGTTCTTTTTAAGCATTTGCAGGGGCCTAGACTCCTCCCGAGGTTTTATGCCGGCGATCTACAATTGATCAAGGGCTTTCCTCGTAGATTGTGTGTTGTTCATTGTGTTTATCAATTTATTTGTTCATTATAAACAGTTCCATCCTGAGGATATAACTGTCCATCCCAAAGCTAACCTAAACTATCCTGAGCATAGTTGTCATATTTTTTCTTCTTTAATATCCTGATACACCGTCTTCAGAATATAATTGACCCCTTAACGTATTTTCCGTAGTTGTTTTCAGCATCCGTTCATAAGTCATCAATTACTATATAAATGAATTTAGAGTAGATTTCTATACCAAAGTTATTATTAGGACATTGAACACAATAATAGTATTTATATTAATAATTTAAAAGGATGTTTATAGTAGCATTACTGAGTTATATATAACTATTCACTTTACATATATTAAAATATTAGCTACACTTAGTATATTTCATGTCATTTGTTAAAGAAGTTTGTTATGGAAATATTATTTATTTAAAACATAATAAGTAGTCAATAAAAACTATAATTACACCTTTTATAGATGATGATATTTTTATATAATTTTTATTGATATAAAATATATGTTTAATTTTTAAATATATATAAGAGCAATAAAAGAGTTCAAAATATTAGTAAGAACAATAGTTTTAATTGTTTTATTAATATAAAATAATAACATTATAATGATATGTTATGTTTCAATCTAGATCCTTCGTTTGTACAGTGGTCATCAAAGACTTTTAGGGCTCTGCGGGCTGTTTGTAATTATGAATTTGAAAAGACTGAACTAATATGAATTTATAGGTATTTTGTTAGATATTGATTACAAGTTAAGTTTGAAAAGTCTGTTTTTAAACTATGTTTAAATAATCCTTTAGTTGAAAGATGTAATGTATCGTAGTTGTTTGCAACATCCGTTGACAACTCATGAAATATTCTATAACTTGAATTTAGAGTAGATTTCTTTACCAAAGTTATTATTAGGACATTGAACACAATAATAGTATTTATATTAATAATTTAAAAGGATGTTTATAATAGCATTACTAAGTTATATATAGCTATTCACATTACATGTATTAAAATATTAGCTACACTTAGTATATTTCATGTCATTTCTTAAAGAAGCTTGTTATGGAAATATTATTTATTTAAAACATAATAAGTAGTCAATAAAAACTATAGTTACACCTTTTATAAATGATGATATTTTTGTATAATTTTTATTGATATAAAATATATCTTCTATAATATTAAATAGAAGTACATTTTGCATTAATTATGGACGTATCTTCTGTAAGTATTGGTCTATATCTTTCATTTGTGTAGTGGTCATTATAGACCTTTAGGGGTGTGGGATATTTTGTAATTATGAATTTGAAAGGATTGATTTATTTTAAATATACATATATCAAGATTTTAATTAATTATGTAACAAAGGATATTATACTCAGTTTTTTGACGTTTAACATTTACAAAGTTTTGTTTTATTACAACTGTTGGTATGTTAACAGATGTTATACAAAGGTCCAAAAGTAATGATTACTATTTTTAAGTTACTTTATTAACAATATTATTTTATTATTATTGTGTTGCAATTTTCTTGCAGTCTATTGAAAGGATCCAAGGTAGTTTCTAACTTCATATTTACTTGAAATGCAAGTTATCAAGTTGAAAATTAACTTTCCCTATAGTTACTTTGTTAGTTTTTTATTCATCTTATTATATGATAAAATAAAATAAAATAATAAGAAAATAATATTATTAAAAATTTAGGTGTGCTTAAAATGTAACTGATAAAGTTGAAAACCAACTTTACGAATAATTAGTATTTTTATTATTATTCTATAAAAGGGGTGGAACTGTTTTTAAAGAAATTTTGTTAAAGAGGAGTAAAAAGATTTTAGTAAGTGCTGAAAACTGCAGATTAATTATTGATATGTAGTGTCCCTGTCTTTACAAAGTTTTGTTTAATAACAACTGTTGGGATGTTTACAGATATTATACAAAGGACCAAAAGTAATGATTACTAAATGTAAGTTACTTTATTAACAATATTATTTTATTATTATTGTGTTGCAATTTTCTTCCACTATATTGAAAGGACCTAAAGTAGTTTGCAACTTCATATTTACTTGAAATGCAACTTATCCAGCTGAAAATTAGCTTTCCGTATAGTTACTTTCTTACTTTTTTATTATTCATCTTATAATATGAAAACAATATTATTAAAAATTTATTATTAAATTATTATGACTTTTAAAAGAGTGATATAATTTGAATTTATAGTTATTTTTATCAATCTATTATGATAAAAATGTTATTTTCATTAACTTTCAAGCGATGAAGACCCTTTGTGATTATTATGAATTTGAAAAGAGTGATGTGAAATTGTATATTTATTGTAATCTTTAATTGTAAAATTGTATTGATTGACAGTTGTTTGATAAAGCTAGATATCATTCAACAAATGTTTTAAAACAGATTATATACAAGTTTTATTACAAGTTTTGTTGATCTTATATATTTTATTACAAGTTGTATTGTTATTGTAATCTCTTTTAGTTGTTTTATAATAGTAAAAATATTTACATCTTTCATTAATTACCGCTGTATTTTGCAAGTTTCCATCTACAAAGAAATACTGTATAGTGATCATTATAGTGCTTTAAGGGTATTCACTGGTTGTAATAATTATTACCTTGAAACTCGAATTTTGAAATGACATGATATTTTTTACTTATATTTATTTATCAAAAATAAATATATACATATTTCTATTAATTAAAAAATAATAATAAATTAAGTTAAACATAAGGATTTTAAAAATTATCGTTTTTTGTTTATAATATATGTACTGTAAAATAATATAGTTTTCATCATTTATTGAATTTCAGTTTTATTTGATCTACGTTTTTGTAAAATGCAATATAATTTAAAAAAGATAATATATGTTTATATTTATATATAAGATTTACAATTTTCAAGTATTTTTAATTTAAAATGACTTTTTTTTTTTTTGCAAATTATAGTTACCATAAAGATGTAATAAATATTTGGAATTATTAGTTTATTCACCGTATAAAAAGTTGAGAAATTCGCAATATTCATTTTCTATTTTTGGCTTTGAAAATAACTATTTTCAGTTTAGAACTGCCCATGATATATGGATAATGATATTAACATTTTTTTTTATCATTTTTGTTTTGTTGAATTGTCTTTCATTATATCAAAAGTAAATACAAAATATCAAAGGTAACTTCCAACTTTAGGTTTACTTGAAATCTAACTGATAAAGTTGAAAACCAACTTTAAGAATAATTAGTATATTTTTTTATTCTATAAAATTGGAGGAACTCCCAATATTTTATTAGTTGTTTTGCTAATGCTTTTACTATTGATGCAATAAGTAAAAAATGTTATTATAATATGTGAGACATTTTATCTCTCTATATAAAAGGCAAGCAACTCATCATTTCATTTTCCAAATTTTTTTTTTCATTTATTATGATAAATAAATAAAGCTACCATCGATCAAAACTATTATTTTTTTTTCTTATGAAAACAAAAAAATGGATAAGAGTAAAGGCTTTGATAATCAAGTTGAAATTGATATTCTTGGAAGATTCTTACAATCAAAGGAAAATATTATTCTTATCACGATCTCTTTTACAGCCTGTCTAATTAGAGATGGGTGTATAGTGAAATAATATGTCTCTGATTCTTAAATAGTTAGAGCTATTATCTGTAATTATTTTTGTTTTTGTTTTTGTCTTCTTCAGGTTTTTTGGTCATTTTCTCTCTATATTTGTATGTATTTTTCATTCTGATGGAAGAAATGTCATAGTTAGCATTACTTCAGTTTTGTATTGGATGTCATAATTAACATTACTTCAGTTTTGTATGTATATTGGATTTTTTTTCCTTTGAATTCTTACGTTTTTTATATTTTGGTGACTTTTGTATCGATATGTAAAATGTATATACCTTTGTTAGAATTCTTACGTTTTTTATATTTTGGTGAGTTTTGTATCGATATGGATTTTTTTCTTAGAATTCTTATGCGGTTGTAATAATATAAAGTTGAATTCTATAACAGCTTTTTTATTTTTTTTAATTTGTTGTTCAGTAAACAGATCATAGCTTTTGGTTTGTTTATGTTTTTTTATATCTTTGTTTATAATAATTGTATTAAAAAAAATATATTATTCGTTAAGTTTATTTTTAAAAGCAACAACTGTTTGTTATAACAGTTGTAACGTTAATAATCACAGATTACTTATAACAGATGCATAAGCATTTGAAGAAACAATAACCTGCACAGCTGGCCGGTGTATGCCTCGACGGTGTTGAATAGGGGAACCACAGCTCAGCCTTCGTCTTCTCCGATGAGATCCAGACCTGTGAAGAGAAATGAAAGGTGGGGCGTGGAGGTGACTGCTAGGAAACCATAAATGGAGTCCAACGTACAGACACAAAAAGTGATGGCAGCTCTGGCGGCAGCCATGTGTTATCAGGGGGTAATATGTATGTGATAACTTGTGCCCTAATAAGAGGTGAAGACCTCTTATATAGGGTTTCTCATGGGCCTTAATGGGCCAGACATCATGGACCCCTAACTATATGGGCACATAGCCCATTGGCACCAAGCCCAGTTAGGGGGTTACCTCCACACCCCAATATTAGTAAATAATATTAGAAGTAACAAATAATAAAGACGGTATGTCGGGTCAAGCACCATACCTCTACAAGTCCCCCTAGTCTAGTGTTGCTCCCAAGTGCAAGCGTTGGGTGGAGCGCTGGACTAATTAGGAGTGCTCGGGAATGAAGATTAAGAGCTTTATCTTCTCGGTGGACCAATAACTCGAACGTTTCATCTTCTTGTTTTGATGTGTGTAGGAGGTTGCTCGTTGAGCTCGTTACCAACTAAGTGTCACCTTCTAGGCTAACTGTTGCCGGCGCGCGAGCGTCCAGTAACGATTTGTTGCAGGTGTTATTGTGGCTCATTGCCAAACCTGCAAGTATCTCCATCCTATAATATGGGTGTATTATGAGGCGCCCAGCCTTGTATTAGTATATCTAAACTTGTAATAAGTAGGTAAATAACGCTAAATATAAAAAGGTTGTACCAAAACCTTGAGCGGCCAATGCTATGGCGCGCGTGCGGATGTTATAGCATGCGGTGAAGTAACAACATCTCTCTCGGGGGGTGGGTTCATACGGCGCATCATGGTATGAGAACCCTCTAAAGTGGTGTTATACCATGCCATTCCCCCAGTTCAGTGCTGCTAAGTGTAATGCTTAGGAGCATTGAACTTATAATAAGATTATCCTTCGCCAATGGATCGTATGACGCGCCAAAGTTATCGTCCGCAGATTGCTTTAAGTAGGCAAGGGCATGCTCCGCGAAGGACGCCTTTTTAGGGCGTATGCCAGTCAAAAGCAATGCTCCACGATATTCGTGAAGTGCTTTGCGGTGGCGTACGATAGCCATTGACTGCGCGAAGTGCTTGATGTTGACGGATGGAAGCAATCTGCGGAGAACGTCTTTTAAAGTATTACGTCAACTCAACGCAGTGGTGGCGCGTTCCTGAAAATGAGTCGCGCAGCATTGTAACACGTTCCTGAAAAGGAGATGTGGCGGCGCGTTCCAAAAAAGGAGACGCACGCGAAGTTGAAGCACATTCCTGAAAATGAGACGTGGCGGCGCGTTCCTGAATAAGAGATGCGCGCGAAGTTGAAGCACGTTCCTGAAAAGGAGACGTGGCGGCGCGTTCCTGAAATGGAGACGCGTGCGAAGTTGAAGCACGTTCCTGAAAAGGAGACGTGGCGGCGCGTTCCTGAAAAGGAGACGCGCGCGAAGTTGAAGCACGTTCCTGAAAAGGAGACGTGGTGACGTCGTAGCACATTCCTGAAAAGGAGACGTGGTGGCGCGTTCCTGAAAAGGAGACGCACGCGAAGTTGAAGCACGTTCCAGAAAAGGAGACGTGGCGGCGCGTTCCTGAAAACGAGACGCGCGCGAAGTTGAAGCACGTTCCTGAGAAGGAGACGTGGTGACGTCGTAGCACGTTCCTGAAAAGGAGACGTGGCGGCGCGTTCCTGAAAAGGAGACGCGCGCGAAGTTGAAGGACGTTCCTGAAAAGGAGATGTGGCGGCATGTTCCTGAAAAGGGGACGTTGCCGTTGCGTAGGGAGTTACCGACAAGCGGGGTTACCCGTAGCGTGGAGTTACCGGCTCTGCGCGGGCTTACCGTTGCGTAGGGAGTTACCGACAAGCGGGGTTACCCGTAGCGTGGAGTTACCGGCTCTGCGCGGGCTTACCGTTGCGTAGGGAGTTACCGACAAGCGGGGTTACCCGTAGCGTGGAGTTACCGGCTCTGCGCGGGCTTACCGTTGCGTAGGGAGTTACCGACAAGCGGGGTTACCCGTAGCGTGGAGTTACCGGCTCTGCGCGGGCTTACCGTTGCGTAGGGAGTTACCGACAAGCGGGGTTACCCGTAGCGTGGAGTTACCGGCTCTGCGCGGGGTTACCGTTGCGTAGGGAGTTACCGACAAGCGGGGTTACCCGTAGCGTGGAGTTACCGGCTCTGCGCGGGGTTACCGTTGCGTAGGGAGTTACCGACAAGCGGGGTTACCCGTAGCGTGGAGTTACCGGCTCTGCGCGGGGTTACCGTTGCGTAGGGAGTTACCGACAAGCGGGGTTACCCGTAGCGTGGAGTTACCGGCTCAGCGCGGGCTTACCGTTTTGTAGGGAGTTACCGACAAGCGGGGTTACCCGTAGCGTGGAGTTACCGGCTCTGCGCGGGGTTACCGTTGCGTAGGGAGTTACCGACAAGCGGGGTTACCCGTAGCGTGGAGTTACCGGCTCAGCGCGGGCTTACCGTTTTGTAGGGAGTTACCGACAAGCGGGGTTACCCGTAGCATGGCGGAACCTGCAAGAATCAGTCATATAATATGGGTGTATTGTGAGGTGCCCAACCTTGTGTTAATGCATCATGAACTTTAGAATAAGTTACTAGATATAAAGAACGTCAAATATTAAAAGATTGTACCAAAACCTTTTATTCGAAGCTGGATCATTTGGCGTATTGTGATATAAGAACCATCTAAAATGGTGTTATACCTTGCCAGTCCCCCAGTTCTTTACAGCTACATATGATGTTAGTAGCATTGAATAGATCCTTCCAAGTTTGCAATGTATGATTTACATGACTACTTTAAAACATGCCTTGTATCCGTGTACTGACAGACAACTTGCAAAGCCTTAATTGATTGTGCAAGATGCTCATGTTCATGTGGGTCACTTTTTTTTTTTTTTTTTTTTTTTTGAGTACCCATATAATGAAAATGGTATAAATTAAGATTCTAGAACCTTGCGTACGTGGATAAAAGAGACTTAATCATGCACCTGTGGGTCCCCTTCCCAAAATACTATAATCATGAAAGTACTTAAATAGTATTTAAATATGTGATAAAGGAATGAGATTAGAACCTTCCGCAGATGATAAGAGCCATAGTTGGCGGACACCGACTCGTGATTGGCACAAGCGGGCTCAGCATATCCGTTTGCGCGGCGCCGAGTGGTGGTGGCGGAGCATGTCCGGGTTACGCCGAGTGGCAGGCAGCGGAGCATGTCCGGACTACGCCGAGTGGCAGGCGGCGGAGCATGTCCGGGTTACTCAGAGTGACGGTGGCGGAGCATGTCCCCATTACGCCGGGTGGCAGGCGGCGGAGCATGTCCGCGTTACGCCGAGTGGCGAGTGGCGGAGGATGTCCAGGTTGAGCCAAGTGGCGATGGCGGAGCATGTCCGGGTTACGCCGAGTGGCGGGTGCGGAGCACGTCTTTTTACGTCAAGCGGAAGCCTTACTCCGCGGACACGCGGAGAGCCACCTAGTTGGGCGCCGATTTGCAATGTTAAGGCGAAGTATGGATGACGGATGTTAGGAAGCTCCGGTATGGTGAAGGCGAACGATTTATAGAAAATATCACAGTGTGAATGTCACAGCGTGAATGTGTATGCAATGAGTGGTTGTACGAAGCGCAAACCAAGTTGTACCCACATCCTTTTTTTGTTGGCCTTTTCGTCTGTAACTAATCTTTATAGAAAATATCATGGGTTTGTGAATATGAATAGATGACAAAGATTAGTGGTTAGGGCTTGGATGAACACTGCTTTGAAGGTGCAGATAAGAAACCCACATAGAACTTAAAAGAAAAACCCAGATCTACAAAGTGTTTCGTTACAGATGGCTTTTTTCAGCTCTAATATAATAGATCTGAAGGTTTTGACTTTTGATAAAGAAGAACAAAAACAATCCCAGATCTGAAAAGTATTCCACTAGAGATAATCTTTTCAGCTTCGATAGAGCAGATCTGGAGCTTTGGAGGAAGAGAAAACTGAGTGTAGTTCGTTGTCGGTCCCACGGATGGCGCCAATGAAGAAACAATAACCTGCACAGCTGGCCGGTGTATGCCTCGACGGTGTTGAATAGGGGAACCACAGCTCAGCCTTCGTCTTCTCCGGTGAGATCCAGACCTGTGAAGAGAAAAGAAAGGTGGGGCGTGGAGGTGACTGCTAGGAAACCATAAATGGAGTCCAACGTACAGACACAAAAAGTGATGGCAGCTCTGGCGGCAGCCATGTGTTATCAGGGGGTAATATGTATGTGATAACTTGTGCCCTAATAAGAGGTGAAGACCTCTTATATAGGGTTTCTCATGGACCTTAATGGGCCAGACATCATGGACCCCTAACTATATGGGCACATAGCCCATTGGCACCAAGCCCAGTTAGGGGGTTACCTCCACACCCCAATATTAGTAAATAATATTAGAAGTAACAAATAATAAAGACGGTATGTCGGGTCAAGCACCATACCTCTACAGCATTAATAAGCAGGCATATCAACAGCATAAAAATAATTATTACGGTTTTGAAGTAACTTTATTAAAAATATTATTTTATTATTATTGTTGTGTTTGCAGTTGTCTTTCATTCTATAAAAAATAAATTAAAATTTCCATAACTAACTTCCGACTTTATAGTTTCTTGAAATGCAACTAATAAAGTTGAAAACCAACTTTACCATTTCGAACAGTTATTTATCTCAGTCTATAAAAGGGGATGAATTCCCAATATTTGTGACACCCAGCAAGTTTAGGTTAACATTTCATAAAATACATAAGTCTACCTTAACGAGAAACGTTTTCAAACATACTTAACTAGGTCGGTTGAGTCGTTATGATGGTTTCGGGAATCATCGGGAGTCGTTACAGTGATCCACAGGATCATTGGGAGTCGGTCCATAACCATGTGAACACGGATTGGTGAATTGTAGAATCTCCGGGTTTAACGCACACACGCAAGTCTTGAGTCCCGGGAATTGTTGAACCGATGTGAACGTGTAGTTATCATGCATTATGTGTTTACAACCATTATATGACTTGTCGGTATGTGAATACGTGCTTATATGTGCTAAAATAGTGTTTAACGCGCCAAAAACCCAAATAAACATGCTGAAGGTGATTACGTGTAATTGCATGACATTATAGGTGATTACGTGTAATTGCATGACATTATAGGTGATTACGTGTAATTGCATGACATTATAGGTGATTATGTGTAATTGCATGTAAATAGGGGGTGATTGGCCTAATCGCCTGTTGTTGGGGGCGATTGGGAGATTTTAGGGGCGATTAGAGCCCCAATTGCATGTCAGATCAGGCGATTACAGCCCTAATCGCCTGTTGTTGCGCCCTAATCGCCTGTTGTTGCACCCTAATCGCTTGCACTGCATCTGACGACTAGAAACGCCTATAAATACCACCTTTATGATGCAAAACATCATTTGTGAAACCCTAACACACCCCAAAGCTATCCTACACCTTATCCAACCTCTGGAACACGTTTTTGCTCAAGAAATTACCTTTCCAAGCCTTACACCTCACAATCTAGCAAATTCAAGGTGTGTTCTTCATCCCAAACCTTTGTAATGTTATTATTTTACCCCCTAAAGGTCAAGACCTGATTTCTAAACATTTGTGTCTTTGAAAACTTATTAAAAACGGTTTCTAAACAAACCCAAACCTTTATGCTTGTTATATGTGGTGTATTCATGTAAAGATTGGATTTTTATTGATAAAACATGATTGTTCTTGTGTTGTGGATATGTTTCTGACTTAAATGAGTTATTATGATGGTAACCTAGGAGTTTGGAGGTTCATAGTTGTGTATTGTTGATAATAGGTGTTTTAACTCGTTTGAATGATTATGAAGGATTGATGATGATATGATGTGTTTTGTTGATTATTTGAGGTTAGGGTTTACTCTAGGATGATGCTAGAACAGTAGATAATGTCGGACAACGTCGTTATGTGATGAAATCTGGATATTTGCTATTTAGGGTAAGTTTTGCATGTTGATGTGATGTTTACATGCTAGTTATGCTATTTTGGGAAAATGCTTGCATTCAGGATTGTTAAGATGATAATAAATTGGGGGGGTTTTGGCTTGAAATAGGTTGATAAATGTTTTGGGTTTGATATTGGGTGTTTCCACATGTTTCGGACCTGATTTGGAAGGTTAAACGCGTGAAAAAAGTGGAAACATGCTGCAGGGGGCGATTAGGGCATCCTAATCACCTGAGGAGTAGGTGATTAGTCCCAATCGCATGTAGCTAGGGGCGATTGGGAGCCTAATCGCGTATAATCCATGTGATTACAACCCCAATCACTAATTTGACCATCCTAATCACCAGTCGACTTTCCCAATTGCATGTTTGATTCCTAATCGCGTGTACTGCTGTTATATGTGTATTTTAACATCCTGGAACATGGTTTGACACCTAGGAACATGTTAGGAAACCCGTGACATGTCTAATAACTTGGTGACACGTATTTGGACTTGTTTATGCGTTAATTGGGCGTTATGCTAGACATGGTGAATTTTTGCATATGTTGCATGATATCTTGTATGTGGTTGTGACACCCGACATATTTGACTTGACATATTTAAACTCATAAGTCTACCTTAGCGGGAAACGTTTTACTTACGTACTTAACTGGGTTAGTTGAGTCTGGATTTTCTTACGTATTGTCCAGGGTTCAATGATCTGGAGGATCATTGGTGTCTTTTACGTTCACACAAGTCTTGAATCCCGTTGTTGGTGAATTACATAAACTAAATTAAGTGTTATGCGTAGACTGATTCTTATGTGGTGGATTATATGCAAATACGTGTTTAAACGATGTTTAGATGATTATCCATTCTTGTATATGTTAAACATAGACTAGGATTACATTTTCATGTGTAAGGATGTGTTAAAATGCGTTAAACATGACAAACTGAAAAATCTGGAAAAAGGCATTTCCTGGTTCGACCTTTCGAAGGGTCGAACCTGGCCATCCATATGATAAAAGTGATCCCTTTCGACCAAAATAAATGACATTCGACCCTTGAAAAGGGTCGAACCTGGCTACCTGGTTAAAGGGAAACTACATTCGACCATCTTATTCCACGTTCGCCCTCATGTAAGGGTCGAACCTGGACATACTATAAATACCATCCTTAGTCATTTTCCATCATTTCACAAACCCTAAACGCCTCCAAACACTCTCTTTCGACTTTTATCATTGGGGAAGGAGTTTTTAAGCTTGTTTTTCATAATCCAACTATCTAAATCATTACAAGTGAAGATCTAAGGTGTGTTCTTCATTCTAAATCCTTTTTGAGTAATCTTAATTTGTTTTTGTAAAACCCCAAAGTTCCAGATCTGATCTAAGATGACTTTTACAAATAATAACCTTTCTAAAACCTTTCTAAACAAAACCTCATCATAAAACATGAGTTTTCTTATGTATTAACATGTGTTAATGATTCTTCATGATTATGAATGTGATTGTTTGATGTTGTATGATATGTGGATGATATAGAAGATGTCCTAGGAAGGTTGTAACTAATGAGTATTGATTATCTTAGGTCAAAAACTATTGTATGATGGTGTTAGGTCTAATTTGGGGATTTTGATAGATTTAGGGATTTATGCATGATGTTATTAGGGATGATATGATTAGGGGTTTTGATCTACATGATAATCTGAGTATGATAATGTGTTTATTAAATGATTTCACAAAAGTTCCCTAATTGGGTAAGGTTTCCATGCATGATGTGACATCTCCATAATTTTTGCCATTTTGGGTAAACATTAAAACGGACTAATTTGGGAGTAAAATTAGTAGAGTTATGTGGGGATATGTTATTCATACTTGACTGCTGTGTTTCATGATGTTTCGTGATGTTTTTGGATGTTTTTATTGCGTTTTTGGAAGAATCAAACTGACAGGGTCGAACCTGGAGTTCCTTCGACCAGTCGTGGGGTCAAAGGTGGAACTCCAGGGTCGAACCTACACTAATTTGGTCGAACGTGCTTGTTTTAAGTCGAATTAACACATGTTAAGGTCGAATGAACTTGTTTTAGGTTGCATGAACTTATCTTGTGGTCGAAGGAACCCAAAAGGGGTCGAACCAAGCTTCTTGGGGTTGAACCTACCTTATTTCCTTCCACCTTCGACCCGACTAATTCATATGTGCGATTTTTGATGCAAACTAAGTGTGTTATGCTCGAAACTTACTTGTAATCTATGGGTACTTGATTTGTTTTTGTAATGGGTCACCAACGGGATGTCGAGTCGGTCTAGTGTGTTGGTTAAACTGTCAAGCACGTTTCAAACTTACTTAGTCATGATCTGGACAATCAGGGACTAGTTAACCTTAGTGATATTAGTCAAAACTTTTATACAAACTTTATTGATAGATCGCCGGTATTTGGGATTATCAAGACTTGTCTTTATTCTTGTTTTGGGAACGCAAACTAAGGTGAGTGTCACAGCCCCATTCTTTACTGTTTTCAGAATATTCTGGGGAGAAACATGCGGTAAAACTTTCTAACTTTTAGACCAACATATTACATTATATCACATGGATACTTAGTGACTATTACTTCATCATTAAAGTCCTCTCATGTCTTAGTGAACCATCAATATGTGGGTACATAGCGGGGAAAGTGTGAATAGATCTATTGGGCCTGGCAAGCCCCACTCGGGCCGACTGGAGGTCAGTGGCGGGTGCATATTTGTCATATATCTTATGGCACCCGGTGATGAACCGGTGACGGGTTTGAGGCATTCTTATTTTTTCAGCAGTGGTTCACGACACTATAGTATCATGTAACGATGTCTAGCTAGCATTAGGTATAGATGTAAGGATTGTTGGGTCTGGTTTACTTGTGACAAACTTTTACAAACTAAATCTCTGTGACTCACCGGCACTTTATGTGTTGTCTAACTTCGCATGTTTTCTCAGGTCGCTAAGGTAGCAGAGAGTCTTAGGCACACTAGAGTCGCACTGCGTCTAGTCTTGCATACATAAGCAAACCGGGTTATGTTTGCATTCATACTTTAACATTGGTTTTGAAAACATTTAATTTGCATCTGCTGTCGTTGTCTACTTTACTTTTAAACTTATAAACTGCGTGGTTGGTATTTCACGTGCCTCGCGGTAAAATCCCACAAGTGGAATTTGAGGGTGTGATAGATTGGTATCAGAGCCAATGGTTATAGTGAACTAGGACTGAATGTAGAGTCTAGTCTATAGCCGAGTCACACACTAGACGGTCACATGTTATGAGTCTTTTAGTGGGAAAACTTACCGACTTTGTCGGAGTGTCTATATCATCATACTTGGGTATCATCATACTTATGCGTTAGATCATCTATTCTTACTTAGGCTTGGCCTATTCTTCATCTTACCTTCTTCTTTGGGATTTGAAGACAAAGGGATGGACTTGTTGATTCTTGGCACAGTGGTGTTGCGCATTGGAGCGACTTTGACGTGCTTTTGAGATCTGTCCAGTATTCAGACATCTTCCTTTCTACTCCAATGGACACACTTGCTCACACACTATCTTGCACTTGTACTTGGATTTAAACACCTCGAAATGATTGTTCATTCAAAACTCTTTTACTCTTGGTATTCTGATCAGATGATTCGTGGTTGACACGGATTGGTCGGATCAGGATGACCCTCTATTGTTATCATTAGTTGATTTGCACTAGTGATGAATCTGAACTTCTTGTTCTCTGTGTATTCCAGAAGATGCCAGCTGCTCGTGGTGGTGGACGTCGTGGTGGCGGTGGGGGACGTTGTGGTGGCGGCGGTGGTCGCGGTGGCGGTCGTGGTGATGAGCCTGTCACTATGACCCAATCCAAGCTGAACAACATGATTCAGCAACAGGTGTTTGTTGCTCTTGCTGCATTCCAGGCTTCTCAGCAGGGATTTGCCGGTGGTAATTTGATTACTACTACTTCTGTTTCTTTATACCGTTGAAGGTATGTTCGTCTTGCTTATCTGAGTGTTGATGCAGGTAATGCTGTTAATCCTCATCTTCCCACTTGCTCCTATATAATGTTTATGGACTGCAAGCCTCATAACTTTAGTGGGAAAGATGGTGCAGTGGGTTTACTGAGGTGGTTGGAGAAGGTTGTCTCTGCTTTTGCGATGTGTAACTGTCCTGTTGTGGACCATGTAAAGTACGCTTCTGGTACTTTTGAGAATCATGCTTTGACGTGGTGGAATTCTGTTATCCAGACTGTTGGGTTGGTTGAGGCCAATGCCATGCCTTGGGATGAGTTTGTGTTTCATTTGAAGACCGAGTACTGTCCCCGTGACGAGATCAAAAAGCTGGAGCACGAGCTGTGGAATCATACTATGGTTGGATCCGAGATTGAGGAGTATGATGTTCGTTATCATGAGTTGGTTCTTATGTGTTTGGATGCTGATACTCCAGACTATAACACGGGCAACAACACATGCAACGCTTGTCAGTAATGGTTTCAGCAACACAATCGTAGTAGTAAGGGAACGTTTGTTATTTACTTGAAGGCTTTGCACACTTGGTATTTTGAGATGAAACTCTTTACGCATGAAAACGTTTTGTGAACTTAAAACCTGTGAAATCACCAGCATTATATGTTGACATCTTTTTGGCATGTTTTCTCAGGTCGCTAAGGTAGCAGCATTGAGTTTAGGCGCACAGAGTCGCACTCGCGTCTAGGATCATGTTTCGCGTCTTGGATTATTTAAACTTTAAACTTATGTTTCATCGTTATACGTTTTGTAAAACCTATTTTGCTTCCGCTGTGTTTTGAATCATCATTTTCAAACTATTGCATGGTTTGGTTTACGTATCTTATCGCATATAGTTGTCGTTCATTGTGACCGTTGACATGGATCCTGGTGTGTCACGCGCCTCGCGGTAAAACTCCGCACGTGGAATTTGAGGGTGTGACAATATTGATTTTCAGTATTCTCACTTTACATCTCTCCATTCAATATGCATTATGATATTACTTTTACTTCTTCCACAATTGAAAGATTCTTTTAATCAAAGGAAAATAGGTTGCCAACAGTTTGTTGGTAAACTACTTCAAATTGAAGTTTTTTAGATTCTTCAAATCAAAAGAAAAACATCAATTTATTATTATATATATACATTCACTTCCTATCTTCAAATGTTAAGCTTTTTGGATCTGGATAATATTTACATACGACCTGCGGTCGTGTGCTGGTTCCCTATTGTCAATCTTTAGGGCTTTTAGATTTAATATACTGGATCTTACATATTAAATTTGCAAAGATCTTGATGAATATATTCATGAATCTTCTTCATCCACGCATACATGTGAGACTCATATTTCAGTTTGGTCGTCACTAACACCTGGATGATCATTTTTTTCGTTAGGGCTTTTAGAACTGGATGACATTTAAATATATTCCGATGATGCTGGCAAGAAATATCATTCTCTATTGTTAGGTTGTTATAAATATATTTTTATTTACGTTGAATTTTTATGTAGTTTGTAAAGTCACATATTGTAATTGTATTGTCATTGAAGTATTTTTTTTTAAATATATTTGTATTTCTTTTTTTATTCAAATTATTGAATCAAAGGAAAATAGGTTGCTAACAGTTTGTTGGTAAACTACTTCAAATTGATGTTTTCCTATGATTCTTCCAATCAAAGGAAAACATCAATTTATTATTATACATCCATTTCCTGTCTTCAATGGTTAAGCTTTTTGGATCTGGATTATATTTACATACGAGCTGCTTTCGTGTGCTAGTTTTCATTGTTTTGGTTTGTCATTTGGATCGAAGATGCTGTGAAGAAATATCAATGAGTAGGGTTTCGTTGTTAGAAGGGTTTTTTTTATATTTCCTTGTATATTTATTTAGTTTGTAAAGTCACATATTATAATGCTATATAATAATTAAAGTAGTTTTTGTAGAGATATTTTGTATTTGTTCTTTTATAAGTGTTCAGTTTTTTATTTATTTTTGTTAAATTCAATTTTTATCTACTTGGTTTATTTTTATAGCTGTGATAATTATAAATTTGAAAAGATTAATATTATTTAAATTTGAAAACAACTCATAAAATTGAAAATCAACTTAGGAGTTATTGGTTTATTCATTCATTTTATAAAAAAATGGAGGCACTTACAATATTATTTCAAGTATGAATATTGTTTTAATATTAAGTTTATTATATATATGAAAGTTTTAATTAAGAATTTCCAATGCTTTGTCACTTTTGCTTCGTCATTTATGGTGTTGTTTTTACTTCCACAGATTACCCTATTTGTTGCAAAAAATACTGAAAAACTTTGATGTGACAACAGTTGTTTTTACTGTCAATAGATGTTATAAAAAGGCCCTAAACTAATGATTACGATTTACAAGTTACTTTATTAACACTATTGTTTTATTATTATTGTTGTTAAGTAATTTGTCTTTTATTATACGTATAAAAAGTAAAAAGAAAAAACTCACAAAAGTAATTTTGAAATTTATATATACTTGAAATACAACTATTTTTGATATATTTTATCTCATCAGACCTTTAATTTGTTTGTACATTTAACTGACATTTTGAATTGAACAGACCTTACAAAATACAGTTTTTATCTTAAACACTAGATTGACTCTTTAATTTGATTTGCTTTGTTTACTCTTTTTGGTTTTTAGTAAACATACCTTAAACTAATTGTTCCCAACATACACATAGATGGTAATAAGCAGATGTTCTCAAAACAACATACGATGGGATAAATAATGTTGTTTTTAATAAACAAAGGTTAACATTTAAAATTAAAACGTACATAATAATAATTATATCTACTATACAATGCTACTTAATTAAAATTTCAAAAATTCTTTGTTTCTTTTTCAGTATCTCTCTTGAAAGATCCTCTTTTAATTCATTCAAGGATTCTTTGATGTTGTTTTCGATTTGTAGTTGTTGCGTCAAATAGTCTTCAATCTTGTCTCTTAAAGCACTTGCTAGTTCATGCAAGGCCATATCTAGCAGGGCCATGTTTTCCCAGCATTGTTCCTTAATTTTTTCTTCGAGCCTCTCTACTTCATTGCAAATATTTTCATCTTTTCTCTTTTCTGTTAGAGACCAAGCGCTGGATAAAGACTTAACATCTGATGTATCCACAAAATGGTAGTATGATCTGTTTGCCATTTTTGTAGATGAATTTTAGAATATGTACTGTGTGGAATTTATAGATAAATTTTTTCGTCTGTTCGTTTTCCAAAGTCTTCGTGCATTTATGTTTCCCACGTTAACCCAAGTATAATAAATATTCTACCGTATGACCTTTCATCTTCACGCGTTGTCAGCCTATAAAATACTAAAGAAATTCAAAAGTTTATCATAAACGATTTTTATTAGTAATATATTAACATTTACGTTTTCAGTGTTCACCAATTGTATCAATGGCAACCCTAAGTGTTAACCGTGAAGATGAAATAAAGGACTTTGTTCTTAATCAAACTACACGACAATACTATCAAGATTTGAAGACTACAAGGGAGTTGAAGATTTGTTTTGACCGTCTGCACTCGGGCACGATTGAGCGAGACGTTGTTCAGTGGATTTTGAAGTCAATGCCTTCAACTGGTGTTCGTGATTTGTCATTGTTGTGCAATTCAGAGTCCAGTATTAAGGATGCAGAACTTTTGGCAAGATTCAAAGATCTACACGCACAGCTTGAAGCTTCAATGGAATTGAAGCTTAAGTTTATCAATTCATTTAACTAGGCGTGGATACCATCCATCGCATATCAATGAGTTAATACGCATATTGAGTTACATATGCCTAAAGTTCTTAAAGTTTAAGAACAAAAGGAATTGTACCTTCAAAGGTTTTTAATCCGTCTGCAGAGTTTTTGTTTCTTTGTTGTATAACATTCGTGATTTCCCAAAAAATCAGTTATAACTTTAGGGACCAAAAATGACAATTATCCATAATGAAAAGTCATATAAACTATAAAAAAAAACAAATTTAGATTTTTTTTTTATAAGAGCTTGTGATTAATAATGAAATGAATCGTCTAAATTAGTTATATGGTTATTACATATATATGTATAATGTATAGCAATGCAAATTTTGTGATGACTAGAAGTTGAATTTAACAAAACAAAAGAATGAATACATAGATATGTTTCACTAAATGACCGGAAACCAAGAAAATAAAAATATTATAATAGAAAATATATAACACTTTTTGTTCGTGACTTTCAATGCTTTCCGTCATCACCTCCGCAATTATCCTCCTCATGAACCGTACATCTCGTGTAGATCATGAAAATTACGGCAAAATCCACGTTCCAAAATAAAACGAACTTTGCTAATCTTGAGGGATCGATTACTTGTCATCAACCGTCTTTAAACTCTTTAAAATGATTCGATATCTCAGTTAAAACCCGCATATCTTATCACATTTCTAATCTAAACCATCTGTTTCACCGGAGATTAACCACCGCACTCGCCATCACCCAAGCTTTATCAATCGCCTTCTCCGATCACGATCAGGTACCAAGTAATCTTAAATTTTTAGTTTTGTCTTATTTATATCAAAGTGCTAATCAAACCCGGCGTAAACAACCGCTGATTTGAGCTAACGACCGATCCATAACAAGTTCTTAAATGTAACAAGCATATAAATATATATGTATATATATACACACAATCGTACCACCTTAGATTTGGATAAATTCGTGTGTACCCAAATATGTCTCGGACGACTAACTCTTTATGGAAGAGAATGAGTTGGTTAAGTGTTTCTTCTCAACCCACTAACCCATCTACAACTTTTCTAATTATTGATGCTCCGCACATAATTTTTTTTATTAAGATAAAATTTACCGATTATCATAATTCCTTTTAATATTTGATATGTTCCAATGATAATAAGTTTAATAAACTGAGTTGTTAGATTAGATAATAATTTCTTTTTTCATAAACTCAAAACTGTTAGAAATTTGATCTAGGAATTTGTTCTAAGTTTTCATATCATCATAAGTAGAGGTATATTCGATACATGAATTTAGTACCTTTCAAAATTTTATTTTGTAAATGCCACACTAATCCATGAATTTCTACAAGGATTAATAAAACACGATTTATTGACATCTCTTATCTAAATTATTATTAGTTTTACTTTCTAAATGATTCTTTGTTATAATAAACTATATAGTTATACAAATCTATTATAACGAATGATATTTTTTTAGTAATACAATCTAAGTCTTAGTCGTCGGAAATTCATTACACGAACATTATATATATATATAATAACATTAGTGGATTCTAAATCATCAATTTTAACCTGCTTAGGCGCAAGCATAATTTCTTTGACTCTCATCAATTTCTTGCACGTTCATCGTCATAATTACAGGTGAGTTTACGTAACCATGTTTATGCAATTCTCTATACTTGCAACATTATACTTAAGCAATTCTACATGCATGTCTAGTTGTAAACTTTAATGCCTCATGATTTAGACAACAACAACAGTTTCAACGAGTTTCAACATTACATAATCATTAGCTATGGCCAAGCCGACGATACTCAATAATAGATCTATTGGATTGACAATCCCACCCGGATACGTGTACCTCCTACATAGGTAGCGTGGGTGATTGTTATCGTTCCGACATAATATTAAGGTGAACCGTAGATGACGGGATGGACCTAAACTAGTCGGAGGTTTGATTATGTCGATTCAACATTTCATGTTTATTCATGTAGACTTAAACTTACGATAGACATGTGAATTGCTCAACTTTTATTCTTAAACTTAAATTGTTTGACATGGCTTATGTATTCTCACCAACTTCTAGTTGACCCCCCCCCCCCCCATTTTTACAACTCAACAGGTAATAATGATGCTTGAAGTCTAGAGCTAGCATGAGGAGATATTTGAAGTTTTGCTTGATTATTTGATGTAGACATTAATGTAATTCAATATTGTAATGAAATAAAGGATTATTTAAACTTGTGTACTACCATGAGCTACTGAACAATCATTCATACGTGACACCTCGATGTTTCCGCCATCGGTTGGGGTGTTACAGATTGGTATCAGAGCCATTGTTATAGGGAATTAGGTTATTAAAAAAATAATCTAGTCTATAACCATAGGATTGTAACCAGTATTTGCTCCTTTTACTTGCTATTCTCTATCTCCCTCCTATTTCTTATCCCTACTTTCATCCCTACAAGAAGATTACTCTCCATCACTGGATCTACTCTTAGACCAATAAGATAAAATCCTCAGGCTTAGCCTGAACCACCTTGAGATCTCGTCGAAGTTCTAGATTTTAATAACGAACACGTGCAATCTGGAAGGGTGAACGCCTGTATTCTGAGTCTTCTTTCTAGGCTGGCATTGCGCATATATCCCTATCAGACGAGGGACCCGGATGCCTACCTGGGAATTCTCGGGATGAGTGTTCACTTATAGGCTAAAGCATGTCTTCACTATGTTATTAGAATCTAGAATCTTTGATAAGTCAACGTTTTCGTTTATTCGTTTTAACTAATGAATAAATGATTACATTCCTTATATTACCTCATTCATTTCATTGTGTCTCTTACAGATCATGCCTCCACGTCGCAGCACTCGCAATAACAGTGGTGAAAATCAAGAGGAAAGTAGCAACAACCATAACCACGACACTAACCACAACAACAACAATAACAACAACAACAATGGTGTTGATTCTCAACTGGCTGCGATCATTTCTCAACAAATGGCGCAACAGATCGCGACTCTGGTTCCTAACTCACTGGCTCAAGTCATCCAGATGAACGGAAATGGTAATGGAAACGGCAACGGAAACGGTAATGGAAACCACAATGGAAACGGGAATGGTCTCCCAGCTTGCACTCTTAAGCACTTTAATACTTGTAATCCCCCTAAGTTCAGTGGAGATGAAGGAGCTACGGGTCTTCTGCAATGGTTCGAGGGTATTGAGAATACCTTCATTAATAGTGAGTGTCCCGATAACCTCAAGGTCCGTTATGCTATGAGTGTTCTTCACAAACGAGCACTCACTTGGTGGAATGAGGAGAAACGCACCCGTGGAACTTAAGTCGCACTGGCCTTAACTTGGGATCAAGCTAAAGACATTATGAAGGCAGAGTTTTGCCTTCGTAATGAAATCAAGAAGTTGGAAGATGAGTTTCATGATCTTGCCCAAGATAGTGGGGAAAACCTTGCCTACAACACTCGTTTTCACGAACTTAGTCTACTGCTACCACACAAGGTCACCCCCTTGCCTATTGCGATCGAAAAATACATTGGTGGTCTGCCCATGCAGATTCAGGACACGGTGTGGGGAAGGAACCCTGCTACTCTGGAGGAAGCAAAGCGTTTGGCGGCCACCCAAACAGATAATCATGTGAAGACAGGAACCCTGACTCCGAAAGGGGAAAAGAAAACTGTTGCGAAGGATACTCCCCAACCTGCCGTTGAAATTAAAACTGAGGCCTCAACCAATGGAAGGCGCAAGGTCAGGAATTTTGTAATAGACGCCACTGTCCCACCCAACAAGAAACAATATAACGGGAACCAACCTAGGTGTGACACCTGTCAGTATCACCATCCAACCCAAGTGCCCTGCCGTCAGTGTACCAATTGTCAAAGGTATGGGCATCTTGCGGATGCTTGTCGAATTCCTACTGCAAATGCCCTTGCTGCTCCAAATAATCCTGCTAGGGACCCTCTAGCTATTTAACAACAAGCTCCACCGTTTGAATGTTATTTTTTTGCATTTAAAATTCTATGTATTGACGCTTGGATTCAAGTATTGGAAATTTTTGTCTTTTACATGAGAGTCGTTTATCTAGTTTGATCACAACACTTGGGTGCATGCTTGTTTGAATGTGAACTAATTGCTATATCAATATCTAAACCATACTCGTTATACTTAACTTGCTTACTTGTACAACAGTTAGTTAGCTACCAAATAACCTACTCAATGATTGGTAGAGGTCATCATGTCTTTTCAATAGTCGGGAGAGGCCCTACAACCTGCTCAACGACTGGTGGAGGCTATCGAACCTGCTCAACAATCGGTAGAGTCATAGAAGGACACAAAACCCTAATGTAAGGTAAATTGGTGATTGCGGTCCGGAACGTAATCATGAATTTACAGGTACGTTAAAGTAGTGTGGAATTCTATCAAGGTTTTCGGTAGATAATCAATTATAAACTCTAGTTACCTGGTAGTTCATTTAGTCTTTCTATAGTCAATCAACTCATGCATTTCTTTCCTAACACTTAAGTTTAGTGTTTTGCTAGATTCTTATTCTCCTTGCTATTTCAGACGAACCTAATCCAACCCTTAAAACTCACACATATCAAACCTTTTATCCAAATTATTCGAAACAAATTATTCTATTACCTATAAATTCATGTTGTGCCTTAACCCAAATTTTCCAAACCCCAGTTGACTTAATTTCTACCTAATCATCCTCAACCCTGTGTTTTTAATAAACTTCGAGACGAAGTTCCTAAAAGTAGGGGAGACTATAACATTTGTGATTTCCCGATAAATCAGTTATAACTTTAGGGACCAAAAATGACAATTATCCATAATGAAAAGTCATATAAACTATAAAAAAAAAAAACAAATTTAGATTTTCTTTATAAGAGCTTGTGATTAATAATGAAATGAATCGTCTAAATTAGTTATATGGTTATTACATATATATGTATAATGTATAGCAATGCAAATTTTGTGATGACTTGAAGTTGAATTTAACAAAACAAAAGAATGAATACATAGATATGTTTCACTAAATGGCCGGAAACCAAGAAAATAAAAATATTATAATAGAAAATATATAACACTTTTTGTTCGTGACTTTCAATGCTTTCCGTCATCACCTCCGCAATTATCCTCCTCATGAACCGTACATCTCGTGTAGATCATGAAAATTACGGCAAAATCCACGTTCCAAAATAAAACGAACTTTGCTAATCTTGAGGGATCGATTACTTGTCATCAACCGTCTTTAAACTCTTTAAAATGATTCGATATCTCAGTTAAAACCCGCATATCTTATCACCTTTCTAATCTAAACCATCTGTTTCACCGGAGATTAACCACCGCACTCGCCATCACCCAAGCTTTATCAATCGCCTTCTCCGATCACGATCAGGTACCAAGTAATCTTAAATTTTTAGTTTTGTCTTATTTATATCAAAGTGCTAATCAAACCCGGCGTAAACAACCGCTGATTTGAGCTAACGACCGATCCATAACAAGTTCTTAAATGTAACAAGCATATAAATATATATGTATATATATACACACACTCATACCACCATAGATTTGGATAAATTCGTGTGTACCCAAATATGTCTCGGACGACTAACTCTTTATCGAAGAGAATGAGTTGGTTAAGTGTTTCTTCTCAACCCACTAACCCATCTACAACTTATCTAATTATTGATGCTCCGCACATAATTTTTTTTATTAAGATAAAATTTACCGATTATCATAATTCCTTTTAATATTTGATATGTTCCAATGATAATAAGTTTAATAAACTGAGTTGTTAAATTAGATAATAATTTCTTTTTTATAAACTCAAAACTGTTAGAAATTTGATCTAGGAATTTGTTCTAAGTTTTCATATCATCATAAGTAGAGGTATATTCGATACATGAATTTAGTACCTTTCAAAATTTTATTTTGTAAATGCCACACTAATCCATGAATTTCTACAAGGATTAATAAAACACGATTTATTGACATCTCTTATCTAAATTATTATTAGTTTTACTTTCTAAATGATTCTTTGGTATAATAAACTATATAGTTATACAAATCTATTATAACGAATGATATTTTTTTAGTAATACAATCTAAGTCTTAGTCGTCGGAAATTCATTACACGAACATTATATATATATATATATATATATATATATAATAACACTAGTGGATTCTAAATCATCAATTTTAACCTGCTTAGGCGCAAGCATAATTTCTTTGACTCTCATCAATTTCTTGCACGTTCATCGTCATAATTACAGGTGAGTTTACGTAACCATGTTTATGCAATTCTTTATACTTGCAACATTATACTTAAGCAATTCTACATGCATGTCTAGTTGTAAACTTTAATGCCTCATGATTTAGACAACCAAAACAGTTTCAACGAGTTTCAACATTACATAATCATTAGCTATGGCCAAGCCGGCGATACTCAATAATAGATCTATTGGGTTGACAATCCCACCCGGATACGTGTACCTCCTACATAGGTAGTGTGGGTGATTGTTATCGTTCCAACATAATATTAAGGTGAACCGTGGATGACGGGATGGACCTAAACTAGTCGGAGGTTTGATTATGTCGATTCAACATTTCATGTTTATTCATGTAGACTTAAACTTACGATAGACATGTGAATTGCTCAACTTTTATTCTTAAACTTAAATTGTTTGACATGGCTTATGTATTCTCACCAACTTCTAGTTGACCCCCACCCCCCATTTTTACAACTCAACAGGTAATACTGATGCTTGAAGTCTAGAGCTAGCATGAGGAGATATTTGAAGTTTTGCTTGATTATTTGATGTAGACATTAATGTAATATAATATTGTAATGAAATAAAGGATTATTTAAACTTGTGTACTACCATGAGCTACTGAACAATCATTCATACGTGACACCTCGATGTTTCCGCCATCGGTTGGGGTGTTACATGTTGTTACCTTTCAGTTACTAAACATCTGATCAGTGTTAAAAGATATAAACAGTCGTTGCGAAACAGCGGTTCTTTCAGCAGATGTTTGCAATGTTGACGTGTCGGTCAGTCGGTTGTTAATGCAACAACTGTTCGAAAGAAACCGTTGAAATGATGTAATGAACAGATGTTGACTTACAAACCGTTTAGTAACAAACAATCTATTGCATCAGTGTATTATTAATTGATGTTGTGAAATGAACAGACGTTACTAAATACAGTTTTTGTTTTACCGATAGATAGAGTGTTTTGCAGGGTTTGGTCTGCCGAGGCTTCAGTGGTTAGCGTAAGGCGGATAAGGGTTGGTGGTTGGGTGTAAATCAGGGTTTAATACTCCTGTGTGTTTGCACAAATTTTTCGAAAGATTCTTATAATCAAAGGAAAGTAGTTTATCAACAGTTTGTTGATAAAACAACCTCAATTTGATGTTTTTCCCATGATTCTTATAATCGAAGGAAAGCATCAATTAATTATTTCAAAAAAATAGATCCAGTTCTATTTTCAATCTTTAGTGTTTTTGCATCTGAAAGATATTTAGATACGGGCTGCTGTCTTGTGGTGGTTTTCATTGTTTTTGTTTGTTATTTGCTTCAATGAGGCTGGAAAGAGAGATTATTCTCTAGGATTTGGTTGTTAGTAGGTTTTTTTTTATGTTTCCTTGTATTTTTATGTAGGTTGTAAATTCAGATATTGTAATTTTGTTATCATTAAAGTAGTTTATTCCTTTTTGTGTTTATTTGTGTTCAATGCAATGTTTAACTCAAACTTTGGAATTTTAATTATTCAATTTTGATTGACGGTTAGTTATAAGGTCTTTTTAACAAACAAATTAAAGAACCTTTTTTTATATTATTGGTATTAATTGTTATAAAAGAGAGAAACAGATATTAATAAACAGGTTTTGTTTACAGCAGATGATTTTTTTCAATATACACAAACAGTGCTTAAACTAATTGTTTTCAACATTCACAAACAGATGATAATAAACAGATGTTCTCAAACAAAAGATGATGGGATAGATAATGTTGTTTTTAATAAACAGAGCTTAACATTTAAAATTAAATCGTACATAATGAAAATCGTATCTACTATACAAAACTACTTAATTAAAATTTCAAAAATCGTTTGTTAAACTGATACTTAACTATTTCGTATATTCATTTTCCAAAGCATTTGTGCATTTATGTTTAACAAGTTGCTTAGACCTTTTAGGTAGTATAAAGGTTTTGAAATTAATTAAGTAATCATTAGAAGAAAACCTTTCGTATAAGAAGTTAACCCAAGTATAATAACTGTTCTATCGTATGACCTTTCATCTTCACGCGTTATTGGTCTATAAAATACTAAAGACATCCGGAAGTTCATCATAAACAATTTTCATTAATACTACATTTTAGTCTTCACAAATTGGATCAGTGTCAGCCCCAAGTGGTAAACGTGGAGATGAAATGAAGGTATTTGTTCTTAATCATATTACAGAGCAATTCTATCAAGATTTGAAGACTGCAAGACAGTTGAAGATTTATTTTGACAGTTTACACTTGGGCATATTTGAACGAGACAATGTTCAACGGATTTTGAAGTCAATGCCTTCGACTGCTGTTCGTGATTTGTCGGTGTTGTGCAATTCAGAGTCCGGTATTAAGGATGTAGAGCTTTTGGCACGATTCAAGGATCTACACCCACAGCTTGAAGCTTCAATGGAATTGAAGCTTAAGTTTATTAATTCCTTTAACTAGCTGTGGATACCATCCATCGCATATGCATTAGTTAATACGCATATTCAGTTTCATATGCGTAAAATGCTTAAAGTTCAAGAATAAAAGGAATTGTACCTTCAAAGGAATTGAAGCTTAAGTTTATTATTCCTAATGTATATTCATATGTATAAATAGATGTTATGAAGATGGAATTCATAATATATATTGATGTTTAAAGTTGATTATATTTGTTTTGTTTAATGTTGATTAGATTTGGTTTTTTAACCCGTCTGTAGACTTTTTGTTCCTTGGTTGTAACCTTTCAGTTATTAAACATCTGATTAGTGTTAAAAAAAAAATATAAACAGACGTTGCGAAACAGCGGTTCCTCTCAGCAGACATTTGGTGTGTTGACGCGTCGGTGGTTACCGTACAATGGATAAGTGTTGGTCTATTGAAGCGTCAGTATAAACAGGCGTTAGGAAACAGACGTTTTGTCTGCTGACTTGTCAGTGGTTAGCGTACAACGAATAAGGGTTGGTTAACGTGCAGGTAGTCTATTGATTGGGCTTAAAGCATGGTTTAATACTCCCGTGTGTTTCCACACGGGATCTCACCTAATATATATATATATATATATATATAATAAAAGAAAGCAATTTTAATGATATGACACTCAAGGAGGCATTCTCCCCCTTAAGTGTGCCATGTGTTATACCATGTGGCAAATTAAAAAAATAATAATATAAAACTTAATCTACTAAAATTAAATTGAGTTATTTTAGGAAAAAAGAATTTAAAAATAAATTAAAATTTTTCTCTCTTATGTTTCCTCCCATAATTTTTAAACGTTAATATCTTTTATATACGATATTTTTTAAAGAAAAAATTACACCAAATGAACAAGCGTTTTATTATCTTCCAACAAGTACCATAGTGCTATATAAAAAACGAAAAAAAAAACGACTATTTTTTGTAGGGTTTCGTTCATACAGGAAAAAAACACAAAATGTTTAGGCTATTCATTAATCATGTTTTTTCTTTTAAACCTTGTTCTTATCTACGATGTTGAAATTCAGCCCAATCGCCATGCTATCATTGGAATTTTACTCTTCTAAAGATGCATAGGTATACTTTCATTAAGAGAAGCTAGGAGAAAGAATCGTGCAACACTGCAACACATGGTGTCACCTTATAGCAAGGTTATTTTTTTATTTATTTAATTACAAAAGTAATAATTATTAGTATTAGTATTATTAGAATCGTTATATTTTCCAACCCTGAGACGCTCCCAGGATAAAAGCTAGTCTATTATATAATTAAAATAATAAATTCTACATGACATTTAAAGAGAGCATCCACTTCTTTGAGTGTGCCATGTGGCATGACATGTGACATTAATTGATTTTAAGAAAAAAAAAATTGAATGGTTCTCTCTCATGTTTCCTCCCATAATTTTTAAGCGTTAATATTTTTTATATACGAGATTTTTGATAGAAAAAATTACACCAAATTAACAAGTGTTATATTATCTTTCCAACGAGTAACTTAGTGATATATAAAAAACGGAGAAAAAAAACGACTATTTTTTGTGGGATTTTGTTCATATAGGAAAAAACACAAAGTGTTTAGGTAATTCATTAATCATGTATAGACAAATTACTAATTATGTTCAAATCAGTAAATGTGAATTCTATTTTCAATATTTATTAGCATTGGAGTTGTACCTTGTTTTAGGTTAGGTATTAATATTAGAGTTATACATTGTTTAAGGTTAGACGTTAACATTGGAGATACATTGCTAAGTGTTTTAGGTTACGTGCTACCCGAAGCTTTTCCGCATGTAACTGTAAAGCCCATCATTGTATTTCATATGTAAAATTGATATGTAATATTAGATTTCTTATCCTCAGAACATTTCCTAATTTATAATCTGGTCTTTTTTTTTTTTTTTTTTGAACGATCAACTAAAGTATTGTCGGGTACTCTGTACGCGGCCCCCAATGACCGAAAGGGGCCCCAGACGGCCTTTAATCCGTATCGTTTTAGCAGGGTGGTGTTTGTTGTCTTCTATTCTCCTCCCCTTATTCCCATGCCATAAGCATTTCCAAGATCTCACTTGCGTAGGGCAAGAGACACATAACTAGAATTAATAGAAAATACTTGTTATTAGTATATAAATATACCTAACTTTCGTTTCAAAATTCAAAAGTATTAATGCAAGGTTTTTGACGTTTTTTTCTCTCTATTTTGTCTCATGGTCTATGATCTAAAAAAGGGTTTATAAAATTTAAGCTAAATTCTAGAATGGGGTATAACCTTAGAGTGAATCTATATGTAACCTTAACATTAATTTCCGAACATTAGTTTCTGTGTATCGTTGTTGTAGTCGCCGACTACCCTCCTTACTCTGATGGTTTCAGTAGCAAATTCGAAGATATATTACCATTATAAGAGTTGATGCAAAAAAAAAAAAAAAAAAAACCGCATGAACATTTACACATTTTATCTCCCGTTTATAGATTGGTACAAAACACTATTTTGTTAGCTTTTATAAATTATAAATAATATTGTTATGATAAAATTAAGGGTAGGGATAACGTACAAAGCTTATTAAGCAATCTCAGCCATTAAATTAATAAAATGTCTGGATACAGATTAAAAACCCTAATCATATTTGGGTTAAACTAACCAAGGGTAAATTATGAAAAACGGTCTATTTTGTTTTCAAATCGTAACAACAAAAATCAATCGAAACAAAATTTTTCAACAATTGAAATCGATTAAACCAATATGAATGATTACACGATAAAAATAACAAAAAACATTCAATTACAATGAATGAAAACGAAAAAAATTATAAAATAGAGATTTACACCGGAACTATTTAATCATACGAAAAAACATACAATTATGAATAAACGCTCGTAATAGTTGTCAAATACTTTCGATTTTGTTTCAATAAGTATGATTAAACATAAAAATTAAGTTAAAAAAATTGCAGAGGAAGAAGATGAAGTTGATGAAAACAGAGACTTTTAAACGCACTCATATACAAAATTTAAACGCACTTACAAATTTTAAACGCACTCATTAAAAAGTTTGGAAGCACTCATTGAAAATTTAGAAGCACTCATTAAAAAGTTTGGAAGCACTAATTGAAAATTTAAAAGCACTCATTAAAAAGTTTGGAAGCACTAATTGAAATTTTAGAAGCACTCATTGAAAATTTAGAAGCATTCATTAAAAAGTTTGAAAGCACTCATTGAAAATTTGGAAGTACTCATTGAAATTTGGACGCACTCATTAAAAAGTTTGGAAGCACTCATTGAAAATTTAGAAGCACTCATTAAAAAGTTAGGAAGCATTCATTGAAAATTTAGAAGCACCCATTAACAAGTTTGGAAGCACTCATTGAAATTTTAGAAGCACTCATTGAAAATTTGGACGCACTCATTAAAAAGTTTGGAAGCACTCATTGAAAATTTAGACGCACTCATTAAAAAATTTTAAACGCACCTTTACAAATTTTACTTCCTTCCTGTTGAGACTTGACTACCATCCATGTAAATAAGATCTTTAAAGTGTTAAGCTTTCTCAGATCTTATATCCAAACAGACGACAAAATCCCTTTACTCTTTTAAAAAGGTATCTTCTTTCTTCATAGGAATATCTATTGAAGATTTGTTTCTTAAATCCACAGTATCACTACCTGCAACTTGTCCATAGCAAAGCCAGACCCTGGAACCATGGTATCAGTCTGGAGCAGTTCATCAAGTGAAGAGCCCAAGTTAAAGTCTTTAGCAAGATTACGCTTATTACTGTACTATCCACAATCATATACGGTAGGTGATGATGATGATGACGATGGTGGTGGTAGTGGTGGTGGTCAGATCTCGATCGATGAAGTTAGAATAAACGTTTGCTTCAAAGGAGGACGTGCTAGGTTTATGTTCTGTATTTAGATCAGGGAAGAAGAAAATAGGTTTAATCGTGGTTTAACCGTGGTTAGGTTATATTGACAGGTGACAAGTTCTAGTGGCTTCATACACCTTTTATGTTAAGATACTGTATACCCTATACTTCTCATTGTATTAGAACTAGGATGATAAGAAAAATATAGATGGAAATCACAACATATATGGTTTTAGCAAATTAACAACTATACCCAATAACTACGGGTATATTCCATAGTTGGCGGGTAATTACCTTGGTTTTAAAAAGTGCACCTTGGTGCGGGGGGCAACAAGGCGCATGTCTTGGGGCTTTTTTGCCCAGTATCTAGAGAAAATATAAGAAGCGCAATAAAGACGCGTTTTTAGGGCTTTTTGGCCGAAGGCGTGTACCTCTTGTGCCTAGGGTATTTTTGTACCTCTTGTGCATTGAATTTATTGGCTTGTATGTGTAGGTATACCTTATTTAAAATAATATAATTAAAACCTTATTTATAGCTATCCTTTGGGTAGGGGAAGTTATAAACCTATGGAACACATTAAAAAAACTATATAATCATTTTGCATCTCAAGTACGAAAGCCCACCAGTTTTACGCTTTGCGCTTTGGTTTTAGACCTCGTCACTTTTGTGCACCCCACGCTTTTTCAAAGCAAGGTAATTACCAGAGATATATACCTAACGAATATTGGGTCGAAACCTAACACGGTTTATAAACGCATATAAGATTAGGATTACCAATTCCCGTCTTATACGCGGCCCATTACCAGTGGGGATTATAGGCGGATACTTAGAGGGTGTTTGGGATTGAGTTTCAAAACAACTTATTGACTTATTGGCTTTTCCAAGAAGCCAATAAGTCAATAAGCTGTTTGTGTAACTCAAAATCACTTTCTGTTTTGACTTTTAGCTTTTGACTTTTAAGGGTGGAAAAACTGTTTTTGAAAAGTTAGAAATCCTGCCTTTTGGTTTTTGACTTTTGTCTTTTGGCTTTTGACTTTTGGAAAAAAATTACTAGTCTACCACCCATATAACCAATATTCACAATAAGTTAAGCGAACCACTTAAAAAAAAAGAAAATGTAATGACTTTTTGACGGTTCTCATCTCAAAAGCTAATCCAAACACTTTTTTTTTTTTTAAACTCTTTTTCAAAAAGTCATAAATCAATAAGCACTTCTGATCAAAAGCACCTTTACATTTTCAAACACAATCTCAAACACGCTCATCAAAAGTCATGACAGCATTTTGAAATGAAGTCGGGTCGGGTTTTTCAGAAAGCTAGTATTTAGCGCCAATTATTTAATGGCCGGGAGTTGAGCTAGTTTTCATTTGATGGAATTTTATGTTTATTTAATTGTGATTCATCTAATTTCCCTTTTAGTGTTTCTTTACGTAAATACACGACGAATGTCCACTCCGGCAGCAGACAACCCATCGCTAGCTCCGGCGACGAGTCAACTCAGTAGCTCTACGTCCACTCGTGGTTTAGTTAAGTCTCTGTCATCGATAGAAAATATCCGCGCAGTATGTATTTACAACCTCTGTGGTTAGATATAATAGATCCGGTTCACGGTTCGGTCTTCTTAACAGTATGACACGGTTTAAAACTTGAAATCAGCTGTGTAAACCGTAAACCATACCAATAGTTTATCATTTATTATTTAATTTTAGGGGTGCAAACGAGCCGAGCTGAGCCCGAGCTCGATCAGGCTCGAAATTCAGCTCAATTAAGTTATAAGAGCTCGAGTGTGAGCTCGGCTCGATTCGAGCTTTGTTTTCAAAGCTCGAGCTCGGCTTGTTTGTAATTTCTCAAACTCAAGCTCGACTCGTTTAGTATTTGTTAGTTAATATGTTAAATAAAAATAATATAAATAATAGTTATTTTAGGCTCGTGAGCTCGATAAGTGAAGATCGAGCTCGGGGCTCGTTTACTAAACAGTGGTAAATATTATTAAATATTAAAAAACCTAATATTACACTGAGCTCGATAAATAAACGAGCTTTGTTTTAGGCTCAAGCTCGGCTCGATAAAGCTCGGCTCGAGCTCGATAAAGCTCGACTCGTTTCGAGCTTTTTGTCGAGGCAAGCTCGAGTAGCTCACGAGCCGCTCGGCTTGTTTGCACCCCTATTTAATGTTTTGAATTTAGGAAAAGAAAGTTCTCTCTATATATAACTAGCTTTTATCCCGGGAGCATTCCGGGTTAAAGAATATAACCATTCTAATAATACTAATATAATAATACTAATACTAATAGTAATAATTATTACTCTTGTACTTAAATAAATAAATAAATAACATTGCTATAAGGTGACACCATGTGTTGCAGTGTTACGTGATTCTTTCTCCTAGCTTCTATTGATGAAGTATACCTATCCATCTTTAAAAGAGTAAAATTCCAATGATAGCATGACGATTGAGCTGAATTTCAACATCGTAGATAAGAACCTGGTTTAAAAGAAAAAACATGATTAATGAATAACCTGAACACTTTGTGTTTTTTTTCCTGTATAAACGAAACCTCACAAAAATAGTCGTTTTTTCTCCGTTTTTTTATATAGCACTATGGTACTCATTGGAAAGATAATAAAACGCTCGTTAATTTGGTGTAATTTTTTTTCTTTAAAAATTCTCGTATATAAAAAATATTAACGTTTAAAAATTATGAGAGAAAACATAAGAGAGAAAAATTTAAATTTGTTTTTAATTTTTTTTTCCTAAAACACCTCAATTTAATTTTAAAAGATTTGGTTTTATATTATTATTTGCGTTTTTTTTTAATTAGTGTATAGGTGCCACCTCACATCCTACATGACACCTCTCAAAGGAGAGATTGCATCAATAAATGACATGTAGGATTTTCCCCTTTGTATTATATCTATATCTATATATATATATATATATATATATATATATATATATATATATAGATTGGTCCGGTTTATGATTCGTTGAACCGGTTCATAAACATCCCTAATCCACATGTTAGTTCAAAAATAGTACAGGTTATTTGTTTATGATTTGTAACAAAATCTGTATTAATTCTAAAAGGCAGATGTTAGTTGTTTTGATTTTTAGGGAACAAATTCCTCCGAATGTTAACATATATTACAAAGTTTTTTCCGCATATGTAACACCAACGTTCACTCAACCTTTTTATATACAGGGTCTAAACCGGATTCTAAAATCATGGCTTTTTTCGATAAAAATAACTTTTGTTTAGGTTCCTAATACATGAGAATAGGATAACTAACACACATCTTTTTTAATTCAAAATTTCTAAAAGACATTCAAAACTTCAAAATTTCCACCTCATCAATAACTACCATACACAATATTTAAATAAAACATTTTCTTCTTTTACTTTGAGCCCACTTATTTGCAAAAACAAATAAAAACCAAGCCCTTCCATAAGGACTTAGTTGCTAAGGACAAAATTTCACAATGGTAAGGATTTGTAAGGGCTTCCAAAGGCATCCCTTCAAAGGATGCATTGGAGATGGTCTAAAGCTCTTATATAAACTAGTTTGTACTTTGTATGCAGAAAAACAATTTAAATGAAGGGAAAGCAAAAAAGCAAGTATTGGCTTGCCCAATTTGTTATGACATGTTAATATGGAATGATGATCCAGTTTTCTCTGTGTAAGTTTTATTATCTTAAACAGAAAATAAAACCTTTTTATTAGTAAATTTAACCGTATTTTCTGTTTGGTTTAGTTTTCTTTTACCATGTGTTCTAGTTACTTTCAAATTTATTTATTTTTAATATGTTTTCCATTTTTTGCTGCAGAGATTCTACCCCTAGGTTTATTTTAGAATGCAACACCTGTAAAAGGGCTTACAGTGGTAATGAAACACATCTTGATTTAACACTAGCTAGTGGCTCTAAGAAAAATGATGCATATATGCCACCTTCTTCTGAGATTTTCAGGTATCATATTTATACTTCATCAATTTTTATATTACATGCAACACAAAGTCATACACCAAAAGCTCAGGGTAACGTTTAAAACTTTTTTTACCATACTTTTATCAAATAAAAACGAAACACGAATAAAAACACCATAATAAATAAATTTAAACACATAACTAATACATTTTTCCTCTTTGCTTTTTGAAAGTGAGTCATTATATTACCAACTTTTACTTTATCAAAAGTTTCTCCTTTAATCACACAAATTAGAGCATTGTGAAAGAATATCTCTCCCACCTTGATTACCAACATTTTCATTAAACAAGTAACATGACAGGAAATATGCTTTTTCTTGTTTAATGCTATACATTAACCAATCATATCTACCAAAGCATTGTGCAAAAGTTGCACTATCATAGGACAAAGAAGGCGGAGACGCGAGCACCAAGTAGGGAGGCGAAGCCGGGTGGCCGCCTGGCGGTGATTGCAACTGCAAACAAGACAGGGTCGCCTAGTGCTTCTTGTCGACTGTTTTGTTCGACGTTACTTCTTTTCACTTGTTTTTTTCTAGGGGTGCAAACGAGCTGAGCTACTCGCTCTCCGCTCGTAAGCTTAAAACGAGCTAAGCATTGCTTATCGAGCTCGGCCGACTCACAAGCCTAAACAAGCCCACTGTTTATATAAATTTTAATTAATATATTAAACATATATTTACATAATAATAATAAATATTTATAAAATTATGAGAAATAACTAAATTATATATAAAATAATAATTATAATTAATACCATATACTTAATAAAGAATAAACGAGCCAAGCTCATGCTTGAAAAGGTTGAGGGGTAGCAGGTGTTATCCCTCCACATACTATATGTCCGCCACTGACTTTGTGGCGAGTACATTTAGGGTGTAACGAGGCAATATGCTTGCAACGTACTCATGATACACTCGTTAAAAGCTAGAATCGAGCAAAGTGTTACTTGGAGCCTAAAAGTAAGCTCAACAAGGCCGATGCTAGGGTTCACTTACTAACTTCGAGTAGTCTCGTGAGCCTAAATGGGCGTATTTTGATTTAATTTTTATTTCGTATATTAAATATATATAATAAAAATAACTATAATAAAAATAACTAATATCTCTCATGCTAGAAGATAATTATAAATGTATATAAAAATTAATAAACATTAAATCAGTTGAGCTCGAGTTTTAGAATAAAGCACGATTTGATTCGAGCATGTCAGAGCTCTCCGAAGTTAAATGAGGCCAAAGTTTGAGTTCGGCTTGACTCGGTCCACGACCTAGTTACACTATCGAGCGTGACTTCTTCCAATTAATTGTGTACTAGTTGGGCGCCTGCATGTTACGGTGGGAAAAAAACACCTATATTGGTTCGGTTAAATCATAATTAATTAACCAAAATATTTGTCTTGGTGTGGCATACTTATTAGCAGAGCTTGAAGTGCATATTCGATAAAGTTAAAGAGGCGAACTCAATACATATAAAATATTTGGAATTTTTTGGTAAAAAAAAAACTACTAAAAAATGGCGGACGGGGCCACTCATGGCCCAAAAGAAGTTTCGCCAACGGCCATAACTTAACTAAGCGATCGAGTTATACATAACATATATAGATTTTAACTATCACCTCATTTATATACTATATATAACGCATGGGAGAAAGGTAGTTTAAAATACCCAAAGTTAATAATTTTTTTCCTTTATTGCATAAGGTACAATCTTCAAATGAGGGCAAAATAGTATTTTTAAAACACTAGCTACAATTTAATCTCCTCATTTTAATTACAGTTTTATCCCCTTAACTTTACTCGACTTTTGGCTAAGTGGTAGTACAAAAATAATCTATAACTTATTTTTGGTTAATTTGGTTGAATTTTAACCTTTAACATATATTTTTTTAATTAAAAATATTATAGCATTACTATACTCAAATAAAACTCAAATAAAAGAGAATTACGTACTTATAAAACTAAAATTTTAAAAGACCATTGAAAAGTGAATTATAATATAGTACAGAAGAGAGAGTATACATGTAGATGGACACCAAATGGCACCAACTTTTTGCGTACAAAGCATACATTGAAACAATATGAATTAAATTTAGAATTAGAAAACATTATATTCTAATAATCCAAACTATATAATGTGAATGATAGATGATAATTAATAATGAGAGACTGCCTTTAATAATCAAATGACACTTTCGTTTTGTTTCCTTATCTGATTATGAACATCGATGTGTTGGCTGATTTAGGGTGCCTTTAGTATCGTTCCTGTACGAGAGAGGTTGGCGACAAGGTTTTTCGATATGGTGTGATTTTCCGGGGCCAGAGAAAGAGGTAGACCAAATGAGTTGGCTAGTTTGAACATATACGTTAAATTAGGGATGCACATTTTTTCTCGAGTACCTATACCCGTACCCATACCGTACCTGTACCGGTACCCGTACTCGTACCGATTTTGAGTACTCGGTATAGGTATCGGTACCCACTTTTACTGATTTCGGTATTCGGTACTTTCGGTATCGGTACGGGTAAAAATGGTACGGGTAAAAATGGTACGGGTACGAGTACGGGTAAAAATGGTACGGGTACTGAATTCTATATATTATTGAATTTGATTATATGTTTTACTTCGTATTATGGTATTTATGGTATTTGTATCAATTTTAACTATTTGGTACATGTTCCATATTGGTACCCGTACCAAATTTTTCAATTTGGTATCCGTATAGTATTGATACTTGTAATTGTTTACCTACTTGGTACCCGTACGAGTGCTCAAAAAAGAAAAAAAATAACAAAATGGTACCAAACGGGTACCGTACCGAAACACCAGTATCGATACCCGTACCGTACCTATATATTCGGTACGGTACTCGGTACCAACTTTTGTACAAATTCGGTACGGGTATTTTCGGCACGGGTACGGTACCGATCTCATCCCTACGCTAAATGTAGCAAGTTAGACATTTACTTATTAATAGGCGCATTGGCGAACATACACATGGAGGTGGCGGGCAGCCTCCCTCCTTAAAAAAAACAAAGTTTGGTGTATTCCCCCTTCCTTTGGTTAAATCCCTCAGAAAATAAATCCTCAGTTCGCCACTGTAATAGGCGGATTTAAGTTATGTTTGATCCTTTAAAAGTAGATCAAAATGTGTTTTTAATGGCATAATAGCTCCTAATAATATCTGACGCAATAATCAACTTAAAAAAGTTAGAATGTAGAAGAAAAGTATTTGGTTCAGGCCGACCGGATCCATTCAAAAACTACCTGTTTACCCGAACATACCCGTTTTACCATCTTTAGTGTTAACCATGAGAATGTTTTAACTTATATCGGTAAGTATCAGTTTTCATCAAGTGGAAAATATAAACTATTCTGTTACTATCTCTTTGCAGTTTGAAATGATTAAAGATTATCTTAAGACTGTCACCGGAGGAAGAATTATTGACGCTAGTTGTGCAAGTGGGATCTTCTCTAGGATTTTTGCAAAAAGCAGGCTATTTTCGCTTGTTGTTGCATTAGATTTTTCAGAGACAATGTTAAAGCAGTGTTACAATTTCATCAAGCGGGAGCGAAACATGTCTCAAGAGTACGTACATACCTGGTTTACATAGAATCATGTTAAATTTTACAATTAATTTGAAACACCGATAGTTATCACTAAAGGTGGTAAAATGGGAAGGCTAGTAATGGGTTAAAAAAGTTATTTAATACATGTTTAAATGGGAGGAGGTTTCTTTAAATACTAATAACTTTTTTTTTGAAAAGTCTTTAAATACTAATAACTAATAAGGTTGTTCATGGTATGGGTTTCGGAATTTTCAAAGTGACCTAGTCGAGTTTTTTTTTTTTTTTTTTTTTTTTTTTTTTGAACGGTGACTTTCTTGTACTTTCCACGCGTCTAGACTTATGTTGTATGAATCGGGTCCACGCTGATACAGGTGGGAGTGGCGTTCGCCCGGAAACCGTATCGCCTCCACACGCATAATTTGTATAATATGATAAATAAACGATAGGGATTGTTTATACAGATATAAGTGTATATTCCTAAAAAATATGTGTAATCACGGCGCAGATAATGTCTTCTCCTTCTCTGTGAATACAGGGGATGTGGAAGATTTCATTGTGGGGATTCAGAAACCTCGTCATACGACTGCTAATTTGGAACCAGGTCCTTCAGGAAGGGTTGTCGGGGACTTGTCCCTCCTTGAAAAGGTTTTCTCTCTGTCCATTCAAACTGTCAATAGCATTCCCCCGAGCTGTCGATTGGCTTTCGCCCAAGCCTTGACAGGTGTCTTACGAAAGGTGGTGGCCTCTCCAGGGTCTGTAGAAGGTTGGGTCAAATTGCTTTTATTGCCGAGGTGTACTCTGCGGGTGGTCAAACCGTCCACTAGACCGGAGCGGAGGTTTGGGAATAGGAAATGCTTGCAGTGTAGTAGCATCCTGCAAGCGCTTTCCCTGTGGAAAGACGGTTCTGGGTTTGCAGATTTGGTTTCTTCCCTTTTTGATAGTGCGGGGGAAGGTGTTTTCCTTACACATGATGTAAAGGGGATTGATCCTTCTGAAGAGAGCCCCAATGTCAAACAATGCCTGAGGAAAGTTAGGGGCGGTCACTTCACAGCTGTCGTTAAGGTGTTGTGTTCTAGTGGGGTTACTCCTTTTGGGGAATCTACCATGAAAGCCCTTATTGACAAACATCCGGTGATGCCTCCTCCGTCCTTGCCCGCCAACTCTGTCATTATGCCCGCCCTTATTGTGGATATGGATTGTGTGCTTGGATGCCTCCAATCTTTCCCTAAAGGGACTTCTTGTGGGAGGGACGGTCTGAGGGCCCAACATTTGTTAGACGTTCTTACTGGAGAAGGGACAGTGACTTCCACGGGGTTGCTCTCAGCTATTACTGAAGTTGTCAACCTTTGGCTAGGTGGTTTGTGCCCAAGGATTCTAGCTGAATTCATTTCTTCGCCCCCTTACCCCTTTATTGAAACCTGATAATGGGATTTGGCCCATTGCAGTAGGGGCCATTTGGCGTAGATTAGTTTCTAATGTGGCTATGAGGAAGGTTGGGAAGGAAATGGCTAAGTACCTTGGGGACTTTCAATTTGGGGTGAGAACTCCTAATGGGGCGGAGGCGGTGCTTCACAGCGCGAACAGGTTCTTAAGCTCTTTCCATGCGGACGGGTCTTTGGCTATGCTCACGGTGGATTTTTCAAACGCGTTTTATATGATTGACCGCACTGCCCTTCTTCGAGAGGTCCATCAACATTGCCTGTCTATTTATCCATGGGTCCAGTTCTTATATGCCCAGCCAGATAGGTTGTATTGTGGTAATGATTGTATAGGGGCCACTACGGGGGTTCAGCAGGGCCCTTGCTTTACATCCTATGGTTCTCCGGGTACAAGAAAATTGTAAACTCCCATTTCATGCGTGGTATCTGGATGATGGGACGATTATAGATGATGCCACCGAAGTTGCTAAAGCCTTAGATATTATCCGGTTGGAGGGGCCATCCTTGGGGCTTCAGCTTAATATTAAGAAAACAGAGGTTTTTTTGGCCGTCTTGTAATGGGGTGAAACTTTGGGATAGGCTTTTTCCTAGTGGGATTGGTAGACCAGAAAAGGGGGTGAAGCTCCTCGGAGGGCATCGCGCGCGGTTGAACTTATGAAACTCTTGCCCTGCCTTAGAGATCCCCAGAGTGAACTCCTCTTGCTCAGGTCCTGTATGGGGGTTGCTAAGTTGCTTTTTGGGTTACGGGCCTGCCAACCCCCCATGATGGATGAAGCAGTGTCATATTTTGACAAGGGTCTAAGGGAAGCCATTGAAGATATTGTGGTATGTGGGGGGGGCCTTTTTTTTGGTGACCTACAGTGGCGGATGGCATCTTTGCCGATGCGTATGGGAGGATTAGGTCTCCTCTCTGCGAAGGATGTCGGCATGTATGCATTTGTGGCGTCGCGAGCTCAGTCCTGGAACCTTCAAGACCACATCCTACGAAATAACGGGGTTTTCGGCGCAGACTTGGACTACGTGCATGCCCTCGAAAAGTTAAATGACAATCTCCCAGGTTTTGATATTGGAGGTTTTTCTAACAAGGACACCGCCCCCCAAAGCCTCAGAAAACTTTGGCGAATGCCCTTTTTGGCAAAATCGCTCAGAGTCTGGGTGAATGTAAGACCCTAACCCGTAATCACGCAATCAACGCCTAATCCTACGGGTTTGGACCTTACTTAAACCACTCCCGATTTAAAACTTTGAAATTTTCTTTATAAGTCAACCCATTAAGATCAAATACATGTTTGGTTCACACAATTTTTTTTTTTTACATTTTAATAGTTAAAACATATTTTAAGATGTTGCGTTTTAACGGGAGTTCCTTAGATTCTAGTGCGGAAGCTTGTATGGGTGATCGGGTGTGTTCGGCTCTTATCGCGACTAGATCCTTGCTCCGGGACTTCCATCACATGTTTACCTAGCACCATTACACAAAGAATGGTTAGTGAGTGGTCAAATGAAACATTTAAGTAGTACGATAGTCGTTATATGTCGAAACGGAACGAACCAGGCCAAACGGCCCTTTATCAGGAGAACAAACTGCTGCAACTTTTGCGCAGCAGCTGTTCGGATCGCTTTTACCCCTCCTAAAACCCAAAATCCGACTTTGACTTTCAAATGAGAATTGTTCTACGCTCCGAGAGCTTTTCAGGCATATAAAGAACGCCTCCTAACGATTTTTCTACGATTTTATATGCAATTTTAAAGATCGTGTCGTCATGCTGTTTTCTGCGCGCGGCCGCGCGGTCTCTGTGAGCGGCCGCGCGAAGCTTCTGATGTAATTTTGGTGGTTTTTAAGCATGGGAATCATGTCGCAACCGCATTTGATGATTCCCGAAGCCTAAGTATTGACTTGCCGACTAAATAAACCTTTGTTTGACGGAAATCATTGCCCGGTTTATGTCGCCATGATCCGGTTCTTAGTTTTGAATGTTTATGGCGACTTTTACTCAAATCGACCCATTTAGACATTGAACTTAAGAAAAACACCACTCGATCACGCGCAATGCGTATAGTTTATGTTGTCAAGTCATTAGACACTTGATCAACTAAAGTGTTTGTCCGATTTGTTCATTATGACTTTGTTATTCGATTTATCCTTTAGTAAATCTTTATAAATTCCCAAAATGCCCCTCCTAGCCAAATCTTTCGATTTAGCCATTCATGGCGACTCTTCTTGATTCAAACCCATTGTTTTGGACACAATGACTTGTTTAAAAACTTCTAAGTCCATACGGACTTAGATTTTCAACATTTCTCAAGATTGTTCTAATGTGGTCGATTCTAAGCGCCTTAGCGCGCATTAGGCATAGTTATGGAAATAACTTACTTGATTTGCACCCACACTTCATGTGGGTACTTTATCACCTATGTTGCTTCGCCCGAAGGCGTTTATTTAACTACGGACTTACCCGGTAGTGTTGACCCATTCTCATGCCTATCAAACCATCCATATGAATCCTTGACATCAAGTGTTCTCTTTTTTTTTCCTTCAATTTAGTAACCTATGTGAACGTCTCATTTCACACACATTAATAGCCCGGGATCCAAATGGCGATCCACCACCAATCGGCCCGTCAACATTATAACATCTAAATGCTTAGCATAGGAGCATTATGTACCGAGTTCAATTGATGCTCACAACATCATTTGACCCGTTAAACTATTTATTCATACAATCTTCAATCTTCAAGTTTTATTCATGAGTTTTAATGAAAATAACATTTTTAACTCATTAGACCCATTCACAAAGATTTTTCCATTATCTAGTTAGGCGTCCCAATCGGACTTATCAATTTTATTTATTTAGGTGATTCTAGCCCATTACAAGCTAGTAACCCATTCTTTACAATCGATATAAGAATTCATGATTCAAGAACATTTACAAGATCTTCTAGTTTCTAAGAGGCTTATTTAAGATAAGTCACTTACCTTGGCCACAACTCATGCGTTCCATGATCCATTTGCTCGTTAGGTTCATCCCATCCAAGCTCCTACCTAGCTTGATAAGACCAAACCTTCACTATACTCACAAGATCGGTCAAGTTAGGCATCATATCCAATAACCAACACATCTCATGAGTTTATTCACACCATTATATCATATTCAAATCTCGGGTCAGTTTGACTTCTAAAAGTCAACTACCCTTAGCATGATCATGTGCACTAGAATAGGACAAAGTCTCTAGTTTGGGACTATCCCTTCATTTATCATATCAATGTCATCAAACGTATTGCACATACAACTTCCTAATCATCATTAGGCTACTAAATATCATATGGTGTGATCTATCCTCTAAGCATGTACTTCATATTTCATATGCAAGTATTTCCATGTTTTACTCAATTAAGTTATCACCTTAGTTTGCAAACAAGGTCATTGTGGCGTTTCATCAAACACCTTGTAGGCATCATTTACAACTTAGTTTCTAAACTCCATAGGTCTTATGGATGCTACCTCCTTCCACCCTACTCATGATGGTTAGGCAATTCATCATCCAAAGCATAATTATACTATGTTTCACATTATAACAACTCCAAAGAACCACCATGATTACTAGATGTATGTGGTTTCAACCTAGAGGTTGAATCCCAAATTTCACATATTAACATAATCATATGAGTATAATCAAATACACAAATAAAATGAAATTCGTAACCGAATTAGACTTGATTGAGGTTCCCTAAAGCTAGAGTAACCACTAAAAATCCAAAATTCCACGTTTTTGTAAAAACCCTCAATTTACACCATGTTCAAGAATGAATATAGCATCAATTTCTACCAAAGAAAAGGTACCTTGATGTTTAGTAAGCCTTAGACGACTCGTTTCTTGCTAATGCACCGAAAAACCCCTTGATTTGGCTTGGATTTGAGCAAGGGTTTGATGTTTAGGGTTTGTAGGTGAAAGGAGATTGAATCTCCTGATGAATTTTCGTAACACACTTGTGTGTGTATTGTTTTCTTTTTTTCTTTCTTTTTTTATTAATAATAATCAAGTTCATCACATTGGCAGCTATAGCCCCTCAACTAACCCACCAGGTCATTTTCGTATAAAAACTAACTTTTAAGCTAGTTTCAAACACCTTTTATTCATTTATAAAATATTATTAACTAGGTTATTTCCATATTAGAATATAACCTATGTTCTTATCCTCTAAGTCTTGTGTTAATATTTTGCTAATCACGCCTAATGGCGTAGTTAGGCGAACAAATGATTTTGGGGTGTTACAAGTCTACCCCCCTTAAGGAGGTTTCGTCCTCGAAACCTTTCTTGTATTGTTGCTTTGGTTACACCAAAGAACCTTAGTGTCTCTCATCAATTTTGAGCACCGCTCAATCCCTTGACATTGTATAGTCTAACGAGTAGTACTATATACTTATTGTTTGTATCCCTTTACTCGGCTTTCTAACTTTTATTATATGGAAGCCTTAGCTTTCATAGTATGACTTGAGTCATCCTATTATTTCGGTTAATTAGGGGCAATATCTACATACTTACCCCCTACCCGACATTTTAGCTACTTATGTTCTTCATAGGTCTTTCCTAGATCCGTAGACTATCACCGTCTACTTTTATCCCGAATGATGTAATGTTTAAGGGGCCATACTATCATGCACCTTAGGGTATCTGCTGCAATACTTGATTGTAGCATGCATATGCATACATGTCTATGCGTCTATTTCTAACAAGTAATTTGTCTTGGTTTCCAAGACTAACCCGGCTTTTTAACATAGCCGTTTTCTAGTTTCTTGGATTCATCCCCGAATCCAACCCTCATTTCTTCTTAGTTTGCTATAATGTTATAAACAAACCTTGCTTTACACTAACATTTTCCTTTCTTTGGCTAATCCTTATTTTAAGAATTTGCCATTTATTTGGTTTACCCAAGTTCCCGTTTTGCTAACTCGATTGGTGGTAATTGCCCCAACCGACCCATTTAAAGACTTTTGAGTTTTAGATTTCAAATCGTTTATATATATTTAGAACGCTTAGTTTCTAAAAGTCCTCTTTCTGATTACCGATCTCAATATAAATTGAGGTCGGTTTCCTTTTTATAAAACCTGGTGTTGATTTGTCATTACAACGTATTGTATCGACTAATCTCTTATTATCACGATTTGCATCAGATTGTAATAACTACACAATCCGACCGTTATCATAATTTGCTTTAAATTGTACCAACGATACAATCTAATGTTATTGCAGTTTACACCCTTTTTCATCCTTAACCCGAGGGTTGAAAGAATTATTGATTTATCACGGCTCAATCCCGCTGTTTATGTCATAATCCAGAGATTCACGACTTACCCGAATGTGATTATGACTCAACCCTTGATTAAGGTTCAAGTCCCTCTTTACGAATTTAACCTTCTATAAAAGTCCAAGTTTAATTATGACTTAACCTTGATTAAGGTTCAAGTCTGTTTTCAAGCTAAATCTGTTTATGACTCGACCTTGATTAAGGTTCAAGTTTATTTCCGAACTGAATCTATTTATGACTATACCTTGATTAAGGTTCAAGTCAATCTTTGTATCAACCCAGGATAACTCGAATCGTATATTGCCCGTTTTGCTAGCCCAACGTATAAGCTGGTGCCTCGCTCAAGGTCTTGCATGGTTCGCATCCCTGCCGTGTTAGACAGTGGACTAAGTTCAAACGCTCCAGTTTGTCGTCCTATTTGCTAGCCCAGCGTATTCTAGCTGGTGCCTCGCTCAAGGTCTTGCATGGATCGCATCCCTGCCGTGTTAGACAGTGGACTACGTCCAGAATCCCCCGGCACCTGACACTTACTAAGCCTTTGTCACATAGGTTGTATATGTATCAATCATAAGAAACCCATGGTATCATATGTTTAACACTTACCTGGCCAGGGTAAGTAATTCGCATATGGTACGCACAGACTTATTATAATTAAGGCATCACACCCTATGCAAGCAAATTTTCAGCTCATGCTTGTGCCCCCTATTTTATTTGGTAAAACCCTTCCTTGATAAATTATTCAACGTTAGGTTTTTACCTTTATTCATTAAGAAAAGCGATGTGTTTTCAATTTAATAAGCTTTGTGTGATCACACTCATTGGTATGATCACAACGCCTTTCTAAACATTAGTTTGGGATGATTACCCCCAACCCGGTCTCGATGTTCAAGTTAAGTTTGTGCATTGATCGTTCATTATCGTGAACTATGCACCTTTCACATTTTTCCTATTGCTTGCATATGCAATTACCACTCTTCAGGTGATAATTGCATACTAATGCACCTACTATGGTTTCGAGCATGTACCTGTTTGATACTTGCTCCCGTGTTCCGTTTCGTTACTGATCCATTAGCCCGAGTCGTTACTTGACTTGGTCCTTAGTGAGCATGCTATCAGCCGTGCTCCCGAAACCTCTACAACCTCGTTTGGTGAATCATTCGATCCTCTCTCGATCGAATAAGATGTTATCATCCCTGTCACATTTATAATTTCAACTAATTAGTAACATGACATTTCATTATTAGTATGCATCACTGTAATAGTGATGTTAGAGTTCTTGTTATGCGAGATTTCCGTTGCCCGAATCAATCTTTTGGATAGGCCCCATGAGTACCTAACCATTTCCTTATCAAGATTTTGAGATAGCGAGTATCTACGCGATATCACTATTGATTACCTATAACAATTTTCCGATCAAAACGGATGTTTATTATAGGTATTACTTACCGGATTCCTTGATCAAGTCTTGAACCGAACACCCTTCAACACTTTGAGCGCACGGTTTGAGTCCAAGTATCCTTCTCGACACTCGGATCCCTCAAACCTATGGCTCTGATACCACTTGTAAGACCCTAACCCGTAATCACGCAATCAACGCCTAATCCTACGGGTTTGGACCTTACTTAAACCACTCCCGATTTAAAACTTTGAAATTTTCTTTATAAGTCAACCCATTAAGATCAAATACATGTTTGGTTCACACAATTTTTTTTTTTACATTTTAATAGTTAAAACATATTTTAAGATGTTGCGTTTTAACGGGAGTTCCTTAGATTCTAGTGCGGAAGCTTGTATGGGTGATCGGGTGTGTTCGGCTCTTATCGCGACTAGATCCTTGCTCCGGGACTTCCATCACATGTTTACCTAGCACCATTACACAAAGAATGGTTAGTGAGTGGTCAAATGAAACATTTAAGTAGTACGATAGTCGTTATATGTCGAAACGGAACGAACCAGGCCAAACGGCCCTTTATCAGGAGAACAAACTGCTGCAACTTTTGCGCAGCAGCTGTTCGGATCGCTTTTACCCCTTCTAAAACCCAAAATCCGACTTTGACTTTCAAATGAGAATTGTTCTACGCTCCGAGAGCTTTTCAGGCATATAAAGAACGCCTCCTAACGATTTTTCTACGATTTATATGCAATTTTAAAGATCGTGTCGTCATGCTGTTTTCTGCGCGCGGCCGCGCGGTCTCTGTGAGCGGCCGCGCGAAGCTTCTGATGTAATTTTGGTGGTTTTTAAGCATGGGAATCATGTCGCAACCGCATTTGATGATTCCCGAAGCCTAAGTATTGACTTGCCGACTAAATAAACCTTTGTTTGACGGAAATCATTGCCCGGTTTATGTCGCCATGATCCGGTTCTTAGTTTTGAATGTTTATGGCGACTTTTACTCAAATCGACCCATTTAGACATTGAACTTAAGAAAAACACCACTCGATCACGCGCAATGCGTATAGTTTATGTTGTCAAGTCATTAGACACTTGATCAACTAAAGTGTTTGTCCGATTTGTTCATTATGACTTTGTTATTCGATTTATCCTTTAGTAAATCTTTATAAATTCCCAAAATGCCCCTCCTAGCCAAATCTTTCGATTTAGCCATTCATGGCGACTCTTCTTGATTCAAACCCATTGTTTTGGACACAATGACTTGTTTAAAAACTTCTAAGTCCATACGGACTTAGATTTTCAACATTTCTCAAGATTGTTCTAATGTGGTCGATTCTAAGCGCCTTAGCGCGCATTAGGCATAGTTATGGAAATAACTTACTTGATTTGCACCCACACTTCATGTGGGTACTTTATCACCTATGTTGCTTCGCCCGAAGGCGTTTATTTAACTACGGACTTACCCGGTAGTGTTGACCCATTCTCATGCCTATCAAACCATCCATATGAATCCTTGACATCAAGTGTTCTCTTTTTTTTCCTTCAATTTAGTAACCTATGTGAACGTCTCATTTCACACACATTAATAGCCCGGGATCCAAATGGCGATCCACCACCAATCGGCCCGTCAACATTATAACATCTAAATGCTTAGCATAGGAGCATTATGTACCGAGTTCAATTGATGCTCACAACATCATTTGACCCGTTAAACTATTTATTCATACAATCTTCAATCTTCAAGTTTTATTCATGAGTTTTAATGAAAATAACATTTTTAACTCATTAGACCCATTCACAAAGATTTTTCCATTATCTAGTTAGGCGTCCCAATCGGACTTATCAATTTTATTTATTTAGGTGATTCTAGCCCATTACAAGCTAGTAACCCATTCTTTACAATCGATATAAGAATTCATGATTCAAGAACATTTACAAGATCTTCTAGTTTCTAAGAGGCTTATTTAAGATAAGTCACTTACCTTGGCCACAACTCATGCGTTCCATGATCCATTTGCTCGTTAGGTTCATCCCATCCAAGCTCCTACCTAGCTTGATAAGACCAAACCTTCACTATACTCACAAGATCGGTCAAGTTAGGCATCATATCCAATAACCAACACATCTCATGAGTTTATTCACACCATTATATCATATTCAAATCTCGGGTCAGTTTGACTTCTAAAAGTCAACTACCCTTAGCATGATCATGTGCACTAGAATAGGACAAAGTCTCTAGTTTGGGACTATCCCTTCATTTATCATATCAATGTCATCAAACGTATTGCACATACAACTTCCTAATCATCATTAGGCTACTAAATATCATATGGTGTGATCTATCCTCTAAGCATGTACTTCATATTTCATATGCAAGTATTTCCATGTTTTACTCAATTAAGTTATCACCTTAGTTTGCAAACAAGGTCATTGTGGCGTTTCATCAAACACCTTGTAGGCATCATTTACAACTTAGTTTCTAAACTCCATAGGTCTTATGGATGCTACCTCCTTCCACCCTACTCATGATGGTTAGGCAATTCATCATCCAAAGCATAATTATACTATGTTTCACATTATAACAACTCCAAAGAACCACCATGATTACTAGATGTATGTGGTTTCAACCTAGAGGTTGAATCCCAAATTTCACATATTAACATAATCATATGAGTATAATCAAATACACAAATAAAATGAAATTCGTAACCGAATTAGACTTGATTGAGGTTCCCTAAAGCTAGAGTAACCACTAAAAATCCAAAATTCCACGTTTTTGTAAAAGCCCTCAATTTACACCATGTTCAAGAATGAATATAGCATCAATTTCTACCAAATAAAAGGTACCTTGATGTTTAGTAAGCCTTAGACGACTCGTTTCTTGCTAATGCACCGAAAAACCCCTTGATTTGGCTTGGATTTGAGCAAGGGTTTGATGTTTAGGGTTTGTAGGTGAAAGGAGATTGAATCTCCTGATGAATTTTCGTAACACACTTGTGTGTGTATTGTTTTCTTTTTTTCTTTTTTTTTTATTAATAATAATCAAGTTCATCACATTGGCAACTATAGCCCCTCAACTAACCCACCAGGTCATTTTCGTATAAAAACTAACTTTTAAGCTAGTTTCAAACACCTTTTATTCATTTATAAACATAATATTATTAACTAGGTTATTTCCATATTAGAATATAACCTATGTTCTTATCCTCTAAGTCTTGTGTTAATATTTTGCTAATCACGCCTAATGGCGTAGTTAGGCGAACAAATGGTTTTGGGGTGTTACAGTGAAGTTTTTGGTCTGTCCCCCCGTCAGAGGGCAGTTATTGAATGCTTCCAAAGCCCCCACGCCCAAGATTTCCTGACTGTCATCCCGATCGAAGGTCTAGGCCAAAGCATGTCCGCTATTGAATACAGGGCTATTCTTAAATATCATCTGTTGATCCCCATGTACCAGGAGGATGCAATCTGTCCGATTTGTCGTAAGGCCTGCCTGGATGAATACGGGGAACATGCGGTTCATTGTAAGGAGTTACCCGGTTTCAAATATCGGCATGATTGGGTTAGAGACATTCTGTGGGACATTTTAAGACGTGCTGGATTTCAGCCAAAAAGGAGGCCCCTGTGAACTTCCTCTCGGATCCAGCAGAAGGGAGATCCACCCTACGACCAGCAGATCTCCTTGTCTTTGGATGGGCCGGGGGGAAGCATGCTTGTGTTGACTTGACAGGCGTATCTCCCCTAGTTGGGTTAAGGGATAGTGGCTTCGTAGCAGGGCAAGCGGTGCGGAAAGCAGAGGCAAAGAAGGTAGAAAAACATGCTAAAGCCTGCGAGGAGAACCAGCACGTTTTTGTACCATTGGGTTTTGATACCTTTGGCTCATTGGCACTAGAGGCTACCCGTTTCCTGACCAGGGTACAACGGGTTATTCATAGTAGTGTCTCGGATTCGGGTGGGCAGGGTTACGTTTTTAGTAGATTAGGATTTGCTATTCAGAAAGGGTTAGCGGCGCAGCTTGTTGCCTGCCTGCTCGTTATCTTAATGTAATTTTCTTTGTCCGGGAATGAAAAAATAAATACCATTGCAAATATGTAAATCCAATTTAATTCTGTATTATTAAAATGATTTAGAATTAGAAGGATATATACAATTAGAATACTAATTGGCATGTTATCATGAGGCAAAATATAACCCCACTAGATTATACCCCGGAAACCTCCCGGGGTTGAGAAATCTAATATGACATATTAATCTTACATATAAAATAGAATGATGCGCTTTACAGTTACATGCAGGAAAGCTTCGGGTAGCACCTAACCTAAAACAATTAAAAATCTATCTCCAATGTTAACGCCTAACCCTAAACAATGTATAACTCTAATATTAATATCTAACCTAAAACAATGTATAACCCCAATGCTAACGCATGTTGAAAATATAATTCATATTTACCGAAGCATTATTTGTGACTTGCCTATACATGATTAATGATTTATCTGAACACATTGTGTTTTTTTTCCTATATAAACAGAACCCTACAAAAAATAGTCGTTTTTTTCTCCGTATTTTATATAACACTATGGTACTCGTTGGAAAGATAATAAAACGCCCGTTAATTTGGCGTAATTTTTTTCTTTAAAAAATCTCGTATATAAAAGATATTAACGTTTAAAAAATATAGGAGGAAACATAAGAGATAAGAGAGAAAAATCAAATTTTGTTTTTAATTTTTTTTCCTAAAACATCTTAATGCCACATGGGATGACACATAGCACTCTAAAAAAAAGAGAATGCCTCTTTGAATGTCATGTCATTAAAATGGCTTTGTTTTATTATATGTATAGATGTCGTCATACATAAATAAAAGCGTTGAAATTGTCACCTTTCATTTTCATATGCTAGGAAGAATTTTTAATGCAATCCTGTATTTTTAGGAACTTAATATTGGTTAGAGCTGATATTGCACGACTTCCATTCGCTTCAAGTTCTATCGATGCTGTGCATGCCGGTGCAGCCCTTCATTGTTGGCCCTCACCATCTGCTGGCGTAAGTACTTCGAAAACACATCTTTCTATTTTCATATTTGTTTGTTTATTGATTTCTTATAGTGCTATATTTCACCTCACCACTAAGACACTACCTAGTTTTGTATATGGTTGATTGCATAAAATGGTAAGCAACTATTGTCTGACTTTTTCATTTGCGTAACCAACGTGAAAAATTCGTCCACTTCAGTATTGTTAAAAGTTGGTAGTACACATCGTTATTTATCGACGATTATTAGTTCACATATGCGATATCAAAATCAAACCTTTTCATACGTAGTCTTAATAAAAACTGAACCAAAGCTGATAACCTTTTTTTTTGCAATTAGCAGTATTCATAGAAAAATACTTTTCAAAATAATAATAATAATAATAATAAAATTTTATTATTATTATTATTATTATTATTATTATTATTATTATTATTATTATTATTATTATTATTATTATTATTATTATTTATGGCCGGTTGATACAGGATTAATCCTATATTTCTATGGTTTGTCTTTTACTGAAGGGTAGTTTTAAATATATTTCATAAAATGTCAAATAATCTGCTAAAGTGAAGTGAGCCAAATGTTACACTTTGTTTTTACATACGTGGAATTTTAGTTACTTATTTTTGGTGAATTTGTATGGTTAGAGCTGGCAAAATAAACTGGTTGAATGGGTTGAAAATACACTGGTACAAAACTGAGACATTATTCGCGGTCATTTATAGTTAAAGACGAGTACTACAATCACGTCTTAATATGGCGCGTCTTTAGGTGAGTTGTACAATGTGCAAAAGTCGCTAACAGCCGACCACGACTTCTGATATTTACCGCGTCTTCAGAATTATTCCAAAAATAAATCTTAAAATTCATGCATTGCGACTTCTGCTCCCACTTTTTTTTTTTTTTTTAATAGAGCCCATGCATCGCAACTAAGATTGAGAGTGAAGGATTGAGAGTTAAGGAAGTGTCGAGTGAAGTAGGGTTTCATAATGATGATCATAGGTCGCGGGTGTAATCAAAAGTCGCGGGTCGACGATTATAAGTCGCGGTTGAGTGTCATCACCGCGTCTTTTGATATCTAAACCGTGCCCTCCTATTATATATGTAATAAAATTGGGATGAATATGATATTTCGGTTTCGAAAGTCGTGGTTGTATTTTAACCCGCGTCTTTTCCTTTAAATGGCCGCGACTATTGCACACTTTTGTACTAGCGATAAGGTAAGATTGAGCTAACATGGAATATTTTTTAGCGAATAGGTTGAATATTTTTCATATTCTTTTTAAATTATTTAAAATATGTGTGTAACAGGTAGCTGAAATAAGTCGAATTCTTCGTCCAGGAGGGGTTTTTGTTGCTACCACTTACATAATAGATGGCCCATTTTCACTTGTACCATTTTTATCGCTTATGCGCAAGGTAGACCTTCACCTTGATCTTTCTCTTTCCCACCCAAAAAAATTAATAAACAATGACAATGATAAAAAATAAAACAATGACTGAATACAAGACCTGCGCATCGTAAAATCATGAAAATGGTGTGAATTCTTTATTTTGTATCCGCAGAATTTTAGGCGGATAACAGGGAGCAATATGTACCTATCTGACCATGAACTAAAAGACCTGTGTTCAACTTGTGGACTCGTTGATTACACATTTGTTAGAAATGGACGATTTATTATGATAGCCGCACGAAAGCCCAAATAGATTACTCAAATTGCTCTACAAAATCTTCGTTATGAAGATAGTTCTTGTTTGTATCGTCTTCGTAACAAATGTATATCATGTTGTACATGAATAATTCACTAAAAAGACATTGTAAAATCGTGTATTTTTTATTTGTTTTTATGTTGATATGGATCTATCAATCACAGTACCTATATCTATATCTATACTAGATATAATGCATGAGTGAATGGTATTTTTAGATACGTAAAAGTTAAAAACTTTTTTTTGCATTAATGAGCAATGTACAACCTTAAAATGAGGGTAAATTAGTCATTAAAATACTTTTACACTTTAATATCCATTTTAATTACACTTTAGTTCCCTTAGCATTACTCAACTTTTGCTTATTAAATTAAAGTTAAACTATTTCCCCTTATTTTAAGCAAACCACCCCCATTATTTTTAAATAGTTATACTTTGTAGGATCGGTTTTTGATAAACACACACAAGTATAAGCAAATCTGGTGCGGAAACCCTAATTCGCATGCAAAATGATAATAATCAAGATCTGAACACATTAAGATCCATTTTCAATCTGATTTTCATTAATATAAAGTTGATAATCCATACAATGTTTGATACTAATGAAAATACACCTTTAGAAAACTTTCTAGACACACCTTAGAACACATACACTAACACACCTGACAAAATAACCGAATGTTTTGTTGCAAAACAACTTAAACATATATATAGACTGCTCATTCGACCCATGCAAGGTTCGAATGAGTTCATTCGACCCTTTGCGGGTTTTAACTAAGACCAACATAAACAAACTATTACATTTGACCAGATAAACTATATTCGACCTAGTATAATTTTTCATTCGACCACGTATGGTCGAATGAGTCTTCAAAACTTGAACAATCTTCGACTAACTTTGTACAATCCGAAAGCGATAGCCACAATATGCACTTACAAACTCCCCTTTGGCTATTGCTCGAATTGTTTAGGCATTCCTTAGCTTAATCTTGATCTTTCTCTTAGCACTTTCACTCATACTCGTTTCTCCTTTTGATAATGTGCGCTTCTTAGGTTCCGGTCTACCTTTCATCGTCTTGTCCAGTAGCTTTTCATAATCACATCCAGCATAAACTCCCCACGCAAAGCAGAATATAGCAACTTTCTGAAACATCCAAGCAGGTTCTAGATCTTGAATGTCAAAATGAATCTGATTATAATACAACGTGTCGATATCTTCTTTTGCACAATTAATCAGCCACATTGGATCGAACATGTGTATTTTCTTGCACATTAGCTTCGGATTCTTGTCATGTAGCACAATCACAGCTTCATCGGTTTTCCAATTATAATACCAGAATGTGAAATCTTTGCTGAAGTGTTGTTGGATCGGCATCAAAGGAATCCTCTTCATAACCTTTGGAGGTTTATACTTCAGAGTCACTTTAGGCAAACCATTCTTCGGATCAATTTCCTGATGAACAATTCTCTTTGGAAATTGTGGTCTAAATGAATCCCATTTGGTGTGACTCTCCCTCGTCATCTTTTCAGCTATATAATGAATAATGCAAGAACGATCACAACATGTTATCTAGTGTCTACAAACGTCTCGCACAGCCCAGTATGGAAGTGTCTTAATCTCATGAAATCGACGAAAGTACAGAATACCCTTCTTGTGACACCCGCCACTTAGCCAGGTAAAATCCGTACACTTTCTAGTCAACGTTTAATTTTTACATGCATTATTTATGACATTTTATATGCATAAGTCCCCCGAGATAGTCTAGCAATGTCCAAACGAGTATAAGTTCTCCCATATCAATGAATCTTGGTGACACAAGTTTATATGTTTGCAAGTGATTTTCCAAAATCATGTATAGATGCCCATTTGTTTTATAATACAATGGGATGGCACTATGCATCTTGCTTTAACTGCTATGCTTGTTTCCACTGGGATGAAGCCTTCATTGATGTTGTGTATCAATCCTTTGGTTCTTGCTGGTCATTGTTGACTTTGATGACTCCCCAAGGAGTTGGTAGCTTTACACATTGGTGATATGTTGATGGAACTGCTTTCATGTCATGTATCCAAGGTCTCCCTAGGATAACATTGTAACTGGATAACGAATCTATCACACAGAATCTTTGGATAGAGTTCACTCCCTCGACATACACAGGCAGTTTAATATCACCAACTGTGCTCTTGGTCTCTCCACTGAAGCCAACCAAGACAGATGATCTAGCCACTATCTCGGTCTCTGGGATGTTCATCCTTTTGAGGGCTTCCAGATGTATTATGTTAACTGAACTCCCTCCATCTATTAATATCTTGCAAACAAAATGGTTAGCAATATATAAAGTAATGTCCAAACCATCATGGTGAGGCTCTAGAACGTTTTCTCAATCCTCTTCTTCAAAGCTAATCACTTTTGCATTCGTTAGGATGGTAGTCTTTGTCGGTCTTTCTCCTTTTTCTGATTTCATTTCTCTTGCATGCCTTTTGGCTGCTGAGTAGGATGTCCCACAAATATCTGATCCTCCTGAAATAAAATTACTAAGGCCAGCATCCTTGGGTGGAGATGCTGCCCTTTCTGGGATGCTAGTGCTATCCTGAATCTTTGACTTCTTTTTACCCAGCAGATCCTTAAGATGGCCCTTGCTTAGGAGATATGCTATTTCTTTTCTCAAAGCAATGTAATCTTCAGTAACGTGTCCAAAATCTTCGTGGAAAGCACACCATTTGGATTTGTCCTTCCATCCTGACTTGTTATCTTTCCTTGGCCATCTTGCTTTTTCTCGAAGATCCTATATAGCGTACATTAAACCTGTTACATCCACAGAAAAACAATAGTCAGAAAGTTTAGGACAATCCTCTTCATCGTCATCCTCGACCACATTAACCTTTTTATTATCAGGCCTAGCATACGGTTCTTGTTTGTAAGGCTCGTATGTGGAAGTGGACTTCCGATTGGGATCATTGTATCTTGAGGATGTCTCTATCCTCTCCTGTATCTTCTTGTCATCTTCAAGACGGATGAATCTTAATGCTCTATTCCGAACTTCATCGAGATTCCTACAAGGGTTCATCACCAATTCTTTATAGAAAGGCGAATCCTTCTGTAGCCCCATTTTGAAGGCTTGCACTGCTGTTGTGACATCTAGGTTTGGGATATCAAGTGCTTCCTTCTCAAACCTTATGATATATTCCCTTAATGATTCTCCGTGTGGCTGTGTCACCCTGTACAAATCACTTGTCAAACGTTCAAATGTTCGACTGCAAGAAAATTGATTGTTAAACATGTTAACTAAATGAGCAAAAGAAGTAATAGAATAAGGAGGAACACTTAGTAACCATTTTAAGGCTGGACCAGTGAGGGTAGAACCAAATCCTTTGCATAAGCATGCTTCTTTCAAGTTTGCTGGAATGGGGTTTATTTCCATCCTTTCTTTGTATTGTGCTACATGCTCTTCAGGATCAGTAGATCCATCATAAAGCTTCATGCTTGGAGTTTGGAATCTCTTTGGAATCTCAGCATCACATATTGGAGGTGCAAAGCGAGACACCCAATGACATGCTGAAGATACCTCAGGGATGGCCTGTATTATCCTTGGCACACTAGACACCATATCCTTGATTTTCCGAAGCTCTCTTGCCAACTGTGGAATTATACCTGTATCCTGCAAAGAAGCAACATCGTTAGTAGCAAAAGTAATGGAACTTAAATTGTTACCATTGTTGTATCCTCAGGATGGTTCGATGGTATGTCATCGAGATGGCTCCACAGCATATCCTCGAGATGGCTCGACAGTGTATCCTGCATCTCTAGTTGTTGCCATCCTGGGTGCTGAAACAGTTTCTGGTGCAGAGAGTCCAATGCTCATAGGGATGAAATCTCCTTGATGAATGCCCCTAGAGATGCCAGAATTGAAATCCAACATTCTAGGCCGCAATGGTGTCCACATACCTTCAGCCGGTCTCTTTGAGGATGTTTTGAGAGATTGAATTTCTCTCATCAACATCTGGTTGGTATCCTATTGTTGCTTTATTTGATTCTTCACCATTGCAAACATGGAAAGGAGCTCATCATTTGACACGAAAACAGGAGGAGTGGATCCAGATGTTGTCATCCCAGATCTAGCAGTATTAGGAGCAACAATCCTGGTAATTTGTGCAGAACTCTTGGGAAAGGTAGGAGGAGGTGGTAGAGTCACATTTTTGGCAGAGGTTGCGGATGGTATGGAAGAAGACACAGATTTCTGGGAGGAAGACATAGTTGTCAAGTTTTGTAAAAAAGAATTAAACGAGAAAAAGTTTTAACAAAGTTTTTTGTTAAAATAGCACCACTTGCCCCACGGTGGGCGCCAAATTGTTTTGGTCAAAAATTACCTAGTAGAAATAATTTTGTATTCCAAATTAGTAAAAGTGAGGTAGAGTGCTAAATGTGTGAAAATATGTTAAAGAGTCAGTTATATTCTGAAAATGGTGTATCAGGATGCTAAAAAGTAAAAATATGACAACTATGCTCGGGATGGCTTTGAAACTGGTCAGGATGGACAGTTATATACTGAGGATGTAACTATCTGAAAGAATGATGAAATAGGCAAAAATTAATGAATGTAAATGTAATGCAATAAAGGAAAGACACTCGATGTACGAGGAAAGCCCTTGATCAACGCAGATCGCCGGCACAAAACCTCAGGAGGAGTCTAAGTCCCTGCCTTGTTTGTTAATATTAATAAGCTACAAATAGTACAACTTTGGATAGGTGATGAACGAGTATCTAAGATTACAATATGAGTGTTGTGTGTGTGTAGAGAGTATTAGGTGTGAGAATTCGTTTAGGATCGTAATCACGAACCGTGACCTCACGAATACCAACCGTAGGGTGCGGAATCCCCTCCGGTTGTGCAAAATGATTCAGAAATAAACCGTACCAATCGTTGTAACACCCCGCCCCTCTCACCACCAATATTGTCCGCTTTGCCCATCTAGAGCTCACGGATTTGTTTTTGGTTGCCCAGTGGAGACTTCCCAGGAGGTCACCCATCCTGAAATTTCACCCATCTGAGCACGCTTAACTGTGGAGTTCTCCTCTCATCCACTAACATTAAGCCCCAAAACGCATTGGTGATTTAAGAGGCAAGACATTACTTATGAACCAAGGATCTCTCCTGGCCACGGCCGATGTGGGATTTTCCTGGGGTGTCACATTCACCCCCTGTTAGAGTCTCATCGTCCCTGATGAGGTGTGTTCCTAGGGTGTCACATTCACCCCCTGTTAGAGTCTCATCGTCCCTGGTGAGGTGTGCACCCACCATCCCGAACGGCACAGGAGTGGCTCTGATACCATCTGTAACACCCCGCCCCTCTCACCACCAATATTGTCCGCTTTGCCCATCTAGAGCTCACGGATTTGTTTTTGGTTGCCCAGTGGAGACTTCCCAGGAGGTCACCCATCCTGAAATTTCTCCCATCTGAGCACGCTTAACTGTGGAGTTCTCCTCTCATCCACTAACATTAAGCCCCAAAACGCGTTGGTGATTTAAGAGGCAAGACATTACTTATGAACCAATGATCTCTCCTGGCCACGGCTGATGTGGGATTTTCCTGGGGTGTCACAATCGTGATGAAAACAGATAACGAATCACCGAGCAATTTCCATAACTTTACTCTTGTATTAGATCAAATATCAATGATTACAGATGAAATCCTAGACCTAATACAGAGAATATCACACACACAAACTAGGGAAAAGCTCAAATGATAACTCTCACCTAAAAATAACTAAATTTTCCCTATTTACAAGCTCCCACATTCGCCCTTTTCATAAGGTCGAATCTGTTCATTCGACCCCTTGTGGGTACGAATGAAACCTTCTCTATCTTTCGATCTACCTTCGACCTATAATAAACTACATTCGACCTCCCGACTGGTCGAATGTATCTTCAAGCTAAAGTCTTGGTCGTTTTTCTGATTATCTGAACCTTCGACATTCAGTACTGGATCACTAGCTGGGGACATACATGAATAATGCACTTACAATCTCCCCCTTGGACCTAGCTAGTGATGTATCAAATCAGAAAGTTACCAATTCTTCAAGTCTTGATCTCATCGTCTTGAACGACTTGAAAACTTTCCATCTTCATGCACGTTTGTGTCGAAGTTCTTGTCTATCTTTGCATTAAGCTTCAAAATCTCAGACAAACTCAAGAAATCTTGGCTTTGTCATTTGTTGGTCCATAGATGAAGACAGACAGCAAATTTGAATTCTTCGATCTTAAATCATTTCTTTACCACTCCTGACTAAATTATGTTGTTCTGGTGATCTTGATGTTCAGGTGTGGGTCTTGTTCAGTTACACGCTTTGTCGATGAGTCTTGAATAGTGCTCCTGTTGTGTTTGATTCTGCAGAAAAATTTACTAAAAACTGCACTAACTACAACTAGCGTTAGACACGACAAAAATCTCGGAAGTACTCTTCACATTCCTTTTGACCCTCAATAATTCTCCCCCTGAACTATTAAAAATTTTCCATTTTTACCAGAAACTTGAAAATTTGCAGTCTTTTTCAACTTTTAAGTATCTGAGCATTTACATTAAGTATCCCATTATCGGTTATCAAAAATAAATCAGAAATGTAAAACATTTTGATTTTTCAAAGTTTATGCTAAAACACACCAAAAATCTTTTTGAATTTTCAAATAGATTTGCATAAAAATAAACTAAACATATTTTTGTGAATCTTCCGGTAAGAGGATCATATCAGTATTGAAACAGTTAGTCTAAACTCTTTTTGATCAATTTTCTGCTATTTAACATTGAGCATCCTACAACCATTGCCAGTAAGTTTGTCCACTTAAACCCAAAATCATCATTCATTGTTCAGCACTTCAGATACATTATGGTAATATTAAATACTGAAAAATCTATGGTCCCCGTGCACGCGACACATTCCCGTATCAAGAATTGCACAAAGTTTCATTGTAACACGTGATTATATTGTAGTTATCCGTTAGTTACAAGGTATGAGGCACAGCGGTGACAGGTCAGCAAATTAATGCTTCAAAGCGACTTATGCACTCAACCAGGGTGAGGACTAATATCATACATGATTTTCATCATAGTATTGATACGATGCATTAGATAATCTTTGATTATCATCACACATGTTAAGTTCCTCATTCGGTAACTTAAGGATTTGTCATTAAAGATCTTTTGTTATGATACCCTGACTGATCTAGGTCCGTAAATCAATACGACAAAAGTTCAGTTAGGCTATCCCCAGATAACTAACAATATAACGACCTGAAACCTCTGATTTTGGCAATCTATCAAGCCAAATTTCGGTACCAAGACCATATGCCAACAAGACGTTGATCCACATGATTATCAGTTATTGATTTTAAGTTTATATCACCATGCTAAACTTTAAATATTGATTTCAAGCCTACCAATATATAATTGTAGTGGCTACTCAATGTTGTAACATCAATTTGTTTTCAGAGTAGTCTGACAGTCCACTGATGTACTATCATCTCCTATTTTTCTCTAGGAAAACTCATTTTGGATTTTTAGAAATTTTAATTTGATTTTTCTGAAATTTTTTCCCCCTAAAAATCTAAAAATAAGCATATTTTTGGATTTTTTTTAAACTTTGAAGAAAAACAAAATAAAATGATATCCGATCAGGTTTACTCATTGAGTTTCAAAAAACATTTTCCACTCAGATTACTTGACTCACTTTGTTATTTCAATTAGCAAACCATTGACAAAGATAAGAGAGTTTAGAATAAACCGTTTTGGTACATCTGTTATAGACATTCAAAACCTGAGAGCAATTGCATGAGATTGCAACGTTTTCCAGCTTCACAGGTAGGAAACAGACGACAAATACTCTCCTCTCTGTTTAAATCATGTTTTCCTTTTTCAATATCCCTTCTTTGACCTTCACCTCTCCAATAAATATATTGTATACAGATGCTTCACTAGCAACTATCAAAAGATAGATAATAGATCTGTCTGGAATAAGCTACACATTTGTTAAACAATTAGTAGGAGATAGGAACCCATCCCTTCACAATGATGGGTCGTCCAAGGTCATCAATCCTCGGAACATCAATCCATTCTCCTTTTGAAAAATCAATTGGTTTTTCAATGGATTGATTTGAAGTAGAAATTGCTATTGATTTAGATAGTGATTTGGGTTTCCAAACACGTTCAGAGTTTATTTTAGACTTTGTTGAAATCGTTTTGATTGTTGAGTTTTCAGATTTCTTATTTGAAACCTACTTTTGAACATTGTTTGGAATCTTCTCAGACTTAACTGATGAAGATCCAGGTTTAGAGTTATTATTAGGCTTAGCCTTAGAACTCCCCCTTACCTTAGCAATCCTATCACAATCTCCATTTTTATTCAAGGCAATTTTGTTACGATTGTCATACACAACTTGTTTCCCCTTTTGTTTCTTGGTTGGTTTTGGGGATACAGGCTTTTTGACATTGCCTGAATTTTTAGCAAATTTCACTTCGGTCTTTTTCTGTTTAACATACGGACAGGCAACAACTAAATGCCCACACTCTCCGCAGTTATAACAAGACATAGTTTTCCACAAAATCACATGCATACCCTTCATCCTAATACCAGTAGGGACAATGAGTAGCAATATGACCAACTTCACCACATTCAAAACAGCTTCTCCATTCAACATAACCATGAGAATACTGTGGTGAGTTGTTTCTCCAATAACCATCAAATCGAGAGTGACTTTGGGAATCATAAAAGTCACGTGTTCTAGATGAAAAACTTTTTGAATTCTTATGATAAGAGTTTTTCATCTGATCATTACCTTTCGATTTGTTTGGTTTTGGTCCTTTTGTCTTTTGATTTTTCTTTTTGTTCCCAGACTGATCCATTTTCTTCTCATGTTGGTTAGGACTGAGTTTAAAATGTAAATGATCAAATTGATTTCTAAATTGATTTATCAAATTATTATTATCGACAAAGATACATTTAAGTAACGATTGTTCGATATTATCAATTGGAAAATCTTTGTTGAAAATCAATTTGTCCTGTCCTTCCAACATATATGATCCTTCAACTCCTTCAGGAAACTTGAATATGGGTTTCTCTTCAGATTCAGGTTCTGAAGTTACTACCTCATTTTCAGTTTTCTCTTCAAACACTGGTTTCATCTCAGAGTCAAGATAAACAATGCAAGATGTTGTGACATCTAACTCTGATGAGAAATTACTCTTTGAAATAGTTTCATGGAGTTCTGAAATCTCTTTCTTAAAAGATTCAATTTGATTCATAAAATGTCTTTCATTATTTGCCAAAATTTTATTTTCAATTTGAAATCTTTCAAGTTTATTTGTTAAGTTCTGTTTGTCCTTAAGAAGTTTCAACACTTCATTTTTCAATTTGATACAATCAGAACAATTAGCACATTCAGTTTTTGAATTTACCTCAGCATCTGTACTATTACCATTCTCAGAATTTACATCAACATTTGATGTATCACTTCCTCTTGATTCACTCGTTCTGAACTTGTATCAGAACTCAAATCGCTCTTTGACAATTCACTTGAATCATCATTCCTCATTTGCTTAGCAAGACACACAACATCACTTTTGACACTTTCTCTGTTAACACACTTGTCACCATGTACCATTTTATCAGTTGGTTGCACAGTTGGAGCTAGTATGTTTCCAAAATAATCACCAATAGGTCTAGGTGTCATTGGAAATCCCCAAATGTTGTCAACTTGAGAGATTTGTGATTGTTGTCGTCCAGCTTCTATCGTAGCTTTTATTTGATCATCAGTTCTTGACATAGCCAAGTAATTTATCATTTTTCAACAAAAATTATTTAAAAAATTTCAACAAAAATTTTTTCAAAAATTTTCAAAATTTTTTTTACACCTTAAAATTTAGAAAATATTATCCAAATATTCGTGGGTTCGAACCTGGAAAAATATAGACTTATTCGACCTTTTAAAAGGGTCGAATGTATCTCAATCTTGGTTCGACCTTCAGAAACGTAATCGAGGGTTCGAATGTGGAAATAACTAGGTTCGACCCTTTAATCTGACTCGAATGTGAAACTTGAAAAACACTGACTCACTTTCGACCACTAAAATTCCACTTTCGACCTCCCGTAAGGTCGAATGAACAAGAAATGGTCGAATGAACAAACAGTACACACTGAAAAATTTGGTTCGACCTAAAATACTCTAGGTTCGACCCCTCGAAGCTCACATTCGACCTTTTCAAGTCTGTTCATCATCTTCAACATCAAGAACACGAATCTGATCGGTTTTTGACAAAATTTTCACCAAATGTAATGATTTTGGATAGGTTTTGTGCGGATTTCAATTTAGACAAACATTTGTGAAAGAATTTTTGATAATAACATCAAACTCAACTCCAATTCAATCAAAAACCATGTTTTTATGAAAAGCTTCAAAATTTCTAGGGTTTTAAACTTTTAAACCTGAATTCTAATATGTTTTCATCAATTCAGATCAATTTGCAATCGTGAAATCGATCCTATGCTCTGATACCAATTGAGAATTCATTTAAGATCGTAATCACGAACCGTGACCTCATGAATACCAACCGTAGGGTGCGGAATCCCCTCTGGTTGTTCAAAATGATTCAGAAATAAACCGTACCAATCGTGATGAAAATAGATAACGAATCACTGAGCAATTTCCATAACTTTACTCTTGTATTAGATCAAATATCAATGATTACAGATGAAATCCTAGACCTAATACAAAGAATATCACACACACAAACTAGGGAAAAGCTCAAATGATAACTCTCACCTAAAAATAACTAACTTTTCCCTATTTATAAGCTCCCACATTCGCCCCTTTCATAAGGTCGAATGTGTTCATTCGACCCCTTGTGGGTACGAATGAAACCTTCTCTATCATTCAATCTACCTTCGACCTATAATAAACTACATTCGACCTCCCGACTGGTCGAATGTATCTTCAAGCTAAAGTCTTGGTCGTTTTTCTGATTATCTGAACCTTCGACATTCAGTACTGGATAACTAGCTGGGGACATACATGAATAATGCACTTACAAGGTGTTCTATGAAGTGTTAAGCAAGTGAGAAGTAGTGTCCTAGACTCATTTGATCACCCCTATTTATAGTTACACGAAAGTAAATACTGAATCCCATGATATCCGCCGTGTTTAATGATCTTGTGGACTATTTCAGGTGACCGTTGTGTTGTTTCAACTGAATATGACCGTTGTAGCAGTTGTTTCAACTGAATATAGTTGTTATATGGCTGTTTCCTCCTTTCTCTCTTATATTTAATGCTTGTCGGTTACAAGTTTTACTTCTTCTTTAAGCTTGGACTTGTTCCACACGCATAGCTCTTCAATGATCACCTCCTCTAACTTAAATGAGTCAATATAGCCGTTAGGGAGGAGTTACAAGCCTTAATATTGATTAAGTGTACCTACAATAATATCATAATAAGATAATTCATTAGTCCATCCTCAGGATACACAGAGGTGAGAACACTGTTACATCCTGAACCCTGCTTAGTCCTTTAGCTTCCTGAGGATGTTACTTAGAGAATATGAGGTAAAATCATCCTGCATTCATATAACAATAAGATAGTTCGTTAGTCTATCCTCAGGATGCACATAAGTCAGAATACTGTTACATCCTGAAGCCTGACCAGTCCTTCAGTATCCTGAGGATGCTATAGAAAATATAGGTTAGTGCTATCCTGAAGATTTCACCACCAACAATTACTACTCAAGCCACGAAGATATCTGGTAAGTATTACCTGTTACATCCTGAGGATGCTTTTGTCTTGTTATGTGTACCTGTCTAAACCTGTATTTCTTTACTATTTTTAGCAAAGAAATCCACCTTCTTCGACCTTGATGATATTGACAGTCAGGATGTCAAGGCAACCAAGATCACTTCGCCATCCAGCTCGAAGATGACTAGCTCTCATCCTCCTACTAAGTCAAGGGCACTTGCATCCTCTAAGAAGAGGAAGACTGCTAATGCCTCTACCTCAGCCCGAGAGACTACTCCTTTGAAAGTCTCAGTTTTTAGGATGTCTTGGGAAAGATTTCCCAGTTCATTCTTCAAGTATGATGCTATCCTGAAGATGGCATAACATATTTATACAAATATTAAAGAGAAAATACTTACTTGTTCTTTTTCTCTTGTAGGGACATGAATATCTTCTGAGGTCCCTGGATGAAGTAGCTAAGGAGATGAATGACACCAAGGCTAGCCTGGAAGATATGAAGAAGATTGCTTCAGGAAAAGAGCAAGCATCTTAAGAAAGAGATGAGCAAGGTGAAGAATGAGGTCAAAATGGTGAAATCTGAGCAGTCCAAGACTATGCAGGAGAAGATCGGGAGTCTGGGTGTCAAAGAGGTGGTTTATGAGCCTATTCCTGATGCTGATGCTGATCCTGAGGATGCAGAGGTGAAGGAAGCTGAAGCTAAGGTGGCTGAAGTGGTGAAGGAGTTACAAGTGGGCGATGAAGGATATAATGACTAGGCTGGAACCCATTTTTTAGAATATTTGTGGTTGTTTATGATGGTAGTTTGTGATTGAACAAAAACAATTTACTTTTTTATGCTGGAATAAATAATGAATGAGTTGGGGTGGAGGGATCTTGGTTTCATGATGAAGCCCCAAATCTTCTTCTGACATGGACTGTAGATATTGACCCCTAGTGGATGGGTCCTGGTATTGGATGAAGCCAGGGGTTGGCATCAAATTTTGGCTATACTATATAAATAATATGGTAACTGCTTTTGACGCTACATCCTTGTGTTCCTTTTTTGATTCTTTTGATATCTTGCAAACATCAACAAATGTCAATTATAAAGGAATAATACAAATATTACCTTCATCTTCTTTCATCAATTAGTCTTCATAGTGTGATGAAGTTACTCCTGACATCCTAAGGATGTCCCCAGTTCTTCTTCCTTTGTCATCCTCAGGATGGTCTTCAATATTCTGAGGATGTCCCCAGTGTAATATATTTAAGATAAACTTTGAGTTTTTTTTATCCTTTTTCAAGAATAAACTTTAACAATAACCTGTATAAAGGCAAACATTGTTATTATACTGGCCACTAGGCCTTTGAATAAACTGGGGTCAAGCCCATTTAGAATAACTTGATGACAAGACCAATATGTAGCATCTTGAGGATTACTGGCGACAAGGCCTATTGTAATATCTTAGGAATAGCTGGCGACAAGGCCTTGGCGACTAGGCCAAATACGTAAGAGACATTGAAAAATGTCTAAACCTTAAGAGTTCAATATATATCTCCAAAATGATGAAATTGTCAGCCACTTTTACATGGACTGGTCCCACCATCCTGCAAATATACATGAACAACGTGCGCACCAAGCGGAGTTGCTAACCCAATGAGAAAGGTGAAAACCTTTAAACCTTAGGAAGGTGTCAGACACCTTAATGGAGGAGAGGGTGGCCAACCGTCTAGTCTTCGAAACGTTCCTTCTTCAGGATGGTACTGCAAAATTCTCTGGATGGACTATTTCTAGAACATGTTTAGTAAAAATATAAACAATTGAAATAGGTTAAGAATAAGTACTTACATATGGAGATGATTCATCTTTGTTTGCCTTCACCTTCATCCTACCAGTAATCCTAACCATGGTTTCTCTTCTAGAGAGATTAGTCACATGCAATCTTATAAGTGGTAATATTTCAAATGAATTGCATTCCATGCTCTTGGTAGAATTTCTCCTTCCATCGTCGATAGCCAATATGCTCCTTTGCCAGCTTCGGAATCTATTATGTATGGTCCTTCCCATTTAGAAGCTAGCTTGCCATCACTTGGTTTTATTGTATTTTTAAAGGCTTTCCTTAATACCACATCTCCTTCTTGAAATCTCCTTATCCTTATATTTTTGTTGTAGGCTTTAGCGATCCTTTGTTGATGAGCTGCCATCCTTAATTTAGCAGCATCCATGAGTTCATCCACAGTTCCCAAATCCTGTAATAGTGCTTCCGAGTTGGTAGTTGCATCCTGAAGATGTCTTCTGGCTGTAGGCATGACCATCTCTGTTGGTAGCATTGCTTTCGTTCCAAAGACTAGGGAGAATTGTGTTTGACCTGTTGCATTCTTGGAGGTAGTCCTATCAGCCCAAAGTACAAATGGAAGTTCTTCTGACCATTTCCCTTTCTTTTCCCCAAGCTTTTTTTTCAAGTTGTTGACAATGATTTTATTTGAAGATTCTGCTTGTCCATTAGCCTGAGGATGGACTAGTGCTGAAGTTCTCATCTTGATCCTCCAGCTCTCACAAAAGTTAGTCGTCCATTTGCTGATGAATTGAGAACCGTTGTCACAAATGATTTTAGCTGGAACTCCAAATCTTGTTATGATATTCCTCTTGATGAATGACACCACTTCTTTGTCCCTGACTTGTACGAATGCTTCAGCTTCGATCCATTTTGAGAAGTAATCAGTCATTACCAACATGAACACCTTTCCACGAGGAGCTATGGGTAATTTTCCTACTATATCTAATCCCCATTTCGTGAAAGACCATGGTGAAATAATAGGATGTAATGGTTCAGCAGGCTGGTGTAGGATGTTACTATGCCTTTGACATGGGTCACACTTTTGAGAATATGACATGGCATCCTTCTTCATGGTTAGCCAGTAGTATCCTGTCCTAAGTGTCTTCGAGTAAAAAGATCTTCCTCCTGTGTGATTTCCACAATCTCCTTCAAGGATGTCTTTAAGAACTTCATTTGCTTCTTCCTTGTTGAGACATCTCAAATATGGACCTGCAAGGGATTTTCTATACAAAATATTATCTATGATAGTAAATTTTGATACCTTCATCCTGAAAGCTTTTGCATTTTCTCCATCAGGGATGACATCCTCTAGTAAAAATATTTTATTATAGGAGTCATCCAGGATGAATCGTCATGAACAATCCTTAGTATGCCACTCTTCAATTGTTGGCTTCAGGATGTGGATAATGGGAATCTTGGATCCTTCAGGTAAATTTAAAGAAGATCCTAGATTTGCCAAGGCATCAGCTTCAACATTTTCTTCCTTAGGTACCTGTGATAATGTGAATTCTACAAAAGAAGTTGATAACGTTTTTTTAACTATTTCAAGATAAATAACTAATTTCTGACCTTTTACTGCATAAGATCCAATAAAATGGTTAGTAATCAATAAGGAATCAACAAATAATTGTAAATTTGAAATGTGCATATCCTTAGCAAGTTGTAAACCAGCAAAGAGAGCTTCATATTCTGCCTTATTATTGGTAGATTGAAATGCACATCTAATAGCATGGGGTATTATGTCCCCTTGTGGTGATTTTAGTAGTAATCCTAACCCTGTACCTCTTGCATTTGAAGCACCATCAGTGTATAGAATCCATTTTCGTAAGTTTTCAATCAATTGTTGAACTTTAGACTCTACTTCACTTAGGATTTCACTACTGAAATCAGCTACAAAATCTGCTAGAGCCTATGATTTGATTGCATTTCTAGGCTCATATACCAAGTCAAAGGCACTCAATTTTACCGTCCATTTTGCTATTCTTCCTTACATTTTTGGTTTTCTATGTACATTTTTAATAGGGTAATTAGTTTGAACATGTATCCTATGTGTTTTAAAATAATGCCTTAACTTGGTAGATGCCATTATTAAAGCTAAAATGAGTTTTTCAAGATGTGAATACCTAGTTTCAGCATCTAATAGTGTTTTACTTACATAGTAGATAGGATGTTGTTGCCCCTCATAGTCTTTTACCAAAACAACACTTATTGCATTTCCAGAAACTACAAGGTATAGCTTGAGAGGTTCACCATCCTCAGGTTTCATCAGTAGTGGAGCTGCTGCAAGATACTCCTTCAGCTTCTTCAATGCATTCTCATGCTTCTGTCCCCAGTCATATTTGTTGTTCTTTTTCATGATATCATAGAACTCCTTGCATTTTTCTGAGGACTTTGAGATGAATCTGTTTAATACCGCTATCCTGACGGTTAATCTTTGTACATCATTGACATTTGTTGGAGATTTGAAGTCAAGGATGGCCTTTATTTGTTCAGGGCTGGCTTCTATCCCTCTTTTAGTTACTAGATATCCATGAAATTTTCCAGAACCAACTCCAAAATGACATTTGGCTGGATTCAACTTCATATTGTAGGCATCCAAGATGTCAAAGGCTTCCTTGAGATCCTGAAGATGGTTTTCTGCCTTCTTGGATTTAACCACCATGTCGTCGATGTAAACTTCCATTGTGTCCCCAATCTTTTCCTTAAACATCATATTCACTAGCCTTTGGTATGTTGCACCTGCATTTTTTAGTCCAAATGGCATAGCTATATAACAATATATACCTGATGGGGTCATAAATGCTTTATCCTCTTGGTCATCCGGCTCCATTTGGATTTGTTGAAATCCTGAGGATGTATCCATGAATGTTAACATCTCATGGCCTGCTGTGGCATCCACCATCGAATTTATGTGTGGTAATGGAAATGGGTCTTTTGGACAGGCTTTGTTGAGGTTTGTGTAGTCTACACGTACTCTCCACTTCCCATTTTTCTTATATACCACTACCAGGTTTGCCAGCCATCTTGGGAATTTTACTTCCCTAATCATCGTGGATTTCAGCAATCTGTCCACCACCTCTTCTTGTATGATGGTATTCCTTTCTGGTGCAAATTTTCTTCGTTTCTGTTTGATGGGTTTGAAGCTTTTATCAATCAGTTTGTGGGTAATGACATCCTTGGAGATGCCTGTCATATCTTCATGCTTCCATGCAAATGTTGACATCCTGCATTTTAGAAATGAAATTAGTGATTGTTTAATATCATGAGGAATGTTCTTACCAATTTGCACAGTGATATCCTTGTTGTTCTCGTCTAGGCAAACAACCTTTACATCATGGTCAGGATGTGCCTTGACATCCTGAGGATGGCACTATGCATCTTTCTGTAATTGCTATGCTTGTCTTGACGAAGCCTTCATTGAAGTAGTATAGCAATCCTTGGCTTCTTGTTGATCGCTGTTGACTTTAACAACTCCCCATGGTGTTGTTGGTAGCTTTACACACTAGTGATATGTTGAAGGTACTGCCTTCATGTCAAGTATCCAAGGTCTCCCTAGGATGACATTATAGCAGGATAGAGAATCTATCACACAGAATCTCTGGATAGAATTTACTCCCTCTACATATACCAGTAGCTTTATATCACCCTTTGTACTCTTAGTCTCTCCACTAAAGCCAACCAGGACTGACGACCTGGAAACTATTTCAGATTCTGGGATGTTCATTCTCTTGAGGACTTTTAGCTGTATTATATTGACTGAGCTTCCACCATCTACAAGAATCATGTAAACAAAGTGATTAGCAATGTATAAAGTTATAACTAAACCATCATGATGAGGCTCAAGGATATTTTCTCTGTCTTCTTCTTCAAAACTGATCACTTTTGAAGTTGTTAGGATGGTAATCTTTGTGGGTCTTTCTCTTTTCTCTGATTTCAACTCTCTTGCATGTCTTTTAGTAGCTGAATAAGATGTTCCACAAATGTCTGAACCACCCGAAATGAAGTTAATTATGCCAACATCGTTAGGAGGTGATGCTGCTCTCTCTGGGATATTGGTGCCATCCTGAATCCTTGGCTTCTTCTTGCCTAGGAGACACATAAGATGACCTTTGGTCAGAAAATATGCTATCTCCTTTCTCAAGGCGATGTAATCTTCAGTGATGTGACCAAAGTCTCTGTGACACCCGCAAAAAAAATTCGCTAGTCGAGCCTGTACAATTAACTGGTTTATTTCACTATGTGTTTAGAATAAGTGTATCGGTGCGCCTCATTATTTGAACGATTATGTGAAAATAAAACTCTACTCGAACACAATGACCATCATAAGAATCAACAAAAGCGTATGGATTTTATAAGACTAAAACTATATTTTTTTTAGCAAATACACATGCGTAGAATAAATACTTAGTTCAATATTATACATTTACACATTTCACACACATGTATGATAGGCTAAATACAATATGTATATATATATATATATTCATATTACCATGTGATTATATATTTATGATGGGGACAAGACAATGGACATGTAAACACACACATATGTATGCATAAATATATATATATATATATATATATATATATATATATATATATAAACATGTGTGTATTATAGATAAGACAAAATCTTACACAATAGACAAGGATTGCCAACTCATGAAACCCATGAACTATCACTATCATCCAGAACCTCATGCCTTGCTTCTTCCCTTGTCTTCTTTCGGCCAAATTGTAAGACATAGAACTATCACCATCACTTGAACTATCATTGTCTACATGACATGTCCCTTTCCACACATGCATGCCATGTAATGACGAAACCTCCCATGATCTATCAACATCCAAGTAACAAACAAAACCCATGATCCTAGGAAATGTCCCTTTCACTCCTACAAAGCTTCTAACCAATCGGCTCTCTACAACAAACAACAAGCTTCCATTCGAAAGGGACTTGACATACCAATGACAACACATGTAAGGATATCTTGTACTTCTTCCTTCCTTGTCTTGTCTTCGGCCGAAACACATGTAGGACTAGACAAATCCTTGAATATCATTCCTAAACATTCCTAAACATTAGATCTCTTGCACTCCCAACTAGGTAGGCCTGATAAGTTTTCTCATTAATGTATGCACTTCATGCTAATCGGCCGAAAACAAGGAGCATGAGAGGATGGAATGTTTAGTTCTCAAGTTTCACTAAAATAGATAAGAAGCCAAGCATGAAACTCACTCCCATGACAAGACAACTTTCCCTTCCTTGATTGATCAAACCAATTGGCAAAAGCTAAAGGAATGCATGCCACATTTTGTTTGACATAACCTTACACACATTAATGATTAAGCTCCTAAACAATGCACCAATCTAGGGTGAGTCATTTGCCAAATATATGCCCTCTTGTCCTCATCCATCGCCTATATAAGGAGCCTCCCCACCACCTTCATTTCTTGCACCAACACATCTCAATTCATCTCTTTTCCTCTTGTTCTTGTTTGTAAGGCCCCAAACCCGGGGACCCTACCGTTGGGTCTCATTACAGTGTACGGTTTTAAAATCAACAATTTTGATAAAATCACGCAGCGGAAAAATAATTAAAACAGTACAAATTGTTTTAAAAAAAATAGTTTGCTAATAAATTTAAAAACTACGAATGCCATCCATGCTATCATGAGTAATCCCATCCGCTAGCCAAGATGCATTACCAACTCAATCCGACCTGCAAAACAATCTAACATACATGCAAAAGTCAGCTACGCTGAGTGAGTTCTAATAGTTAAGTTGAAACGTTAAAGTTGATAACAAAACAGTCTATTTGTTTAACAAAAGCACCTTGGTTTATAATCTCTCAATAATCATTAAGACCCAACATAAAACCCAACCCGTTAAGTCATACTACCCTCAAACTGGCAACCGACTATGTGGTGGTTTCTAGGCACATTGACCCGCTAACCAAACTCAGCCACTTCTACCCATGACCTGCTTGTCATTCTACATTTCCCTTTGTCATTGTAACTGACTTCTTTCCTAGAAACGACTCACTACTGTACAAGAAATCCACTAGTACAAAACAACACAAGGAAACTCGATTAATTTACATTCACGTCTTGAATACACATTACCCACCGCATCGTCTAGCACAAAAACGTAAAGCACATAAAATGGGAAGCCTATCACACAATATTAGTTAAGTCACAAAAATATGCACTAGCCTTGTGACAACCCGTCGCCACCCCGAAGGTAACAACCCGTTGCCAGCCCAACTCAACAACCTGTCACCACCCCGAGGGTAATGACCATATGGACACGTCGACACCATTAGTAACCCGTCGCCACCCCGAAGGTAACGACCTTATAGACGCGTCGACACCACCACTTAGATCGACGACCTCAACCAACCCGTAGCCACCCCGAAGGTAACGAACCATTACCAATAATCCGCTTCAGCACCTCAGGGATGCTATATCACACAAAACATATAGGCACCCACATACACATTCACTATGTCTGGGGTCCCATCATACTATAACGTGGATTAACCACACACCTCCTATAACCATTATCACCACGTTCATTTAATTCTAAGACTTTAACTAATCATTTTCTCATACTGAACCCCTAATCATATTGCCTCGACTATACAACCCATTTTATACTACCACAAGATAAACAACCAACCTGACGATACCTCGGCACGAGACTAAATGGCTCGAACCGACACATATACTGCAAAGGGTATCTCTAAACCTCTTGACTCATTGAACCGTCTCATTGGAAAAGGTTCATAAAAACATCAAAGTCGTAAAGCTCTCTAATTTAATAGACATCTTAACATTTGCGAAAAACCATTTAAGCATGTATCATAGCCCCAAAATAATATATAAAAACGTAAAAATAGGGGGACTAGAACTCACCGGTTGCGAAGCTTCCTTCCTCTTGCACACTGTCTCGTGAGTACCCCCCTTAAACGTGAACCTGCTGTCACACAAAGCATCTCCATCAAGCTCTATATCTCAAAATACCCGATCCATTATTCCAGTGAGCAAGCTACAAACTCAGCTTAATACTGTCCCTAACCGTGCAACCACATATCCATTCGAATACAAAAATCCATAATTTAACGTTACCGAAAATCGTTTCGGAAAGCCGTCCCCGTCATTTTCTCACATACCAAAAGAGCCCCCAATAAATATTATAAAGTTATATTGAATAATACCTTCGCGTACGTGTTGTCCAATACGCGTTTGTTTAGAACTCCCGTACAAATTACGAACCGAACCTTGTTTTGTCCGTAACTTGACCATACAAACTCTGTTTTGTGCGATCCACATATCCACGCCCTCGTCTTGATATGCCCGTCATCATAAAATTATTGGCATCAGCCGCCAACGCCTTCGCTGCTGCCAGATCGCAGAACAGTCCTCCAGTTCGTTCGATATTGCAAGCCAACATTCGAGTAGACCCAAACAGACCCAAACGAACTCCGTTTTAGATGAATAATATGTCCACGCGTTCGTACCGCCGAACCCTTTCAAACCCACCAGTTACCGTTGCCATAATCCGCCGCTACAGTTGCCGGAAAGCGAAACAGTGGCCGGAATCGCTGTTTCTGCGCATCTCTCTTCACGCAGCCCATAACCCAATCATGCGAACTCCGTTTTCTTCAAATAATATATCCACACGACCGCGAGACGACAAACTTTCCTACCATTCTGATTCCGTCACCGGCCGATTCCAGAGCGGCCGCCGGTGGCCGGAACAGTCCGCCGGATTTCCTGCCTTCTCGCTGGAATCCTTCGTTTTTTATCCGTTCTTTATCCAATGACCACCAATCCTCCTTAACTTCAATATAAATCTGGAAAAAACGAAACCCTAACATAAAAATCATAATTCCCACATTCCTATCGATCACCATGCCCTAGGGAACGATAAAAGGATGGTTTAAAGTGCGAGAACTTACTTGAAATTGATAAATCTCCCTACCGAATACCTCCATCTCACGTCAACTCCCGATAATCAATACACATGCGAAAACTACCATCTTTCTTCTTAACAAACAGAACTGGAGCTCCCCATGGCGAAGAACTAGGTCTAGTAAAGCTCTTATCCAATAGCTCTTGGAGTTGGGTAGACAGTTCTTGAAGTTCGCCTAGTGCTAGGCGATATGGTGCGCGTGCAACTGGAGCTTCTCCATGCGCAAGATCAATTTGAAACTCCACTTGACGAACAGGTGGAAGTCCAGGTAGTTCATCTGGGAAATCTTGGACTAGTGGGATGTCCTCAATCTTAGTTTCAGTTTCTGCTCGAGTGTCAAATATGTTAGCCAGAATGGCTGTACAGCCCTTTCGAATACACTTCTGGGCTTTCATGAACGAGATGATGATGCCCACCATGGCACCACCACGATCACCCTGAATAGATAAAAGTTCTCCACTTGGGAGGGGGATACGAACAATCTTCTCCTGACAGAGAATTTAAGTGCGTTGCTTGGACAACCAGTCCATGCCAACCACGAGATCAAACCTTCATAGGGTGATAGGTAGAAGGCTGATGGCAAACAATTACCCATCTAGCTCGAGCTTACAGTCACGATGAATATGGGTTACCTCAACAGGCTTCCCATCCGTAGTTGTTTGCTAAGTTTTGATGACACAAAACTATAGTCCGCACCAGTATCATATAAAATAGAGGCAAGAGTGTCATTCAAGGAACACGTACCCGTCACGACATTGTTATCAGTCCTAGCTTCCCAAAGCCAATCACAAATGCTCTTCCACGAGCCCCATTGTTGTTGTTACCGTTGTGGTTGTTGTTGTTGAAGGACTTATACCTCACACTATCCCACGTTCTCTTGCTATCACCAAAAGTAGAAGATGAAGCACCATGCTTTGAAAAAGTACCATGCTCAACAGCCTCATCAGTGAGTTTGTGAGCCAGGTGAAAGATTGGTTAGATTCTAGATAGGTGAGCTGCAATGGCCAAGCCACGAATCTGAGGGACCCACCCCTTTTGGTATGAAATCCGATCCACTGGTAAAGTTGGTTAATTAGATTCGAGCATATGGTATCTAACTCCTGTAGCTTGGTAGCGTAGGCGTGGATCTTAGACCCATCCGTCTTTATATAACAATTTTTTTAGGTTACATCATAGGGTGTCACGTTCTCCATCCATGTATCTGTAACTCATCGAGTGTGCATGTAGCATACCTTACCCAATCCTGCCTGGGGCAAATGCACATGGCAAAGACTTATACTATCGAAGCAATCAGACGGTCTCCGTCAGTTCCGTTGGAGTTATCGAGGTTTACAACCAATAAAGGGCTTGAAAATACGATGGCAGGTTGTTGTTGTGGCATGTGCGTTCAAAGTATAAGAAACTTCAAATGTGGAAGTCAGGAGAAACGAATGATTTAGCAAAATGGTTCTTTACTAGCTTGGAAAGTTGCGAGGGCCTCAACTACCCTATCGTTAATCATAAGAACTCAGTCTTATCTAGGTTAACAAAGGGAAAGGAATGAAAAGACAGGTAAGTAAAGGTAAGAGCCAATTGTCGCCATGCTCTGTCTAGATAGTAGAGCATTCATCCTCACTTTCCATGTGCTCGCCCTGCTCAGGTTCCCCTTCCATCCCTTCTTCTTCCTCTTTCTTGGTGTCAGTGTTATATGGATCTCATCACGTACAATCTCCTTCTCCAATCCTATGTAAGCCAGCTTAGTGGTTAACCACCACTCGTTCCTCCAATCGTGGCTATCGGTCTCTGGTAGGTTTCGTCTTCCTTTGAGATATTGCACCGCATTGCAGGCCTTACATAACTCCTCAAGAGTGTGTGTAAGAAGCCCCGATCTGATGTGTTCCCATGAGTCTACTATATACTCACGAGGAACAGTGACACGTATATCATGTATCGCTTGCTCGTACAGGGCGTAAATGTACTAGAGTAAGGATAAAATTCTATATGAGTAACCCAGTCTCGTCTGAGTTTCAAATGAGAGTAAGAAAGATCAAATAAAAAGGAACATAAACTAATTGCTTCCTTGCTCAGTGCAAAAGGATAAGTCTTAGTATTTGAATTTGATTCGGTTTAATGGTATCACGTCATGCACACCGTGCAGTTTTCCTGTGTACGTGCGCCACAACGCTCGCAAGGGATTTCTCCCCTGTACAATTGTTGTTTCCTCATCCACGAGATTTGTTAGGATACTACTCCCAGTAATGCGCCACCTGGTGTAACCCTGGGTTCCCACCATTGACGTGTTCAGAATTAGGTCTAGAACTAGAAGATAACATATCTCCCGAAATCATATGTTGTAGATATATGTAGCTAAAAGCTTGTTGTGCACTTAAGTTGTGAGTGTACTTATGCTATGATGATTATAGACTAGATTCAACATGCAACCCTAGTTCACAATAACCAATGGCTCTGATACCAATCTGTCACACCCTCAAATTTCCACTGCGGGGTTTATACCGTGAGGCGCATGACATACCAGGATCCCATAGCCATAAGTCATATGAACGAACTCTAAATGCCCAAACCATTTAGTTCGTTTTCAAAAATCAAGTTTAGTTAAGTTGCGGAAGCGTAAACCAAATTTAAACCTTTTAAAAACCATGCGCAAAACAACGCGCCCAAATTAAAACCATATGAAGGAAAATGTCATAGCATAACATGTAATTTAGGTGTATGCCCAAGACTCAAATGCAATGAAGTGTGCAGTGCTTTCTAATCGTGGCACCGGAAGCTAACTACCTGCAAAAGCATGTATATTGTGGGTCAACAAACAATGTTGGTGAGTTCACATGGTAAAGAAAGTGAATAAGTAAATGCGCTGGATTCATGCCCATGATTAACCCAATAATATGCAAGGACTTTTCCAGTGATAGAATGTTTAGTTCACAAATGATCAATAAGTTTTAAACTGATCAAAGCGTAATCCTCCCCGAGGATTCGTAACAAAAACCTGACCCACCACAGGAGTCAAAACATCTCAAACCCAGATATACCAATAGTCCCAAACCGGACTAGAAAACGTTTATCAAAGTTGTCTCACCCTGAGACGCATGCTTTTGAGAAAAAGTAGTGAAACTTGCCTTTGTATGCAAGCAAATAAATCCAAACTCCAAAGTAGGGTGTGCTACCGAATTTCTAGTATATGTGTCACTGAGTAAGTATATGTGTAATACCATTACACTGTATAACCCGTTTGTCCAAGACGTTTAAATCTTCAAAATCGTGTAAGTGACACCTAGTGATTCTACATGCATAAGTAAACCCTACGGACCCGTTGGTGAATATGTTGGTTATCATTAGTTCTATACTTCATATGCATCTCAGAGGGATAGGGAGCCTAATCCAGAGGGAGGCGGCGCCCCTATCCCCATAAGCCGGAATCCTGGCGCCATGTTACCTCCGCAGCGCTGGCAAGGCAGAAAGTAAGCCAGCGCACAAGGTCGCCAAATGATAAGTAACACACAGCAGTTGATACGCGCGTGTGCCCACGCGCGGAATCTTCCCTTACTACTTTCAGTACGAGGTATAGAAGATCACAAAAGGAAGATTCAGCAAGGTTCCTGACAGAGTACGCGCCAACGGCAGTATGACAAGTGGCAGAGCTGGTACAACTACTACTGACAGGAACAACGACATGACTGTGCCCACGCTCCCACCATGCCGCCGTCAACAGTAACCAGCAGACATCCCCTACCACTGTCAGACGTCAAATCAGGTGGTAAAGGCAGGGTCAACAACTGTAGCCAGGGTAAGGCCGTTGTTCACCAGTCAAAGGCTGCAACGGGTCCGCCTCGAGCAACGATCATGCTGAAGCCTTACGTCACCTACAGTGATCCGCCTTTTCCCGCCATTTTACTGAAGAGCCTGGACTTGGGCCTTGGTCAGGCCCAAGTAAGGATAACATCTCATAGGCCTCTCAACCAGGCCCACGAACTCGCCTATAAATAAGGATAGTCATCTCCTTGAAGAAGGATCCGAAAATTACTCATTGTAACCTAATACTAGTCTCTTGTAATATTCAATCATTAATAATACTCCGGCTAGTTACAGTGGACGTAGGTCACTTCCGACCGAACTACTTACATCTTGTGTTATTACTCACTTAGCTCACACACATACACTCATTATTCTCATACGGGTTAAACCTAGAGGTTTGGGTAAAGGATTAAACCTGACGTTACGTAAGTATAAACCACACGGGGATTAGTGATAATCACCGTGATACTTATTGTTTCTTCATTGGCGCCATCCAACGGTTAGAACAGCTCTTTTCTTCATCTTTTAAACCCACCCATGGCTGAACCCAACCCTAACACTTCTGTCATTAACCGAGCCGGGGAAGGTGACACTCAGTCCTCGGAGAACCAAACCACTCCACACACTGTAGTCAAACAACCCACCGCACGACAACAGTGGTGCCGGTTCAGAGGAGGACCCAGACTAGTGGCTCCTCCGTCAGAATTCTAAGAGTGCTGCGATCTACCAGCGAAAACTCTTACAATAAGCGAAAAAGAAGGGCAAAGCCCTCACTTATGATACCCCGTCAAAAAAGGGGTATAGAAAGAAAGACTCGGTTGCTCACGGTGATGGTCGTAGCGGGGAGCTCGGCGGAGACGCTAGAGCTCAGGGCTACGCAAAATCACGCGATGAATCTGATGGCTATGAGTCGTCTAGCAGCGACTCCAGCTTCAAAGGAAAGAAACACAGTCACCGTTCACGTCACAACGACGAGGACGATGACTTGGTCAAGCCATTCAGGCCAAAAACCTTCCTCGAAAAATCAAAGTTCGTCGCTCGCATAGCGACAGCCAAAATCCCTAGGAAAGCTAAGCTTCCCAGCAGCATCGGTAGATACGATGGCCTGCGTGACCCTGATGACCATGTGCATGATTTTGAATGCACGGGAATGTCGGTCGAATGGCCCGTCCAGGTCTGGTGCCACTTGTTCGCCCAGACCTTGACGGGTGCAGCCAGAGTCTGGTTCGATAACCTCCCCGCGGGGAGCGTTAAGGACTTCGATGACCTCACCGAAAAATTCGGCAATCATTTCTCACACTTGCGCAAACACAAAAAAGATAAGGCGCATATTCTGTTATGCCGCCGGTATGATCACGAGTCAATCGAAGATTTTATCATCCGGTTCAACAAAGAGGCCTTGCAAATAGGCTATGGGGAGGAACTCACGCGGGCAGCGTTCATACATAATGTGCGCAGCCCGGAGCTCATGAAGTGCCTTACAGGCAAGGATGGCATTCCGGAGTCCTGGGATGAACTCATCCACTCTGCAAAAATATATGCCTCCTCCGAGAAATCCTTCAACCAGATGCATGGCTTCCAACCGCAACACCATAATAATAATAATAATAAACACAAAAACAAATCTGTTTGGAGCCGCATCTCAGGCACCGCTGACGAGGGAAAGTATTCCCCCGCTGGCGATGCCCGCCGACTCATTAGTACAAAATAATCGCGGGACCAGCGTGGACACTCCAAGAAAAACCACGATTGGACCCCGCTAACAAAAACACCATCCCAGGTCTTAAAAACTGAGCAAGTCACGTTGAAGGAGCCCAATCCCCTTGGGAAAGAAGGAATGTAGACAGAAGCAAGTTCTGTGAGTATCACAATGACTTCGGTCATCTCACAAATAACTGTTACAGCTTGAAGATGGAGATCGAGACCGCGTTGAAGTCTGGTCAGCTCGGCCATTTAGTAAAGAACATTCACCGTGCTGGCAAAGGTCAGACAGGTGACGAAAACCAAGGTGAGGGGTCACGAAAATTCGGGACCTCAACACTCATGCCGCCACGCTCATCCCTCGTCATCACTGCAACATGACAAAGCGTGGCAAAAACAGCCAGCACGGGAAGCGCACCCGTGTACAACCACTTGACGACTCGTGGAAAGAGGCTGACGTCCTCATGCCAAAAGTCAAAGGCGGTGCCTCCTGCACCACCCCACTTGTCATAACCGCAATCTTCGGACACTACTGCATGCGGTACATGTTCCTGGACGGCGGAAGTAGCACTGACATCATGTACGAGCAGTGTTTTCAACAGCTGGATGAAGAAGACAAAGCAAAGCTTGTACCAGTTAATGAGCCCATCTCTGGTTTCATCCACGAGACCATCATGCCGCGGGGCATGCTCTCCATGCCAATCACATGGTCTAACGGCACCCATGAGCGCACGGAGATATGCGACTTCATGGTCTTGCCAGCCACCTCCAATCATGATATACTCTTGGGTCGGGAAGGCATCGCGCGTTTTAACGCTAATGCTTCCACGGCGCACGCGATGGTGGGCTTCCCAACCAGGACAGGCATTGCCTTTATTCGGGGTAACAAAGACTTCCATGTGGCATAAACCACCAAACCCCCAAAAATGGTCAAGACAAACGCCCGCACTGAGCCGGAAAAATGGGTACTCAACCCTAAATTTCTGGAGCAAACGGTGGTCATTGGCCATGAAATCTCCGAGACCATACATAATCATTTGAAGCAGCTCTTAATCAGCAACATGGATGTCTTTGCATGGCAACCGACAGACATGGTGTAACCATATGTATTTTCTCCAATTTTATATTAATTAAATTCCTATTTTATCCCATCTTGTACATTTTTTTAATGATAATAATATACATTGTTTTTAGATTTGAAAATTTTATGGAGTTTCAAAATTTTATTTTATAAAACATAGTAAACATAAAAAAAAAAATATATTATCAACTCCAAACCCATACTCACAATATAACACAAACCAAACCTCACCCGCTATGAATTGAATCCTCTACTGGGTCAGACCCGACCCATCATGCACACCACAACCAATTTCCAAGTTATACATCTAATATATGTAAATTACTCAATTTCTTTGTATCCAATCCACCAGACATGTCGTTTAATATGGTCTAACTTTCCAAAGTCGTTCAAACGCGTCAATTATACACTAATTGACAGCCAATTTAAATCTTTCAACCATTTTTATTACTTTCTAAAAGAACCGATTTGAATGACCACTAATTCCGGACAAATTATCAAAATTGAAACCACTATATAACCCATACCTTAGTCGTGATCAAAAGCCGTCTCATATTAGTATCAAACACCCACTATAACTCGTTCACTTGAAGCATTCATTCCCCGGTTTTACGTTTCAATTTCTTCCAATATACGAACTCCGACCGCATCACCCCACGTCCACCTTTCCGGATTCGTTTTTTTTTCTCCATCCCACCAGCTTACGCCCACCGCCGCGAGTTCAAGCATCACCGCCTTCCACCATACACCATCCACCTTTGCACCCGACCATCTCCGCCAAACACCGAAAACCATCCAGTTCTAACACCCACATAAACCCACCAATCGTTAACCATCACCCATTGCTCGGTCGAAACATCACCTCCGAACATTACTATACAACAACTCGTGGATCACCTTTGGAAGCCATTTTTTTGGGCTGTTCGCGCCGTCACCATAATAACTTATAGGTTCGCCTCCCTGCTCTAGTTCGGACCGCCAAGCTCCAACTTTAGTGATTTTCCTTTCGACTTGTTCCTCTAACGCCGTGTCAAGGTAATACTTTCTTTGTGTTTCCATACGGTTTAGTTTGGGTTGGTTCAAACACCGGCCATTGAAACAGAATGATAGTTTTTGTAAAAATGGTGATATAGTAAACCTGCATGAATGTTCATAATAATACATAAACTACATGTACACAAAACCCCATTTTTTTTAGTATGGATTGGTTATGTGATTATTTTAAAATACATAATAACTAGTGTGGTGTGAGTTTTAAATTCAAAAGGTTATATTTTTTTTTATACATACATACGTGTGTGTATAAGACATATTAGTATTGTCTTTTACCATAAATATTTACACACTTTTTCCATTATTTTATTTACACTAATATAAAAAAAAACACATTTATAGACTCTAAAACACCACTCTTTATTAGGTGCAAGCTTAACTCGCAAATTCTTGTTGAATACTTGCAAGTTCATTACAATCAAGGTGAGTTTACAAAGCCCCTTTTTTTTCTGTTTTACATTTTTGGGGCGAAACATGTTTAAACATTTATACACTATCATTTACTCATTCTATCATTTGACTGTAACAAAAAGACACAGTACAATCATTAACATTGATCAAGCCGCCTGTTTAGATTATAGCGCTATAGGTCCGACAAACCCATCCCTCCGCATAAATTCAGGGATGATCGATAACAGTAACAACATTTAACTAACTTGCGAGTTAGTCATCAGTCGACACAAGGTTTGGTTGTACAAAGACGCATTGTTACATGTCGGGAATCATACTCTATCATCATACAACAGTGATTGTTGTACATACTATTGTTATCAATTATATTCAAAAACCTATGTATTCTCACCAACTTTTGTTGACCCAAAATATTTTCAACTTAACATGTTTCAGGTTCTACTTGCTTGAAGATTTGAATTAATGCTTGAAGATGTGTGCATAGTTTTATTCGATTTGATGTACGAATTATCGTAGAACAACTGTATGTAATTTATTTAAATCAATTAATGAAATTTATTATTCACCATGAGCTACTGAACAATCATCACTACGTGACACCCCGATGTTTCCGCCATCGGTTGGGGTGTTACAGATTGGTATCAGAGCCATGGTTATAGGGAATTAGGTTTTTAGAAAAATAATCTAGTCTATAACCATAGGATTATAACCAGTATTTGCTCCTTTTACTTGCAACCCTACTTGTTTCTATTCTCTATCTCCCTCCTACTTCTTATCCATACTTTAGTCCCTACAAGAAGATTGTTCTCCATCACAAGATCTACTCTTAGACTAATAGGACAAAATCCTCAGGTTTAACCTGAACCACCTTGAAATCTCGTCAAAGTTCTAGAATCTTAATAACGAACACGTGCAATCTGGAAGGGTGAACGCCTGTATTCTGAGTCTTATGTCTAGGCTGGCATTGCGCATATATCCCAATCAGACGAGGGACCCGGATGCCTACCTGGGAATTCTCGGGATGAGTGTTCACTTATAGGCTAAAGCATGTCTTCATATGTTATTAGAATCTAGAATCTTTGATAAGTCAACGTTTTCGTTTATTCGTTTTAATTAATGAATAAATGATTACATTCCTTATATAATCTCATTCATTTCATTGTGTCTCATACAGATCATGCCTCCACGTCGTAGCACTCGCAATAACAATGGTGGTGATCATGAGGAAGGAAATAGCAACAACAACAACCACAACACTAATCACAACAATAACAACAACAACAATGGTGTTGATGCCCAATTGGCTGCGATCATTTCCCAACAAATGGCACAACAGATCGCGACTCTGGTTCCTAATTTACTGGCTCAAGTCATCCAGATGAACGGAAACGGCAACGGAAACGGTCATGGAAACGGGAACGGTAATGGAAACCACAACGGAAACGGGAATGGTCTCCCAGCTTGCACTCTTAAGCACCTCTCCCCAAAGAACCACTCACGCTCTACTTGTCTGTCACCGGGCGGGCAATAGGCGCGATCCTAATGGTTGATCGCAAGGGCGTGCAAACACCAATCTACTACATCAGTCGCACGTTGTTAGATTCGGAAACAAGGTACACAATCATGGAAAAGCTGGTCCTCGCTCTCATCCATGCATCTCGAAGACTGCGCAGGTATTTCCAAGGCCATCTGATGAATGTTCTCACAGACTATCGGATAAACGACATACTCGCCAAACCCGAGCTATCGGGCCGCCTGGCGAAGTGGGCCATTGAGCTGGGGGAACATACGATCAATTACAAGCCCCGGCCCGCAATCAAAGGACAAGTCCTCGCGGACTTCGCCACAGAAATACCCAAGGATAAAGTCAAAGAATGCCAAGCAGCAGAATCACCCGCGCCGGTACAAGACCCGTCGCAAACGTGGTCCCTCTACACAGACGGGATCTCCAACGACGACGGCGCCTGCGCAGGGTTGCGCCTCATCAGCCCAGATAAACACGAGTTCACATACGCCATCCGCCTCGTCTTCAAAAGTACAAATAATGAAGCGGAATACGAAGCGTTGCTGGCAGGCCTCCGCATTGCGGAAAAAATGGGGGCCAGGCACGTGGAGGCACACGTGGACTCACTACTTGTCGCACGGCAGATTAATGGATCCTACGATGCAAAGGACAACACCATGGCTTTGTACCTGGAACAAGCCAAACAACTCATGAGCCGATTTGACTCCTGCACGGTCGAACATATCCGGCGCAGCGAAAACAAACCGGCTGATGCACTAAGCAAAATGACATCCACGGTCTTTGAACACATGGCCAAAGAAGTCCGAGTCGAAGTTCTGAATAAACCATCTGTCCCACCCCGACAAGTGAACGTCATCCAAACAGGCAATGCGTCCTGGATGACCCCAATCAAGGCTTTCCTATCCTCCGGCAACTTGCCTGATGACAAGTCAGAAGCCCGGAAGATTAAACGCAAGGCTCTACACTATCAACTTGTAGACGATACCTTGTATCGCCGTTCCTACCTAGGGCCACTGCTGCGTTGCGTAGACTCCGCAGACGCCTCCTTCCTGATCAATGACATACACGAGGGAACATGCGGGTTGCACGCATGCCCAAGGATGGTAGTGGCAAAGTTGATGAACGCAGGGTATTATTGGCCGGGCATGCACGTGGACGCGGTCAATGAATTGCGCAAATGTGACAGTTGCCAACGTCACGCCCCAAACACCCTGCGCCCCAAAAACAACCTAGTACCTGTCACGGCAGCATGGCCATTCCAGAAATGGGCCATCGATCTAGTAGGCCCATTTCCAACAGCACAGGCAACGTAAAGTATTTAATCGTCGCCATCGATTACTTTACAAAATGGGTCGAAGCAAAACCCTGGCTAAGATCGACGGCGCACATGTCAAGAAATTCATCTGGGAATTCATTATCTTTAGATTTGGCCTGCCAATGCAACTGGTAAGCGACAATGGCACACAATTTGAAGACCAATCCCTACAAGAATGGTTGGCCGAAATGGGCGTTCATCAAATATTCATGTCAGTTGCGCACCCGTAAGGCAACGGTCAAGTCGAAAGGGCCAATCGCACGATTGTAGAAGGCATCAAAGCACGCCTTGGAACCAAGATAACAGGGTGGGTAGACGAACTGCCCCATGTATTATGGGCTTACCGCACCCTAACTAAAACCAGCAACGGCGAAACGCCGTTCAGCCTAACATATGGTTCCGAAGCGGTCATTTTCGCAGAAATTGCTTGCCCCTCCGCGAGAGTATTGATGGCCGAAACAAGGGACAACGATAAAGAACTCCGCTTGAACCTCGATCTACTAGAAGAACGCCGCGATCTTGCAGCCATCAAAGAGGCCAAATACAAGACACAACTAGAGCGCTATTACAATAAGCGTGTCAAAGAATCAGCTTTCAAGGTCGGGGACTACGTTTTCCGAAACAATGAAGCTTCCAACGCCGAGAAGGCTGGAAAACTAGCTCCTACTTGGGAAGGTCCATACAAAGTACAAGAAGTATTGGGCAAAGGCGCTTACGCGCTAGAAAGATTGGATGGCACACCTATCCCACGATCTTGGAACGGTGCGCAACTGCGGCGCTGCTATTTGTAACATACTTGTAATACGGCTACACATGCCGTTCTACCTATCAATGAAAAATGGTTTCCTATATCTGTATTTCTACTTGTTTTTTCCGCGCTAGGGTCTTCAAGACTTGAACAAAACCTATGTCGGACCAACACTGCTGACTATCAAAGCAATGCAAGTCTTCAAGACGCGCCTTGAGCGCGTCGGACTTGCACAAACTTGCGCACAACACAGCACAATACGGTCTTCAAGACAGGTTTACTTGCCGGACCTAACTGACACGCAAAACATGTATATGTGGAAAACCCTTGTCTTCTAGACTTGTTAAACACAAGTCGGACAAAAGGAACGCATACTACACAAAAGCGAAGTCAAGGGTCTTCTAGGCAAGGCTCTTACGAGCCCAACTCGGACTCTATGGCACAAGTCGCACCTCGCTACAGTCTTCAAGGCAAAAGTATAAACACTTAGACACCGGACTGTCTAGCCAGGCGCGCGCCCTAACTTCTACTTACACACGGGGTGACGACTTGGTTAAATAAGTACACAGAAGTTAGAGTGAGAAAGTCACATGATATAACAAACCACAAATCTTTCATTAATCTACGGGAATTAAAAACCTTTTCATATTTACAAGTAGTTACAAGACATCAAAAATACAGGCGCCTATTCATCATGAAAGGTGGAGGTACCCTCGCCGGAAGCCTTCTGGTGCGCCTCTTCTTGACGCTTCCGCTCCGCTTCCCGCGTCAGCTCATCAGATTTTTCTATAAAGTACTTAAGGGCAGCAGGAGGGTCCGCATTACGATTGCAGTCAGCAATCACTTGAAGGATGGGGAAGTCAACCCTCTCAAATTTGACTAGCTCTGCTTCATACTCCTCCTTCAAGGGCATCCCGTAATGCTCCGCGAGGTCAAGGCGCCCATCATTCTGAGCCGCCAAGAAACCATCCTCATAACCCTCCCCGTACCCATAAGCTTGGGCGCTGGTAGCTATAGTAGCAACTTGATCGCCCAACTTGGGCTCCTGCCAGAAACGCTTAAAGATCTGAAAGAAGACAAACAGTTAGCAATAAATGACAATCAAAAGACAAGGCAAGCAAGAAGGAAACTAAGGATACTTACCCCCTCAATCCCAGCAGTCATTAGCCAGCGGATAAAGTGCTGCATTTGACCCTGAACAGCCACCGCCTCCTCTAAGAGCCTCCTCGTGGCTTCACATTCTTTGACGGCGGCGGAACGGGCCTGCTCAGAGGAGCCAAGATCTTGCTCCAGATCCTCCTTTGCATTCAGGATCTGGGCCCTCTCCTGTTCCAAAAAGGAGACGCGCTCAGTAGCTTCAACGAGTTGGACATCTTTAGACTCAAGCTCCAAGCGCTTCTCCACATACTTGGCAGTTCTTTCAGAAAGGGCCTTGGATTTCTCCTCAAGCTTTTGGGTCTCAGCCTGCCTTGCCTCTTGAGCCTTAGCCAGAAGCTCCTTTAAGCGCATAGTATCTTCATTACTGCGCTTCCAAGACTCCGACCACCGCCGCCTCTCCGCCGCCGCATCCCCTTCAAGTTTGGCTACCTTCTCTTCAGTTTCATGGGCCCGGCGACGATACTTGGAGATTTCCGCCTTGAAGGCAGCCTCCCTTTCTGCGAGGCCCGCCTTCTTCGACTTCAGGCGCTCAATGTCGCGCCACAGCGCCGCATCACGACGGCGCAATGAGTCCACCATGGACAGTTGAGTTGCCTGGTTCAGACATAAAGCTGAAATCAAGTCAGGACGACTCAACATATCCTGGTGAGTGCGCTCATAGGGAGACACCACCTCACTAACGAACTCTTCGGCAGCCAGAGAGTTGGAAAATAATGTATTTTCCCTGACTGCCCAGCGAGGGCGCCAAATGGCATCACCGCCTGCCCAGGAAGAGCCATCATAGGCTGGTTCCCTCCCACCAGCGCTAGAAGACTCACGCCTAGTCTGGCGTGAGCTCTGCCCAGCACTCCCGCCACCCGTCTCCAAGAGCGCCCTCTCGAAGCCATCACTTTCATGAGCCATCCCTTGAGCCTCAACATCGGAGCGCTCTTTGGCCTCCTTCTCCTTCAAGAGGCAGGCTTTTTCCTCCAAGAATTGTTGCTCTTGGAGACGTAGGCGCTCCGCCTCAGCCTGTTTCTCCGCCTCAGCCTTTTTCTTAGCTTCATTGGCGGCAGCAATCTTCTCAGCCTCGAGCCTCCGAAGGGCTTCATTGGCCGCCTCCTATTTTTGCACCTCCTCCTTCTCCCTCCAAAGCCTCTCCTCTTCAATACTAGCCGCCTCAGCGGACGGAGACACAGGAGGAGGAGTAGGGATAATCTTGGGCGCAACTGCAACAAAGGAAAATAAACATACTGAAGGCGGAACAAAGGAAAAAACTTGAAGAATAATGAAAGAAACTCACCAGGCGCCTTCTTCTTAATCAGCTTCTGGAACAGAGGCTGATGAGTAGGGGCAACGCCAATGCCCACAGAGAACACCGGCGCGACCCCCTTGCCCTCCACCACCGGGGGAAGTCGACTTCTCCTTACCAACATCCCCAAGGGTAGCCTTGGGGGCAGTAGCTGTTTCAGAGGGTTGTGTAACACCCTCACCCCCCTCACCGCCAGTAGGCATAGAAGGTGCATCCTTTGATGTAGCAGCGCTGCTGGTAGTGGCGCTGGTGGAACGCTTCTTCCTCTTCCGCAGCTTAGAGGAATCATTTTCATCCTCATCCTCAGAAGCGGGCCCATCTCGTCTTCGACGGCGCCCCTTGATAACCTCCCCTACTAAAGCGGAAGACTCTGAGTCAGAACCAGAAACAGGCTTCACCCCATATTTATGTTTCCGCGGAGCGTGCTTCCATCGACCACGCCCCGCAGAAGCCTTCACAGGCTGAACAACCTCTACTGAAGAATCAGTAGACTCGTCGCCAAAAAGGCTAACGAACAAGGGATCACAAGACTCACCAGTGGTGCAATAAGGCTTGGGCGCGCTGGTAAGGTCTGGATAGTAGAAGCGAGCAGCAAGCTCTTCCAAACAAGACACCTGGCCCTCAGCCAACGCCCTCCACTTGATACCCTTCTCCTCGCGGGCGGCAAAAAATTGAAATTTGCTCACACCTACAGTTGCAACACAGTTAGTAAGACTTCATAAAAGAAACAAGCATATGTAAAAGAAGGCACTTACCCTCCTGAGCTATATAGGGCTCCTTGCCCGCTCGAATGCCAACCCGGCTCAGACCCAGCAGGAGGAAAATCCCCTCCGTCAAACCCTTGATCTCCAACTTCATTGCGTTGGAGGTAAGAGTAACAAACCAAGGCTGCGCCTTGTAATCCTTCAACACCGCCATATCTGCCACTTGTTGCCCATCGGCAATCACCTTCCATGGCAGCCCAACAGGAATAACACCCCTCTTAACGAAGAAGAACCTCTCCTTCGCCCAGTGCAGAGATTTAGGGGTGTTGGTAGCCATCGGCGGCACCTTTGGGCGGGGCTTGAAAGAGAACCACATCTCATCCCGCGCAAGAAAATAAAATACATTAAACCGCTCCACGGTCGGTTCAATCTCCAGCGCACGGCAAGCGGCCTCAAAATGGACTAGCCTCAGCATCCGAAAGGCAGTCAGTTGTGTGGGCCCAAACACCATAAGCCACCAGCGTATCTATCTGGAAGCGGGTGCAAGGAAGGCTGAACCCACACTTAGTGAAGTGGGCCTCGTACAAGGCAATTTGCCCACTATCAGTAGATAAAATGGTATCGGCCGGAGACGGTAACACCGGTTCCCATTCCGGCAAGATCCCATATACCTTGCAAAACTCGTCAAATGAAGTCTGATTCCAAACACAATAAGTGTTGGTCATCAGCTTCCTCTCCTTGATCTTACCTTGTTCCACCGTCACCTCCTCTTCAACCTCCTCCACCACCGGCCCCTTACCCAAAGCATCCCCAGAGGGCGACTGACTCACAGACAAGTCAGACATTTTGTAACAAGAAAAATAAATAAATAAAGAAAGAAGTCGGAAACTGGGAAATTAACCGGAAAACTTGAAGATCCACCGGAATCTTCAACGGAAAACTTGAAGTTGGAGATGAACGTTAAGAACGAAGGTAAGACAACAACAAGAACAATGACAAGAAGATGACCAAATGCGAAGTTTCAACAATAAATCTTCAAGATTATGAAAATCTCTGAAGATTGAACGGAAACTTCAAAGGTTCACCGGAGAAGAGAGGAAGAAGAGAAAAGGAATATGAAAGGAAATGTGAGAGAGTAACCGTTCATGGAGTCTCAACGAGACTTATATACTCATTGCATTAATGACGGTGGGACCCACAGGGATAAACAAACCGTCACAACTTTTTCAAATTCAAGAGCCCAGATGACGCCATGTGTTGCATGCGTCAACAGACGGCCCAGATCAACACTGGGAACCGCTCCAAGCTGTCACTCCGACGGATGGGCGACACGTGTCAACAGATGTCACCTTTTCAAAATGTCAAGCGTGTGCACAACCACGCACCTGACAAAATACCCGTGCCCCATGACACGTGGCACCATCTGAACCACAAGGAAGCCAGTTGGAGCGCGTGACGGCACACGCACCTGACACTAGACGAAAGGTTGGTAACTGCACCATGATGATGTGACTCACACCAGTCAGCACAACAGACAACACCGTGACACGTCAGCAACCCTTAAACTTCCCTCTGAAGAAACCAATCATTCGAATGCCAGGCGCATTAACTCCAATTTATGAGAGACAAATTGATTGCCAATGATTCCAAATTTATTACAACTCTAGACCCGCATTAATCACTCAGGCACATTCATTTCAGATGCGCAGAGTTGACGTAAAAGCAAAAAAGTCGTTCCCCGCCCAACTCCCTCACAGGTCATGGCGGAGCACGTCCTCCCCAGCGCAAATTTGACGTAAAAGCAAAAAAGACGTTCCCCGCCCAACTCCCTCACAGGTCATGGCGGAGCACGTCCTCCCCAGCGCAAATTTGACGTAAAAGAAAAAAAGATGTTCCCCGCCCAACTCCCTCACAGGTCATGGCGGAGCACGTCTTCCCCAGCAAAAACTTGACGTAGAAGCAAAAAGACGTTCCCCGCCAAACTTCTACACAAGTCATGGAGGAACACGTCCACGCCAACAAATTTCCAGAGCAACCAGAAGCAGATGAGCTTTCATCCGCGACTCAACATTTTGAATCTAGCACTCCACCTGCTCTCCATAGAGAGCAGGAGAAGCCCTAGACTAGGGGGACTTGAAGGGATATGGAGCCTAATCCAGAGGGAGGCGGCGCCCCTATCCCTATAAGCCGGAATCCTGGCGCCATGTTATCTCCGCAGCACTGGCAAGGCAGAAAGTAAGCCAGCACACAAGGTCGCCAAATGATAAGTAACACACATCAGTTGATACGCGCGTGTGCCCACGCGCGGAATCTTCCCTTACTACGTTCAGTACGACGTACAGAAGATCACAAAAGGAAGATTCAGCAAGGTTCCTGACAGGGTACGCGCCAATGGCAGTATGACAAGTGGCAGAGCTGGTACAACTACTAATGACAGGAACAGCGAAATGACTGTGCCAACGCTCCCACCATGCCGTCGTCAACAGTAACCAGCAGACATCCCCTACCACTGTCAGACGTCAAATCAGGTGGTAAAGGCAGGGTCAACAACTGTAGCCAGGGTAAGGCCGTTGTTCACCAGTCAGAGGCTGCCACGGTAACACCGGTTCCCATTCCGGCAAGATCCCATATACCTTGCAAAACTCGTCAAATGAAGTCTGATTCCAAACACAATAAGTGTTGGTCATCAGCTTCCTCTCCTTGATCTTACCTTGTTCCACCGTCACCTCCTCTTCAACCTCCTCCACCACCGGCCCCTTACCCAAAGCATCCCCAGAGGGCGACTGACTCACAGACAAGTCAGACATTTTGTAACAAGAAAAATAAATAAATAAAGAAAGAAGTTGGAAACTGGGAAATTAACCGGAAAACTTGAAGATCCACCGGAATCTTCAACGGAAAACTTGAAGTTGGAGATGAACGTTAAGAACGAAGGTAAGACAACAACAAGAACAATGACAAGAAGATGACCAAATGCGAAGTTTCAACAATAAATCTTCAAGATTATGAAAATCTCTGAAGATTGAACGGAAACTTCAAAGGTTCACCGGAGAAGAGAGGAAGAAGAGAAAAGGAATATGAAAGGAAATGTGAGAGAGTAACCGTTCATGGAGTCTCAATGAGACTTATATACTCATTGCATTAATGACGGTGGGACCCACAGGGATAAACAAACCGTCACAACTTTTTCAAATTCAAGAGCCCAGATGACGCCATGTGTTGCATGCGTCAACAGACGGCCCCGATCAACACTGGGAACCGCTCCAAGCTGTCACTCCGACGGATGGGCGACACGTGTCAACAGATGTCACCTTTTCAAAATGTCAAGCGTGTGGACAACCACGCACCTGACAAAATACCCGTGCCCCATGACACGTGGCACCATCTGAACCACAAGGAAGCCAGTTGGAGCGCGTGACGGCACACGCACCTGACACTAGACGAAAGGTTGGTAACTGCACCATGATGATGTGACTCACACCAGTCAGCACAACAGACAACACCGTGACACGTCAGCAACCCTTAAACTTCCCTCTGAAGAAACCGATCATTCGAATGCCAGGCGCATTAACTCCAATTTATGAGAGACAAATTGATTGCCAATGATTCCAAATTTATTACAACTCTAGACCCGCATTAATCACTCAGGCACATTCATTTCAGATGCGCAGAGTTGACGTAAAAGCAAAAAAGTCGTTCCCCGCCCAACTCCCTCACAGGTCATGGCGGAGCACGTCCTCCCCAGCGCAAATTTGACGTAAAAGCAAAAAAGACGTTCCCCGCCCAACTCCCTCACAGGTCATGGCGGAGCACGTCCTCCCCAGCGCAAATTTGACGTAAAAGAAAAAAAGATGTTCCCCGCCCAACTCCCTCACAGGTCATGGCGGAGCACGTCTTCCCCAGCAAAAACTTGACGTAGAAGCAAAAAGACGTTCCCCGCCAAACTTCTACACAAGTCATGGAGGAACACGTCCACGCCAACAAATTTCCAGAGCAACCAGAAGCAGATGAGCTTTCATCCGCGACTCAACATTTTGAATCTAGCACTCCACCTGCTCTCCATAGAGAGCAGGAGAAGCCCTAGACTAGGGGGACTTGAAGGGATATGGAGCCTAATCCAGAGGGAGGCGGCGCCCCTATCCCTATAAGCCGGAATCCTGGCGCCATGTTATCTCCGCAGCACTGGCAAGGCAGAAAGTAAGCCAGCACACAAGGTCGCCAAATGATAAGTAACACACATCAGTTGATACGCGCGTGTGCCCACGCGCGGAATCTTCCCTTACTACGTTCAGTACGACGTACAGAAGATCACAAAAGGAAGATTCAGCAAGGTTCCTGACAGGGTACGCGCCAATGGCAGTATGACAAGTGGCAGAGCTGGTACAACTACTAATGACAGGAACAGCGAAATGACTGTGCCAACGCTCCCACCATGCCGTCGTCAACAGTAACCAGCAGACATCCCCTACCACTGTCAGACGTCAAATCAGGTGGTAAAGGCAGGGTCAACAACTGTAGCCAGGGTAAGGCCGTTGTTCACCAGTCAGAGGCTGACACGTGTTCGCCTCGAGCAACGATCATGCTGCAGCCTGACGTCACCTACAGTGATCCGCCTTTTCCCGTCATTTTACTGAAGAGCCTGGACTTGGGCCTTGGTCAAGCCCAAGTAAGGATAACTTCTCATAGGCCTCTCAACCAGGCCCACGAACTCGCCTATAAATAAGAATAGTCATCTCCTTGAAGAAGGATCCGAAAATTACTCATTGTAACCTAATACTAGTCTCTTGTAATATTCAATCATTAATAATACTCCGGCTAGTTACAGTGGATGTAGGTCACTTCCGAACGAACCACTTACATGTTGTGTTATTACTCACTTAGCTCACACACATACACTCATTATTCTCATACGGGTTAAACCTAAAGGTTTGGGTAAAGGATTAAACCTGACGTTACGTAAGTATAAACCACACGGGGATTAGTGATAATCACAATGATACTTATTGTTTCTTCAATATCATATAAGGGCCTATTCAAGTACATGTTATATACATACCACATAGGACTCCAATTAGTCACATAAACTCACAATACACAATCTGCGTTTTCAGGAGAGATTATGCGCCATGAAAACTAATTTATTAAAAATACTTATCCAGTGAGTTAGACTCCCAATATTTTACTAAATATTCTAGTGGGTCTACTGAAAAAATCCATATTTTAGGTTGGTGATAAAACTTTGTGCAAAAATTATGAAAATTCACGAAACACAGCTACGTTCAGAAAATACACACAACAGATCAGTTTAGTAGAAAAATTCCCAAAAATCGTGTGTTCATCTGAACGGGATGAATCCACTTGGAAAAGCCGATTTATTCCAATGTTAACCTACTGTTCAAATTTCATAACTTAATTCCTTGTAAAACTAGAGTTATGATGGTTCAAAATTGACTCAGTTTGTTAATCCGAAAATCTGATATGACCTTTATTCAAAGAAAATTTTAAAAACATAACAAACGACATCCAAATCAGATGATTTTACCCATTCTAAAAAGCTAAGATCATGTACAATCCATTCATGCAAAGAATCGATCAAAATCAACAATTTAATGTCATGTAATAGACCCTACAATTCGACATTCAGATTCTGTCCAGATTCTAATCATGCAATATTATCAATTATATCAAAACCTAGTTGTATATTATCAATCAATAGCACCTAATAATCACCACACAACATCAATAAGAGCTACATCTGATCAAAATCGCATAAGATTATGTTTAACCCATTCAATCTTTATAAACCTCAGGTTTTAATCTTTATGAAAACGTTTCAGACCTGGACAAACTTAGTTATAAGGTTAAATAACATTTTAAACAAGATTAAAACACCAGAGATTGAAGATTATACCGCAAGCTCTTCAAAACAATCAACCGAATTCTCTTGAAGCTTCCCGATCGATGTTCTTGCGCCTTAGCAGGTGTTTAGGGGTTAATATTTCGTAATAGGGTAGTGGGGGCGATTAGGGTTTGAGTTTAGGAGATACAAGAGGCTTAAGGTTGCTTAAATAGTAGTTTAAGGCGGTTTGGGCTCGTCAGGCCTCTGTGAGCGGCCGCTCACAGCTGCCTGGCTCGCTCCGGGTGACTTGCTTCGTTGCCCAGCCTATTTCCTTCGATGTTTTCCCTATTTCGGACCATACCAAGTGTAACCCCATGTGTTGAGACCCCAACCATCCTAATGGTCCATCCATTATGGTTTTTATTAACGTATTCGGTTTAAGTTCACGTAATCACATACAGTTTGCACATAGTTTCACAGAGTATCATAAAAGCACGTAATTGCAATCAATCTCAATAAATTAATTCACAATTATTTAACTTCATTGTTCACCAACGTCCGAGGTTCACTAATCATGTATACAGTATGGTAATTCCCCGAATTACCACTTCATGCAGTTATTAACCTATAACTGTGCAACGTGTGTCCTATCTAGCTAAGCCTAGTTAAGTAGAATGCAAGGAATGTAACTAGATTTTAGTTAAAGTGAGAACCTGAAATTACGAGGTATCACATCAATCTCCATAACAACCTATTATTGGGGAGTTGCAGCAGCAGCGGTACACTCTCAAACTACAAATGCTATTTCTACTCTAATAAATGATTTGTCTACAGGTAACGGGAGTCGTCCACCGAAGCTGATGGAGATGACAGATTACAATCAATGGCACAAAAAGTTTAAGATTCACTTGGAAGGAATGGGATTAGAAGGTACAAAGGCATGGCAGATGATTGCTAAAGGATATGTTGCACCAGTTTTGGAGAATACAGGTGAACCAATTCCTCTTGAGAGTTTAGCTAAGGATGAAAAGAAGAAGTTTGCAGTGGAGAAGAAGGCTTTCTCCCAAGTATCTCAAGCTATCAATATTGATCTTCTACAATAGTTTGGATCATGTACTACTTCCAAACACCTTTGGGATATGTTAAGATTCCTATGTTCGAGTTGGTTGATAAGTTTGCTGATGCATTACCACCGTATTGGAACCAACACATTGAAGTATTGAAAGAGAAGGATGCTTATCAATACTGGACAATCAATGAGTTAATTCAAAAGCTAGAGAATAAAGAGTTAGAAGAGAAGAGGAAAGCTAAGCGATCACAATTTCCACAAAATCCGGAACTGTATCATGCCTCTTCATCTACCTCTGTGTCCAGTTCAAGGGTGGCAGGTAATGTTGCGCCACATATTGCTTGTGTGCCGAGTGTTATTGAACCACTCAAACAACCAATTAACTATCTTGCACAAACACCAAATTATCCACCAAACTACACCACAAATTCTTAGATTCCACCACAACCTCAAATGTCTACCGCATGTTATTCATCCAATACACCTCAACAACAACCTTATGTTCCTAACACATCACAAGCTTCTTCAAGTCAAAGTCTAGTCGTTAGAGACTTCTAACATGAACAATGTCATAGTTGAAGTTGCTAAGCAACACATTGCCTTGGTTTCTGCAATGGTTGCATCTTATAATGGACTGGTGGCTAGTCAAATTAGGAATAATAATTTGACTAATGAAGATTATGCCCAAATTGATAAAGAGGAGATAAAATTGATTGTCATTCAATAGGCGTTTGTCAGTTTGATGAGAAGGGAGACCGAGTTTATTGAGAAAACAGGTAGAACTGATTTGGCAACCTCACCAAATACCATTTATGGCTTCAACAAAGCCAAAGTTACATGTTTCAATTGTGGCGGTTGAGGTCATTTCAAGAGAGAATGTACACAACCGATGCAGCAAGGTAACAGAAATCCTTTTAACTCAAATTACCAAAACCGTCAATCTCAGAACTATGTAACCTATCAAAGCCAAAACAACACTAACTATCAACCACAAAACAATTACCAAAACCGACAGAACACCTCACCAAATAACTCTGTTAGACAAACAACTACACCTAACCAGACTCAAACTCAAACACCACATAACCCAACCATAACCATTATTCCTATTTCCACACCAAATAGCCAAACACAAACCAAAAACCAAAATCAGGCTTTTGTGATACAAAAAGATGAAGGTTTTGACTTGACGGAGATGCAATTGGGTGTTGAAGAAATTACTGTTGGGAATGTAGCTTCTGTTGCTCAGAAGATTGACTTAGAGGAGTCGGTGATAGTTGGAGAAGTTTTGGAGACTGAGAAGGTTTCTGAAGTAAAAATTGAGGAGATGGTAGATGAAGCTGATCTTTCTTTTGAAGAATCACAAGTTGAGAAGACTTCGGGAAGGATCATTGATTCTGTCACTGATATTCCTAATGAGCGTGATTCGGCGTATTCTGATTCGGAGAGTGAAACAGATTCGGAAGCTAGTGTCAATTTATTAGATGATGATATTGATCAACTCCTAGCCGAAGCTGATTTTCTAATGACTCGAAAGTCATGCATTGTTCATGACGCTTTCACAAGGATTGACTACTCAAAGTTCTTTCCTGGAAAGGACGCGCATTTTGCTTTGATGGCTATGACTGATCATCCGAAACAGGTAAGTTCTGAATCCACTATTGATATGAACAGTGATAAGTATTGTGGATCTTGTGATAGACTGACAGAGGAAAACAAGCAACTCAAGGTTCAACTTGAGAGTGCGAGAATCAACAGTCAATCTTATCGCAAGGAAGCCCATGAGTTTAACAAAGTGCTTGATGGTTATAAAAATGACATTTCTGATCTAAAGAAAACTCTTTCTTTAAAACAACTTGGTATAAACAGTTATATAAATGAACTTGAAGAAACAAAATTAGAAATGGCAACCATTAAATGCTTTGCTAAAAAGGTCAACAAAAAGCTTGAAAGTTACAAACACATTGCTTATGTGGTTGACCATATCATTGAAGAACCCTCACAACCTAGTAGTGCAAACTACAAGGCTGTTCCATCCCTAGTGTTATTTGAGAACCACAATTTACCCTCAACAACACCAGAGAGTTCGGTCAAATCTGATTCTGCATCGGATAATGAATTTAACACTTCTAGTGTTGGGGATCCACATTCCGATGTGAGGCCGATTTTAGGGTTGAAATGAGGGAGAGCAACTGTGACTGATGATTCAGACCCAGATGATGAGAAACATGAGAAAGTGAGTGATATTCCTATGGAAAATCACATTATCACAAATGAACCAATATCACCTTCTCATATTTCACATCTGATGGCAAATGCTCATCGAGTGATTCAATCAATAAAGAAAGAAGTGAAAAATGAATCAGTTGACAAACCCGTCAAAGTATTTTATCGGATGGAAGGATCCGATAAAATTATATCTGACGAGGAGTATCCGATAAAATTTGCCAATAATTCAAAAATCGAGAAAATCTGGCAGGAAAGTACTATTTGGTTTCCTAAGCATGAGAGGACCAATGATGTACCTCCAGAAATTTTAAAGAAAATATATCTAGATATTCCAAAAGAACCTAAGGTTCATGTCACTGAGTTCATTAAACCGAAAGAAAAGTCTAATGGTTTTCTTGAGCCGGCTTTCTCAAAGGACCCAACTCCTGAGAGTTTGAGACGTAGATGTGTGGATGATCAATATCCAATCAATTCCTACGCTAAGTCGAATGCCAAGAATGTTTTTTCGAAGAATACCGTGCATGCTTTAAGTGCGGGGAGAGAGGGCATTTACTTGCTCACTGCCCGTACGTGAGGCATAAAAGGCGCGAAGTTGAGATGAGGAAATCTTATAGAAGTCCGGTTGACAATCATACTTATCCTCAAAGACATTTTGTCCCTCAACCAACACCATTTTATAATCAAAGTCGTTATTTTCAAAGTAGGGATAATCGTCAATTTACATATGATCGTCGAAACCGGATTGCTATGGAAAAACCATTGAAGAAACCAGTGGTGAACTCAACTGTTGATAAACAAAACGTTCCTCCAAAACCTGCTATTAAATCATCAGTTGGACCTAAATCTGTTAATTCAGAGAAGGTAACCAAGAAAGTTTCGTTTCAGAACAAATGTTAAGAAATCTGTTGTGACTCAAAATTCTCACACTAGGATTCTAAAACGTTCTGAATAACTTTGGTCACCGGTGGGTTCTCTGGGTGTTTCTACCTCAAAGGTTGATGAAAAACCTCAAAGTGAGAAAAGTTTGATAGATCAGAAAAAGGTTGATTCAAATTCTAATGTTTGTGTGAATGAATCTTTGAAATCTAATGTTCAATGAACCAAGACCAAGCAGGCTTGGGTCCCCCGAAAGAACTAATGTTTTTCTTGATATGTGCAGGGAGCTCCAGCTGGCCCTGTTAGCAGTCTCTGGATTGTCGACAGTGGAGCTTCTGGTCACATGACAGGTGATTTGACGCTGCTATTCGATATAAAGAACATCAATGGAGGATATGTAGGGTTTGCTAGAAATAAAGGAGGTTATATCACAATGGAAGGAAGTGTGAGTAACGAGATTGTTAGTTTTGAAAGAATCTCGTATGTGAAACAAATTGACTATAATCTGTTATGTGTGAGCCAAATCCGTGACAAACTGTTTTCTTTGCACTTCGATGATAAATCTTGTTATATCCTCAAACCCGGCTTTGTTATTCCAAAGGAGTGGATCATGCTGAAAGCACCAAGAGTGAATAATCTTTACATTCTTGATATGTCTAAAGCGATGACAACTCAGGGCCAAGTTACGTGTTTCCTATTAAAGGCTACAGAGAATGTTTATGGAGTTGCAAGAAGGGGAAGCAGCACAAACAGTCCCACAAACCGAAGAAAGTGAATTCTGTTGATATGCCACTTGAGCGTTTGCATACGGACCTATTCGGACCTGTCAAGCGTAAGAGTCATGCTGGAGAATTATACTGTCTTGTGGTTACTGATGATTACTCAAGATTTTCATGGGTAATGTGCTTGCAATACAAAAGCGACACGTTTAACAATTTGAAAGTTCTGTTCACTCGTTTAGAGAATGTTTATGGATTAAAGATTAAAAGAATTCGGAGTGACAGCCGGACGGAGTTCAAAAATGCACAGATGGATGCTCTTAGATAAAGGAATTCATCATGAATACAGTGCTTTGTATGCCCCTCAACAGAACGGTGTCGCGGAAAGAAAAAACATGACTCTAATTGAGACGGCGAGAACAATGCTTGCGGATTCTAACCTTCCAGTAATGTTTTGGAATGAAGCCGTATACGGAGCTTGTTACACATTGAATCGTGTGTTAACAGTGAAGAAATTTGGCAAAAATTCTTATGAACGGTTGAAAAGACGAAAGCCGAATTTGGAGTATCTAGAACCATTTGGAGCACCTTGTACTATGTTAAATCTGTCTGAGAAGTTTGCACCAAAAGCTGAAGAGGGATTCTTTGTTGGATATGTAACCCCGTTCAAACGGGTATTCAACAAACGAACTTGTCAGGTAGAAAAGTGCGCTAACGTTGAAGTTCAACGATATACTCAGAACATACAGGGAAGCGGTCCAGATTGGATGTTTGATTACAAAGATTTCCTTGAATCATTCAATCTAGATAACTTGGTTGAAAAGGCTGAATTAAGAATTTATTACGAGTGTGAAAATGCAGTGACTTCACCGTTGGTGCGTCCGATCAGCGTAACTCCTCCAGCAGCTTCTAATGATACCAATGTTCCTGCAGCTGAAGAAGATGTTTTCCAGACGCTTCAAATACTCTTGATACTTCAGAATCAGAAGATGATGAAGAAATCTTCAGTGAAGCTATTCTAGATCATGCGACAGAGACACCACCAGCGAACCCAAATCCAGATGTTGCTTCATCGTCTAACATGGGTAATGATCTGGATTCGGCAGAGAATTTGACTACTCAAATGGGAGTTCATGTACCTGATCATCCGGAATCTCGTATTCATCGTATTCACCCCCTCAAGCAAGTTATTGGTGATCCAGGAAGCAATGTTATCACTAGAGGACAACTTTGTAGTGCTAACTCACCTGAAAATCTTGGCGCTTTAGCTTTATATGTAAAAATTCAAAAATCTGGTTGTCAGAATGATTGGTCCTTTGCTTGTTATGTTTCGCAAGTGGAGCCGCGGACATACAAAGACGCTCTATTGGATGATGCTTGGGTTGAGGCGATGCAAGAAGAATTGTTGCAGTTTCAGAAGCTGGGTGTTTGGACACTTACAGATTTACCTCCAGGAAGGAAGAAAATAGGAACCAAATGGGTGTTTAAATGTAAAAAGGACGATAGAGGCGTAATCGTGAGAAACAAAGCTCGATTGTTAGTTCAAGGTTTTCATCAAGTTGAAGGAATTGATTACAATGAGATCTATGCACCTGTGGCACGTTTAGAAGCTATTCGTATGTTTCAAGCATTTGCTTCATATTAGAAATTCAAGGTGTACCAAATGGATGTCAAGAGCGCGTTTTTATACGGTGTGGTCAAGGAAGAGGTATACGTCGGTCAACCTCTACGCTTTGAAGATCCTATCCACCGAGATAAGGTTTACGTTCTCAACAAAGCACTTTATGGGTTGCACCAAGCTCCATGCCAATGGTATGAAGAGCTAAGCACGTACCTACTGTCCTAAGGATTCAAACGAGGTTTGGTAGACTGTACTCTGTTCACCAAAAGAACAGAGGATGACTTGCTTCTTGTCCAGATATATGTTGACGATATTATTTTTGGATCTACTAACGAACTTTTATGCAGAGAATTTGAAAAAGTAATGCAGGAAAAGTTCGAGATGAGTGCGATGGGAGAAATGCAGTTTTTCCTCGTCTTGCAGGTGGAACAAAGACCAACGGGCATCTTTATTCACCAAACCAAATACGTATCTAAAGTCTTGAGCCGGTTCCAAATGGAAGATTCGAAACCGATGGATACCCCGATACAACCTAATCACGGGATTGGAGTTGACGCTAAGGGGGAACTGACGGATCCTTTCACATACATAGCAATCGTCAGATCTCTGATGTATCTCACAACATCTAGACCAGATATAAGTTCGCTACATGTGTCTGCGCGCGATTCCAATCGAAGCCGAAACAAAGTCATCTTACAGCCGTCAAACGGATCCTACGATATCTGAAGGGTTGTCCGTCGAGAGGACTTTGGTATCCTAATGATGATAATTTTCACTTTGTTGCTTTTACTGATGCAGATTGGGGCGTTGTTACAAAGATAGAAAATCCACAATGGCTGGATGTCAATTCTTGGGGAGCAGGCTGGTGACCTGGCAGTGTAAGAAGCAGACAGCAGTCGCACTATCTACTTGCGAAGCAAAATATGTGACAGCCTCGAGCTGTTGCTCACAGGTTCTATGGATTCAGCAGCAGATTACGGTTTGCAATTTCTGAAAACCCCTATTCTTTGTGAAAACGAAGCCGCAATTGCATTAACTAAAGACACGGTCAATCACTCAAAAGCTAAGCCAATCCGGATTAACTATCACTTTATCCGTGATTGTTATGCAAAAGAGTTGATTGATATGGTCAAAATCCACACTGATTATCAGAGGGCGGATCTTTTTACCTAAACTTTTTATAAATCCAGATTTGAATATCTTTTAAAAGCTAACGGTATAAAAGAAAAACAAGACTAATCATCACCTCGGTTTATCACTTTTTGTTTTCAAATTTTTTAAGTTTTACTGTTTTTAAGAAAAATTCAAAAACCCAAAAATATGTTTTACATTTTAGGGGGAGTCGTTATTCAGGAAAACCAAAAACATTGAAAAATCCAAAAAGCAATAAAAAATTAGAAAAACCCAAAATGATTTTCCAAGATTAAAAGAGGAAATGATAGTACATCAGTGGGGATCTGACACATGCTCAAGATTTGAAATGTTATATAAGTCATGTGTTGAGTCTATGTGATGTGCTGGTAGCCTTCGTAGACCTATTAGTGCGTGTTGGATACATATATAAAACAAATTGTTATGTGCATGAACACCTCATGGGCATATGGTCTTAGTACCGTAATTTCGTTTGATAGGGTTTTTGTACAAAATTCAGAGGTTTCGGGTCGTTACGTTATTACATATCTGGGGATAGCCTATCTGATCTTCTGTCATAAGGTTTTACGGACCTAGATAAGATAGGGTATCTTTATAAAAGAGGTTTAGTGCCAAAACCTAAAGTTACCGAATTGAGGAACTTTTAATGTATGATGATAATCAAAGATTATCTAATGCATCATATCTAATCATTGATGCAAATCGTGATTGATATAAGCTCTCAACCTGGTAGAGTGCATAAGTTACTTTGCAACATTGATTTGCTGACCTGTACACCTCTGTGCCTCAATACCTTGTAAATTACAGAGAACGAAAGCATAATCACGCGTTACAATGAGTCTTTGTGCAACTATTCCTTGATACGGGAGTATGTCGTGTGCGTGGGAACCATAGACAATATTGTTTATAATATAAATTTCCGTATCAAACACTGCATAACAGTCTGTATGAAAGTTTATGTGGATAACAATATCAACAATTGCTGGATCACACATTGTCTTTAATGATAATAAACACTAAAGATCAACGGTGTGATCAGATTTCACATTTTATTCAAAATATACAAAAACTCAAAAAGATTTTAGGTGTGTTTTAGCATAAATTTCAGAAAAACCAAACATATTTTACATTTCTGAGTTATTTTTGATAACTGAAGGTGATTGATGGTCGTTTTCTGAAACTTGATGAACCAATTTGAGTTTTGTATCTATCCAATGTGAAATGATGAATGTTTGAAGCTTAAAATATGTGGAAAAGATTGAACGGGATTCGAATTTGCAATTTGGTAAAATTTTCAAAAAAAATTCAATCTTCATTCGCCCCTTCAATGGGTCGAATGTGGAATTTTTCATACATTCGAACCTTTTTAGTTTGGTCGAATGTGAGTGTTCAAGTGCAGTTTTTGTACATTCGAACCCTTTATCTACATTCGAGCCATTAACTAGGGTCGAATGTAGACAAAGTCTCTCATTTGCCCCATCTAACTGGTCGAATGTGGGAGCCTCTATATATACCTAGTTTCACATTCGAACCCCCATTTGAAATTTTTCTAATTTTTCTGAGATTACCCACCCTTGTTGCCCTTGTTTCTTTGACCCTTAATTCTTGTTCACCACTTGTTTCTGATCATTTTAATATAAGTTTTACAGGTAATGAACCAGAATCGAAGTCAGATTATGGATTATTGTTTTCGAACCCTCGTGCTTGAATGATGGACAATTTTAGGCTGTTATAGATAAAATTGATGATTAGGCTTTGGTTTTCAATAGTTTTAGGGGGAGAATATATCAAAATATAGGGTCATTACAGATTGATTGTGTGTTTTGATCATTCAAAACAGATTGGACCTAGATTTTAATAAAAAAAAAACTATCTAAAACTGATCGTTTGTAACCATTGATGGTATACAATGTTTAATCGGCCATAATAGGTGCTAAACAAATGAAAATTACATGTTAAATGGGAGTGAACTGAGTTTTGAAGTTTTGGTCATATGAACAGATAGGTTCGACCATTTATAAAGGGTCGAATGTGACTCTTTTGGTCAAATGTGCTTGTTCATAGGGGCGAATGTGGAATATATGGTCGAATGTGAAGTTTTATTCATAATCTTTCACATTTGAACTCAAAAACCACATTCGAACCTCAAATATTCTTCATTCATACCCCCGATGGGTCGAATGTGGGATTTTCAAAATCAAATTTCAATTTTGCAAAATTTTGTCCATTTCTAATGAATTTTTATGTTTCGTTTTTGCAGAATTCTAAATGGCTGAACCACAAAACACTGAAGTACCAGCTGGATTGTTTGGAAAAGCCACTGGTAAGCAGAAAGAAGAGGAATTGCCATTCGAGGAAGCCTATAACTGTCTTGCATTTATGGGCGAAGTAAAGAAGCATACATAATTCTCTGGGATCGTAGATTTTCTGAGAAGAAGCAGATTCGTTGATGCGTTAGCTACACCAGCAATAATCTACAAAGACCATCAAGTGGATTTCTGGAAGAATGCAAAGATGGATTACTGGGATAATCGAACAGCAATAGTAAGCAACATTCAGAGACAACTTGCTATTGTTACTGAAAATGATATTCTGGAAGCATTGAGATTGCGAGATGAACCGACAGATCCTAGATGTTTATCTTGGATAGAACAGAGAAAGTTTTTTCTTCATATGAAGTACAACGGACCAATAACTGATGGAGCTTTGCACAAAGGAAAGCTGTGTCCGCAGTTTAAGTATCTGGATCATGTTATGATACATGTTTTTGGATCCATTAGCGGTGGTTATGATGTGATGAGAAAAAGCATCAGTTCATTAATGGTTGCATTGATACTTAACAAGTCATTTAATGTTTCGGGAATGATCTTGGATCACATGCTTGAACCTCTGAAAGGTTTGAAAACGAAGAAGTTCTTGATGTACCCCAGATTCTTACAGATGATTTTTGACTTGAAGTATTCTAAGCTGAAGAATGATCCTACTCAGATTTTAGTTCAAGATCTCATGATCTGAATACGTTGATTAGGATGAAAGGTTACAAAGGGGTTCCCGAGAATGCAAGACCACCACACAAGAACCTGTTTGGACATTTAGTTAACCCAGGTTATGAGGATCCGGGTGAGGACAAAGCTAGAAATGCTGACAGTAATTTGGATAATGATGTTCCTTTGTTTCATGTTAACCCAGAAGCAAAGAGAAAACGTCAGGTTGTGAATGTAGGTGCAAAAGGTGGCAAAGGGAAGAGTAAAGAAAAAGTTATTGAAGTTGAACCACCAAAGATGACAATGAGGAGATAGAAAAGCATGGCAAGAAAAGGTACGATGTTAGTTGATGAAGAGTCTGTGAATTCTTAGTAGAGTCAAGAAGATGAGAGATGGGATTAAGCTGATGAGACAATCAAACAAACCAAGCCCAAGGCCACTGTAGCTGGCGAATCTGGGAGTCTGAACAAAACCATAGAAGAGCAAAGACTGAAGAGCCCAATTGCAGTTGATGAGATAGATCTGGATCTTGGTATTGATGAGCAAGATTTCAGTAAATCTCCTATGGTTGGTGAGAAACAGAAGAAGCCTAAGTATAAGACAATGTCAAAGAAAGAGGAAAAAGAAAATCCTAAGAAAAGATGAGCAAAAGAAGTTGAGATTATACTTGCAGGAAAGAAAGTTCCTGAAGTTAGTAGTTCAAAATCTGCTACACCCGTGACATCCCCGGTAGCAAAGAAAATGAAGAAATCTGTTGATGAAAAGACTGTTGATCCTACTGCAGATTTTGACGTTGCTTTAGAAAGAGTGATGAATAAGTTCAAGAAGTAAACTCCTGTTGCTGAGGCTTCTACACCTCAGGTTACTGTATCAAGCAATGTGATGGATGCAGTCAATCAAAAGCTTACTGATATGATGAAAATAATTAACCAGCAACAGCAGGAGATCGAACAGTTAAGAGCAAATGATAAAAAGATGTTAGATGTTGTTGAATCTTCTCAAGAAATTCAAGAGGCATTGGAAGCGAAGATTAAACAACTTCAGGAAGAAAATGAGAAATTGTTATTACATGAACAGAGAAACACACGAAAAATTATTACTATGAGGCTTGAGAACAAGAAGATGAGAACGGAGAATAAGAGTATGAGGAAGATCATTGTTGATTTATATTCAAAAGCTCCACAGTTGAAAGCTGGAGAGGAAGATAAAGAACGTGAAGAAGAACAAGTTGATTTCGAACCATCCGAGTCTGAAGAAGAAGAAGAAGAAGAAGAGGATGATGAAGAGTTGGACCAGGATGTCGGTGATGCTCCTGGGAAGAAGAATGATGATGATAAAGATGATTCTGGAGAAGGTTCTGGTGATGACAGTTCTGCTGATGACGATGATGATGATACGGAAAAGTATCGATGTGAAAAGAGAGAATCTGATAAAGACACAGGTGAATCTAGCTCAAAAGCACCTGGTGGAAATATTGATGATGACAGTGTTTTCTGGACTGACATTATAAGAGCTTTATCAGATGATGATAAGAAGTTGTATCGTCAGATGTTGATAAAGAAACTTTGGACGATCGAGCTGACTGGAAAGTTTCTAGAGATTTTTTATTCTGATGATATGAGATATGAGCTGGAATATAATGATCCTGATCTTGAAGGTTTGGCGAAACAGGTTGGTAAATCTCTTGAAGAGTTGATGAGTGATAATCAAAATTCCAAATATTCCTAAAAAAAGCTGGAAATCACTCTGATGATAGAGATACTCCACTATTTGAAGATATTGAGATTGAGGATATTACAAGTGAAGAATATCCTGAGTACTTCAAAGACAAACAGGATGATGCATTTCCTGAATTTTCTGAAGAGATTTTGAATCAGGCTGAGAAACTTGCACAGAAGAAGAGTAAAACATTCGTTAGTGAAGTATTCAAGAATGCAGAGAATCAGAAACCGAATGTTGAACAATCTGATGATCTGAAGAGCTTATTAAGGAAATTAAAAGAAAAAGAAGCCAACCGACCCAAGACAGAAGTTCATGGTGGTTTCTACAAGTTTCACCATGAATTGTTCAAAGGAAAAGCTCTCGGTTGGAAGTATTTGAGACAACTAAGGTGTGTTGCTGTGAAATGGGAGAAGGGAATTCTGTATTTCAACAGATTCCATGATATTAAAACATTACCTTACTGGGATGTACGCGACATCTGCAGACATACTTTATTTGGAGCAACTGTGAACAATGATGCAGTTGGTTATTTCGCAGATCGTATGGCAAGAGAGAGCATGACTAGATGGGATGTGTTCACGCCGTAGTATCCAAAAAGAATTGTTCAAAAAAAGATTGATCTGATAACTAGGCTGAACAAGGTGACGTTAAAGTATAAACCACCGACTGTATTGAAACATAATCCTTTGATGCCGATTCCACAACATTTTTCAAAAGAATTCATGTGGTGGTACTATGATTGGAAGACCGCAGAAACTGTTATCTTACTGAAGGACAAGAGAGACGAGTTTAAGATGATTCACATTTTTGATCCAATGTGGTTGATCAACTATTCTCATAAGGATATCATAATGCTGTATTACAATCCAATTTATTGTGAGGAGAAGGATAGCGAACAAGCTCTGAAATACCAACGTGTGGTATGCTTGTGTGTCGCTTGGGATGTCAATGCGGGATGTGATTATGATAAGAAACTGGGAAAGTTTGTGAAGATTCCTAACGAAAAGAAGAAATCAAAAACAACTTTCGACCCAGTGATGACGAAAGAACAGAAGACCTTATTGCGTATCAAGCTGATGAATAAGCAGATGGATGAAGCACGAAGGCAATCCAAGCAATAGTTGAGGGGGAGTTTGTTGATGCACGTTTTGCGACTAATGCTTTTGGATTGTATATTCTAAGTTGTTTAAGTGATTACGTGGGGGCGAACGTGGAATTAAAGTAGGTCGAAGGTAGAATTGAAGGTTGAAGGTAGAGAGATGTGGACGAATGTGGATACTAAAGTATATGTGTGCTGACTCGAACCTTATGAAGGGGCGAACCCGCACATTCGACCCTTACGGGGAGGGGGGGATGTGCAGGCCTATATATAGTTTGAATTTTGATTTATGTTTAACTTTTGGTCATTTGTGTCTGGTTTTTGTCCTGAATATTCTCTCTAGGTTCTATACCTTCTGTGATTGTCTTATTAACTTGTAAACCGAATTGTAAGGATATATTTCACGTTAATTAATGAAATGGATATTGAAAAGGTGAATTTACGTGTTTGATTCGATTACTATCATTTTGTAACTGATCTAGGGATTCGGCACCTGGATTAGTAGACTTGTATGATCAACTAAACTTGTTTATGTCAAAACGATCCTCCATAAAGACCATATTAACATTAAATTTTGATTTCAACACACTCTAACATGGTCTATTAGGACTGATTAACACCCAATTTTACCAATTAATCATTTATTGATGTTTTTTCCTAAAATCTAGGGTTAATATAATCAACATTCATGATCAGTATGTTTAAACACTAGATTTTGATCTATACTCCCCCTAAAACCATTGATAAATGAATGTCCATGATCAATTAGCATTAACAAACAGTTTAGGTCCATTAATTTGATGTTTAGGGTTTCAAATTTCAAAGTCAAAATCTGATCTTGTTTTTGATCCAATACCTACAATTTTTGTTGTTATAGGAACACTAAGATGTCAAGAACATTAATTCAAAATCAAAAATCAAAGAGTAAAGCAGTTCCTTAAAGAGAAAATGTGAAAGTTAACAGTATGAAATGGTTCGAATGAGCAGAAATGATATATATAGACATGGTTGATTCGACCCTTTCAGGGTTCGAATGAATAGAGAAAGTTGTTGAGTCGACCTAATTAAAGGGAAAACCAAAAACCTTGGGTTCGAATGAAACTTTTAAGACTAACCCACACACATTCGACCATTTTGAAAGCATGAATCAACACCACAAATGTTCACTCGTCCTACCGAAAGGTCGAATGAATCATTTGGAAAACTAGTTTTTACCAAATTGTCCAATTCGATCCACGTTTCGGCATTTTCAAACTTTTAAACATTCAAATTCTCAAAATTTCTCATTTTAACGATACAAAACACAGATTGGCTCGTCAGACTTCATTAAATGCTCATCATCCAACATCGATTATCGAAAATAACGCAGAAATGTAAAATCTTTTGGATTTTTTGAAATTTATGCTAAAACACGCCAAAAATCTTTTTGAGTTTTTGTATATAAAGAAATCAAACATAAAGAAATAAAATTTTTGTGATTTTCCGTAAGAGGATCATATCAGTTTATGAGAAATCAAATCACACCGTTGTTATGTTTCATTTTAACTTTTACTGACTGTGTAACTTACATGTAGACAGTTATGCAATATTTAAAATGATACCCTTAGATGTATTAATAACTAACTCACCTGTGGTTCACACACACACGACATACTCCCGTATCAAGGAATTTTGCACAAAGGTTCATTGTAACGCGTGATTATGTTGTTGTTATCCGTAAATTACAAGGTATGAGGCACAGAGGTGTACAAGTCAGAAACTCAATGCTACAGAGTAACTTGTCACTTTACCAGGTTGAGGGCTTATATCAATCATGATTTACATCATTGATTAGATACGATGCATCAGATAATCTTTGATTATCATTATACATTTCAAGTTCCTCATTGGGTAACTTTAGGTTTTGGCATTAATGCTCTTTTGTTAAGATACCCTGACTGAATCTAGGTCCGTAAATCAATACGACAAAAGATCAGTTAGGCCATCCCCAGATAACAATCAACATAACGACCTGAAACCACCAATTTTGGCAAACCCTATCAAACGAAATTACGGTACTAAGACCGTATGTCCATGAGGTGTTCAGCCACATAGTAAGTAGTTCGTTATGTTTCTATCACTAAGGCACACATTAATAAGTCTATGAAGCCTATCAGCACATCACACAAAGTCAACACATATCAAATATGTGACTTTACAATCCTTTAGCATGCGAAAGATCCTCACTGATGTATTATAATTTATCTTTTTCTTTAGGAAAAATCATTTTGGGATTTTCTGATTTTTATGTTTTTTCAAAATTTTCAATGTTTTTTTGTTTTTCTAAAATAAAATGTTCCCCCTAATATTAAAAACATATTTTTGGATTTTTAATTTTGAAAACATAAAAACAAAAGAAATTTGATAAACCGATGAGGAGCCTAATCCTGCTTTTCCTTAATACCATGAGCTTTTAGTAAAAATTCAAATCTTGATTTGTCAAAAGCTTTGGTAAAAAGATCTGCTCTTTGGTAATCAGTGGGGATTTTGAACATGTCAATCAAACCTTTAGCATTGCAATCATGAATAAAGTGATACCGTATTCGGATATGCTTAGCCTTATAATGATTAACAGTGTCTTTACTGAGTGCAATAGCTGCTTTATTATCGCAATGAATAGGGGTTTTAAGAAATTGCAAACCGTAGTCGCGCATCTACTGTTGAATCCAAAGAACCTGTGAACAACAACTAGAGGATGACACATATTTGGCTTCACATGTGGATAATGCAACTGACGTTTGCTTCTTGCATTGCCAGGTCATGATCCTGCTCCCCAGAAATTGACATCCAACAGTTATTGATTTGGCGTCATTATCACACCCACCGAAATATGCATCACTAAAGGCAATAAAGTCAAAGTTATAATCATTCGGATATCGTAGTCCACGTGAGGGATAACCCTTCAGATAACGTAGGATTCGTTTGACGACATTAAGGTGACTCTGTTTCGGCTTCGATCAGATTCGAGCACAAAGACATGTGGCGAACATTATATCCGACCGGGAAGCGGTCAAATACATTAATGATCCAACGATGGCTCGATATGTGTATGGGTCGTTAAGCTCCCCCTTAGCATCATCTCCAATCCCGTGATTGGGTTGTGTGGGAGTGTCAATTGGCTTCGAATCCTCCATCTGGAATCGGCTCAAGACTACGGATACGTATTTTATCTAGTGGATGAAGATCCCCGACGGCAATTGATCAACTTACAATCCAAGATAGAACTGCAATTCTCCCATAGAGCTCATCTCAAACTTTTCCTGCATAACCTTTTTGAATTCCCTACACAGAAGTTCATTAGTAGAACCAAATATAATATAATCAACATAATTTTATACTAGAAGCAAGTTACCCTCTGTTCATTTTGTGAATAGGGTACAGTCAACTAGTCCTATTTTGAATCCTTTGGATAGAAGATATGTGCTGAGCTCCTCATACCACTGTCTTAGGGCTTGGTGCAGACACTACAACACTTTGTTTAGCTTTTAGACCTTATCCCGATGTATAGGATCCTCAAAACTCGGTGGTTGCCCAACATACACTTCTTCCTTTACCACACCTTAGAGAAAAGCACTCTTAACGTTCATCTGATACACCTTGAATTTCATATATGATGCATACGCAAGAAACATTCAAATTTCTTCAATGCGCGCAACCAGTGCATAGACTTTGTTGTATTCAATTCCCCCCGTCTAACGTAAGGCTGTACCACCAATCGAGCTTTGTTCCTTACAATATCTCATCTCTCATCTTTCTTGCACTTAAACACCCATTTAGTGCCAATCTTCTTCCTGTCTGGTGGTAAGACAGTCAACGTCCAGACTCCGAGTTTCTAAAATTGTTGTAACTCTTGCTGCATCGCATCCACCCATGATTCATCTAGTAATGCTTCCTTGTACGTTCGTGGTTCAACCTGCGAAACATAACAAGCAAAAGACCAATCATTTTGGTCACATGATTTCTGAATTTTAGTATACAGGGCAAGGGCTCCAATGTTGTCATTTGATGATGCACACCTCAACTGTCCACATGTCATCACGTTGCTGCGAGGATCACCAATAACTTGTTCTAACGGATGAACCCTATGAAACCGAGATTCCGGATGTTCAGGAACAGGAATCTCCGTTTGAATATTCAAATTCTCTGCCATTTCCAGATCATTACCCATATTCGATGACGATGGAATATCTGTATTTGGGTTCACTGGAGATGATATTGTGATGGTATCCAAGGCTGCTTCACTAGTAACTTCTTCATAGTCTTCCGACTCAGAAGAATCAAGCGTTGTCGAAGCCTCTTGAAAAACTTTTTCTTCTGATACAGGAGCATTGGTATCATTAGAAGCTACTGCTAGAGGAGTCACAGTGATTGGACGCACTAATGGTGAAGTCACTGCGTTCTTATACTCGTAATATAATCATAAAACAACCTCTTCAACCAAGCTTTCTAGATTGAATGACTCAAATAATTCTTTATAGTCAAACATCCAATCAGGCCCATTTCCTGGAACATTCTGAGTATAGCGTTGAACATCTACATTAGCCCAGCCTTCAACCTGTCATGTTCTTTTGTTAAATACGCGTTTAAGTGGTGTCGTGTATCCAACAAAATAACCTTCATCAGCTTTCGCTCCAAATTTCTCAGTAGGATTCAGCATCGTACATGGCGCCCCGGATGGCTCTAGAAACTCTAAATTTGGCTTACGTCTGTTAAGTAGCTCATAAGAAGTCTTTCCCAGTTTCTTCACTGTTAACACATAGTTCAAGGTATAACATGCTGCATGAATAGCTTCGTTCCAGAAGATAACCGGGAGATTTGAATCTGCAAGCATAGTTCTAGCCGCTTCAATTAGAGTCATGTTCTTTCGTTCTGCAACACCATTCTATTGTGGAGTATAAGGTGCACGTTACTTGTTGGATCAGTATGCTCTTGAAGGTTTACTTGCTAGTGAACACTTATGTGTTTAGCAAGTTCAATCAGATTTGCACAGCGGAATAAGAATGTAAAGTTACACTATCAACAGGAGTTATTACTCCCCCTGGATGTTTACAAACTAAAGACAAGTTAATGAGAATCTAAGTATTGAATGTGAATGACAATAAATACTCAAATAGATTCTTAGTAAATGAAATGGAAATAACAATAATGAGCTTTGAAGGATTTCAGTTTCAATTAAAATCAATGTCTCAAATAGAGGGATGAACCCATCTATTTATAGACTTACAAATGGATGAACCTAGATACAAAAGCAAGTCTGCAACAAGTTGCAACAAGTTGCAGTCTTAGAACTTGTACAAAAAGAAAAAGTAATAATAAACAATTAAACTACTGAAACATAAGGGCGTTGGAAAGATTCTATTACAAGTGCTGATGAATGACAAACTACTGATGAGTAGTTTGTCTTCAGTAGTTCTTTAGTGGACTTGTCTGGTTTGACTTCAGAACTTCTGATCTATCTTCTTCAGTACTTGTTGAATCCTTTTTCAGTACTTTTGTCTTCTTTCTTCAGTAGTTCTATACTTAGAATAATTTGCAGAAATATGAATTAGACTAAGGTTTGCAAAAGTGGTTTCCTCAATTCTTTCTGTCCTAACAATCACCCCCTGGATTGATGAAGCCAAAACCTTATCTAATTCCTTATTGTTGTTTTCTTCTGTCATTGACTATCTTTCATATTTCCTTGAACATGGAATTCTTCAATTGATTCAGCTGTTCATCAGTGAGAGATCCTTGTTGAGGTTCTAGATGTTGAATTGTAAGCAAGTCTTGTGTTGATAGATTTTTCAGTTCATTCATGGATTTGTAGGCCTTGCTTGTAAGATCTCTTCTTGTCACCAATACTGAGTTGGAATCAATAAACGACCATCTAATGATCAACACTTTAGATCTGTCAAAATCTGAAGTATAGGGAACCATGTTGGATCCCTGGGATGCTCTTGAGTGTTGAATGTTCTCTATTTCTGTGACTCTCGGGTGGGATTCACTTCTGTCTTCTGTTTGCACCACATCAGGTAATTTAAAAGTAGGTAAGTGATGTAAATGTTGAATTTGGTAACTACCTTTGTGTGCAGCTTATCAATTATAGTCTTCTGAATTTGGTAAGCAAATGTTGAAGGATCCCTAAACTGTGTTATCAGAGGCTTTTCTTCAATATCAAAGTCTCCTTGTACTATTGTGTTGCTTTCTAGCAACACCATCTTGAAATCAGTCTTTGTATTGTCTTCTGGCTTTCTTTTGGTAGCTGGTCTTTGTTTGACACCAGAAGTTCTAACTACTGAAGTTGATACTTCAGAAGTTTTGTACTTCTCTGGATTTGCAGCCTTGTCAGCCTTGTATCTTTTGTATGTGTCCAGTAGTTTGTCTTCTCTCCATTTTGACATTGAGGCTTTTGAACCATAGTCATTAGCTACCAGTTCTTCAATTATCTCTAACTCTCTTAGCTTTTCTATCCTTCTCTATAGCAGTCTTGTCAGCTACAAGTTTAGCTCTTCTTGTTAGCTCATCCATTGAGAGCCCTTTGAGTGAATAGGCTTTTGTTTTGCTGTTCTTTGTTATACAAGACACCAGTTGTTGTCTTTTGTCTTCTTCGGCAACTCTTTCTGTTTCAGCTTGTCTAATTAACTATACTTCATAAGCTTGAAGCTTTTCATTTAAGCTCAAGTCTTCCCTTGCTTCCAGGTTGTTCTAGATCACTTCTTCCTTAGCCTTTCTTTGGGCTGCAAGTAAGCTCTTGTCTAGTAATTCTTTGGACATTGAAATTGGAGAAGGGCTCAACACAGTCATTTGAGTTGTTGTAGGCCTTGGAATAGGAGTTGGTTGTTGTTCAGTTGGTTTGGAAGGCTCTTCAGTTGTTTGTATAAGTGTTAACTACTGAAGTGTTGATAGAAGTATCAACTACTGAAGGATTGTCTTCAGTACTTTCAGAGTCTTCAGCAGTTTCTTCGTTATGGCCTTGGGAAGTTTCAGCTTCAACTTCAGTTCTAGGAACAAGCCTTTGTTGATCTTCTTTTTGTTTCTTGGCTTTTTCTAGCAGTTGTTGTTGTAGAGCCACTCTTGCCTTTATCCTGGCTTCCAGTGACTCCTTTGGTTCCTTAGTCTTCTCTCTCTTTTTGGCTTCATCCACTTCTGGAAGCCTGCCAGGTTGAGAAATTCTGCCAGAGAGTTCAGCAAGCTGTCTTGAGTTGTTGTCAATCTTGTTGGACAGCTCACCAAGTTTCTTGTTAATCACCTCAAATTGAGTTGTGGTCTTCAACTCCCAAGTAGTTGTGAAATATTTGAGGTGATTGGCAATGAGGGTGTTCATCATCTGGTATAGGGCACCAGCTGGGCTGCATAGTTGGTTCAAATCTATGCTTGACGACCCAGGGAATTTGGTAGGCATATTTATTGAGAGGTGTGTTTTTGGGTAATCTTCAGGATGTACTAAAGATGCCACTTTAGAGGAATCAGGGATCAAGTGGACTTTAACCTGATCTGGTGTGACCAGCTCTTTGAGCTTAGAGACACCAGGTGCAGGACCTTCACTAGCAGCCGTCAATTCATGTTTAGTGGAGTGTGAATCATCATCCAAATTAATGGAATCATCCGAATCCTTGATAATATCCTTAATGAGGACAGTATCACTTATATCATGAGCTGGGCCCAACCCAGTTGTCTCATGTACCTCTTGTTCTTGGTTCAGAGGATTTCCTACCTTAGGCATTAAGTCTTCATCAGTAGTTGCCACAAGTGAGGTCTTAGCTACATTACTTCTGTCCTCAGATCCACCACTGGGTGGTAAATGAGTAGTAGCAGCCTTAAATGTACCTAAGGTCTCTAAGTTTGGGATTAGAAACCCTGGTTCATCCTCATCTCTTGGGTTAGGGCTATGGATATCCACATTCATGTCAAAGTCTGATGGTATGTCCCCTGTTTGATGTGGTTGTTGGGGACTGACATGTTCTAATGGGATAGTCTCTTTTAGCATAGAGAGAAGTTTGGCAATTTCTATGGTTTCAGGTTCAGCAGTTTGTGGAAACGGTTCAGCAGTTTGGGGTAAAGGTTCAGCAGTTTCAAAAGAAGGGTCAGTTGGTATGGTTTTCTTGAATTTCTTTCTTTTGAAAAGAATGGCAATTGGGGCTCTTATGGGGGTTTAAGATGGATGAGACTGAGAGGATGTTTCAGTCACATCTTTGTCAAGTGCAGATTGCACATTGGCAAGTTCAGGCATTTAAACTTCCTGAACTGCCTTTCTTTTAAGGCTGGTGGGTTTTGGTTTTTGTTGTTTTGTTTTCTTGGCCTTTTTGGGTGAGGGTTTGGAGGATGACAGTTCCATGGGGACTGTTGTTTGTTCCCCTTGGTCATCTTCTGGCCAGGCAGCCGGTTTATTATGCCTAGAGTATGCTTATGAGGTTAATGGGTTTAAAACAGTTGTTTTACCCACAAGCACCTCTTCTCCAAGTTCTTTAATTATGCATTTCATAATGAACCTTGGATACAACAAAAACTTCTTTTTAGAGTTTTGGTGATGCAACACCAACTCATTAAAGAAAAGTGCTGATGCCCTGAATTTTGTTTCATTCACAATGGAATGAAAAATAGGTTGAAACGTAGAGGGCATCTGATCATAAGATCCAGTTTTTGGACTCAAACACATGATGATGTAATGAAACAAAAGTTTGTACTTTGGTTCAAAAAACTTCTTAAAAATAGTAGCATGTGAGGGAGTACCTTGGTAACCATACTCTGTCATGGTCAAATGAATATCAGAGTTTGGAAATTGATCTGGGACATCCACATCATCTAGACCCAGTCTAATCCCCAAAGTTGCTGGTGTGATTGCCATTGTTCGCCCTTGGATGGTTGATTTGAGGGAGATCACTTGATCATTCACTGTCACCGTCTCCGCGTTCACCCAGAACTCATTTAGAGTTTCAGTATGGATTGGAGGATCAATGGTGAGGGCAGTGAAGTATTGGGATTTGACGACTAAATCAATGATTTCGTCGTATTGGGACCAGGCATCATGTTTCTCAAAGTAGTCTCTTTGATTGTGTCCCTGTTTCATTGTTAGAGCCATGTGATTTGTGTGTGTGTGGATCGAAAAGTGTTTTTGTTTGCAGGTTAAGGGTTTGAGACTGTTTTTGAGAGAGAAGGAGGGAATTTTGCTTTTTGAAAGGATAAGTATTGGAAAAGGTGTTTATCAGAAGTTTATAACCGCCTTAGGTCAAACTTCTGAAGTGGGAAATGTCAGATTTACCCTTAATGACAAAACTGCTGATGAAGAACAACTATCATCAGTAGTTCCCATTTTCTCTTTAGTAGTTTGTTAACAACTGATGAGAATGTTTTATAAACACTTTATTCATAACTTCTGAAGTTTATTTTTATCAGAAGTTAATCATTTTTCAAAAAATATTCCCATACTGATGTTTTGTACATCAGTCGATTCTCTTTTTTTGTTTTTCAGAAATTTTTAGAACAAAACAGATGTAAGTGAAAAATAAAATATGTACAGAAAAGTAAAAGACTTACAAATTTAGCATCTCAAGCATGGATACTAACTTCTGAAATGTTGATGTGTCAAGGGGTTTAGTAAATATGTCAGCTATTTGATTAGCTGTTGTCACATGCTTCACTTCAATCTTGCCTTTTTCATAGGAATCCCGTATGAAATGATACCTGATTTCAATATGTTTAGTTTTTGAGAACTGAACAGGATTTTGAATGATGCTAATGGCAGATTTACTGTCTACAAGCAATGGTGTCTTGGTCTCTTTGATTCCATAATCAAGAAGTTGATATTGGAGCCATTGTATCTGTGATGTACAACTTGCAGCTGCAATGTATTCAGCTTCAGCAGTTGAAGTTGCAACATATGTTTGCTTCTTTGATTGCCAAGACACTAGACAGTTTCCCAAGAATTGACAACCACCAGATGTTGATTTTCTTGACATTTTGCACCCTGCATAGTCACTATCTGAAAAAGCTGATAACTTGGTATTGGTAGAAGTAGGATACCAAATTCCAAGTGTAGGAGTTCCTTTCAGATATCTGAAGATTCTTTTGACTGCAATTAGGTTTGATTCCCTAGGAACTGATTGATATCTAGCACAAACACATGTTGAAAACATAATATCTGGTCTAGAAGCAGTTAGATATAAAAGGGAATTAAACATACATCTATACATGGTTTGATCAACCTGTTTTCCTTGTTCATCTGGTTCAACTTGTGTGGTAGGTGTCATGGGAGTGGAACATGATTTACAGTCTCGTAAAGAAAATTTGTTCAATAATTCTTTAACATATTTAGATTGATGTATAAAAGTTACATTTGTTTGTTGTTTAATCTGCAGTCCTAAAAGTACTGCAGTTCTCCCATTGTACTCATCTCAAATTTTGATTGCATGAGTTTCTTAAATTCATCACACAGTTTTGTGTTTGTTGAACCAAATATGATATCATAAACATAAATTTTTACAAGTAAGACATGATTTCCAACATGTTTTATGAAAAGAGTTCTTGTAAAGTTATTTTTGAGCAAAAAGTTGGAAAGTGTTTCATACCAGGCTCTTGGAGCCTGTTTTAGCCCATAAAAAGCTTTTTCAAGCTTGTACACTCACTCAGGATGAGAAGGATCCTCAAACCCAGGTGGCTGACAAACATACACTTTCTCTTTGATCTTTCCATACAAAAATGCACTTTTAACATCCATTTGAAAAACTTTAATTTTGTTGGAAATGGCATAAGCCAGAAATAACCTGATGCTTCAAGTCTTGTAACCGGAGCAAAGGTTTCATCATAATCAATTCCTTATTCTTGAGAATAACCTTGTACCACCAGTCTTGCCTTGTTCTTTATAATCATACCAGCCTCATCTTGTTTGTTCCTGAAAACCCATCGTGTGCTAATTAGTAGCTTGTTTGGTGGTAAGGAACAGATTTCCCAAACCTGTTGCTTCTTGAATTGGAGCAACTCATCTTGCATGGCTTGCACCCAATTGTTGTCTTTGAGGGCTTCTTGGTACTTCTTAGGTTCCAACTAAGAAATGAATACTGAGAAGAAGCAAAAGATGGAAAGCTGGTTTCTTGTGAGAACACCTGATGCAATATCACCCATGATTTGTTCCAATGGATGATCTTTGGGTTCAATCAGTTGTTGTAAACCACTGACAGGTGTAGGTGGCTCTTGTACTTCATCAAACAAACCACTGAGGTTTATAATGTCTAGTTCAGCTGTTTTGACATCTTCAGTAGTTGTAGGAGCTGAACCAGATTTTTGAGTTTGTACATCAGTAGTTGTTGAATCAGAAGTTTGTGAAACTTCTGATGGTTTGAAAGTTGACTTAATGATTGTGTTAGGAGTCCATTGTGCTGGATCCTCATCATCAAACCTTTGATCACCATAATAAGTAGGTTTAGATGAAGTGACAGTCTTTTTAGGTCCGAAATGGAAGATGTCAAGGTCAAAGAGTTCAGCAGGATGTGCTGGAATAAGAGTGTGTTTTGATTCATTGAATTTGACATTCAGTGTTGCTTCTACTATCTTGGTTCTTGAGTTAAAAACCTTGTAGGCTTTTCTAGTGGAAGAATAACCAAGAAAATAACTTGAATCAACTTTAGCAGCAAACTTTGAAATAGAGTCTTTGATGTTTAGAATGAACGCAATCCAAGGTGATAAGGGGCTTCATGCCATGAAGAATTGTTTGAATTGTCAAAGGATGGGAAGTAACAACGTAACTTGTGAGGCATGAAGCCCCTTATCACCTTGCGTTCAGACATTTCCTTCTGTTTCTTGAACTGTCTTCCGGTTTTTGAACATTTGATTCTTTTTGTAAAACCGGTGGAGTTTCATCATTTTCACTTTCATCACCCGTAACATCCTCAACTACCCCTTCAACAAAATCCGGTGACAAATTAGCTTTAAACTCTTTACCACTTCTTAACACACTCAACTTGATTAACATTAACATTATTACCTCGTGATGAGCCATGAGACGGATTTACCTGGGTGTCATTAGGAAGCTTTCCTCTACCTTTTTCAACTCCGCCACATCGGTTGCTAAGTGGCCCATTTGGGTTGTCAATGCTTGGATGCTTTTGTCACGAACCTCATCCTTTTGTATACGGGCTTCATCAAGTTGATTTCTCTTTTGCATATCTTGTTGCATAGCCCTAAGCATCTCCATGACTTCATTCCCACTTGATGAATATTGACCCGAATTCCTTTGACCCGTTTGAGCTTGCCCTTGGTATCCACTATTGTATCCACCTCTATAGTTTCCTTGATTGTATTGTTGACGAGGTACATAATTACCTTGAGCAACTTGAAAATTCGGGTCGGATTGATTTGGTAGAAATTATGATATGAATTCCAATGTTTGTCCTTGGAATAGCATTCACCTCTTATGTTTGTCCTTCATTCACCACCACTTGACAAACCTCCGGCGTGTGGCCTATTTCTTGACAATTATTGCAAACATTGTACAATTGATTTGAGGTTTGCGCATTACCACTTTCTACCCCATGCACTTGAGGTCTTTGAATTACATGCCTCGCCCGTCTCGATGATTGAGCCTTTATTTTGGAAGTTACCGCCATTTGCTCTAAAAATGCCCAATCGTCTTGCTCATAATTTGTACCAAAAGTACCATTTGTGATGGACATTAAATCACGAGCATCCTCCGAACTCAACCCTTCATGGAAAGCATTCAACAATTCCCAATGTTGGATACCATGGTGAGGACAATTTCTTAGCATCATATTGAACCTTTCAAATGCTTCATGAAACATTTCCCCCGATTGTTGTTGAAAACTTCTCAACCCTCTCCTTGCATCATTAGTCTTTTGAGAGCTATAAAATTCATCTAAGAATATTTGTTGCATGTCGGCCCATGTAAAGATAGATGCGGATGGTAAAGTGTGAAACCATCTCTTTGCCTTGTCTTCCAATTAAAATTGGAAAAGAACCAACTTAACATCATCTGCAGAAAAACCTTGTCCTCCAATAGTGTTGCAAATAGAATCACATGTCTCCAAATGGAAATAAGGCTCTTCCGTTGCTAGCCCCTTGAATTTTGGTAAACTTTAGAGAGCGGCTGTTCTAACTTCAAAAGTTCTTCCATTTGCATTTTGAGGAATCACTATTGGTGATGGCTTATTAGTGATAATCGGCCGAAAATGCGCTTCAATTCCCCGTACAACATCACGGTGAAGTCTTCGAGGTGCTCCCAATGGCGCTCTTGGTTGACCCATTTGACCTTGCATTGGCCCTTGTGGTGCAAATTGTTGTCGATATGGGTTTTGATGCATAGGTGGTGGTTGTTGTTGAATCGGCCTCTGATTTTAAGCTTGCATGTTTGGAGGACGCATTTAGTTAAGTGGTGTAGGACGTTGCAATTGCAATCCTTGCGGTCTAACATGTTGCACCCTAATCGGTAGTCTTCCTGGGTCTTGAAATTGTAAAATTGGTTGACTTACTTGACCCGTTTGAGCTTGAGATCCCACAAATGCACCATCACCTCCATATTAGTACCCTTCTTTATTATACCCACTAAACTCTTCTTCTTCATACACATCATCATACACATCCCGTGGAAATCTCAAATTTTGCCCACCTGGAAAAGATGAGTAGTGAAAACCCGATTGGTTTGGTGGTTGGTAAGTAGATGTGGTGTGAACAATTGTTGATCCTTGTCCTTGTGGTTGTGGGATAGTAGAAGATGATTGACCCGTTGGGAAAAAATGGGAAAATGGTGGAATGGTATTTGATGGACTATAAAAGTAAGGTTTGGTTCAGCTTGAGTGGAACTCGGTTGGGTGGTATGGATTGGTGTAGCAGGATTGTTGGAAAGATTAGGCATTATGGTGTTGGGTGAAAGTTGAGTAGAGGTAGGCATGAATGATGAGGTCGTTTGACACGTTGTTGGTATTTGGGAGTCTTGCATTATGTTTCTTGGTGTAAATGGTGAAGTGGGTGAATCAATGATTCTATTCTTTCTTATCAACACTCGGTTCTGTCTCAATGTCCTTTCAATCTCCGGATCAAACAATAGCGGTGATGACTCGTGAGAGCCTCTAGTATGCATACACTTGAAGTACCGCACACTAAACACAACCAGTGTAAACCCAAAAATAACAAAACAAAACTAAAAGATTAACACACGTTGCGCACTACTCCCCGGCAGCGGCGCCAAAATTTGACGGGCTTGTCGTGGTACACGTAAAATTTCCCAATTACAACTAACAAATAGTGGCAAGAAGGTATCGAACAAAGGGAGTTTGTCAAAAAAAGCTTTGACTCTTTGACTTTTTCTCTGGGCGATTTTGGCGACTCTGGTTTCTAGGGTTCCGGTTTCTGTTTTTTCTGGTTTTCTTCTTCGTTTTTGTACTGTTCCATTCATTTTTTGAGTGGAATCTTCACAGTACTTCTCTGTTTCTATGGATCAGTCTATTGCTGATCCTAAGGGGGGTTTACCCCCTGATTTACCACCCGATTTGACTATGTCTGAGAGCTTTTGTGATTCGTTGGCTATATCTGTTCCTGTTGGTTTTGATGAGTCTCGTGTATCTCCTAACTCTCCTCTAAACCCTAAGTTGTTTGATAATTCACTGGAGCTGAATGTACAAGCTATTTCTACTCCTTATCTGGCTGAGTGGCGTAAGCATATTCTTATTTCCAGAGAGAATAGCTTGTTAATGGCTGAACAGGATCAATTAATGGTTGAGACTTCCCCTTGTGTGACTCACTGGCAGTTCTTTGGATCTGAGCAGTTTGTGGTTACAGATCTAACCATTGGAGAGGCCATTCAGGTATTGATTGACAAAACTTGTACTGATAATTCATTTGTGGCTGCGATGAATTGGTTTATTAATATGAATTATCTGAATATGAGTTTTGAACGGAGGTTTGGAGAGCTGTTGATGAAGGTTATTGAAACTGATAATAGGGGGAATACTTTGGATGGGTCCTATGTGCAGTTTAGTGACAAGTGTGTCGAGTTTATGAATTTTGTAATGAATATTTGTGAGAAGAATGAACATAGGATGTTGAAAATTGCTTGTATTGATATGGATGGTAATAGTGATGAGATGGATTGTTCTGAGAAGTCTTGTGGGATTGATGGGAACAAGCATGAGATTAAGGGTTGTTTACTGCAGTTTGATTTGCAGATTTTTAGGGATTTGTGTGATGATCTTGTCCAGAGTTGGTATATTACTGATTCTGTTGATAGTTTGACTGCTTTTCATAAATACTATCATATGAAATTTGTTGAGGTGATTGGCTGCTGCATTGAAGAGGTTTTTGAGTATGATTCCAAAATTGTTATTGCTCTGTCTAAATGGGTCAATATTCAGTGTAGGGATGTTGGGGATGAGACTTTGTATGATGTTATGTCTGAGAATTCTTTAAGAATCCTCTTAAAAAGAAAGGTGCTAGATAAGGATAGTTCTTTTGATGGTACTTTTGACAAGAATTTGATTGAAGGGGGTTCTGATAGGTTTGTTGTTGAGGAGAAAAGGTTGAAATCCTCCACTAAGGAGGATGATTCTAAACAGACTGGTCCTAGGAAACGTGTGTATTTTACTGATGAAGGTAGGAAGATTATGAAGATTCTCTTATCCAGAAATAAAAAGGCTGCTAGAAGATTTGAGCTTGATAAGAATGCTATTGTTCCTGTCTTTCCTGTTTTTAGAATGGGTACTTCTTTTGGCAATGTTGGCACTACTCCTATTGAATCTATGAGTATAGAAGATATGGAGAAGGAGATTAGAGATTTGAAGAAGTTGGAAGGGGTCAATAAATCATCTGCAGGTTTTAAAACTGCTGATGGATTGATATTTGATCCTTGGGAGGTGGATGCTAATGCTAAGGTTAACCTTGGTTTATTAGGAGGAGATTACTCTGTCAAAGAGACTAGGGAATTTATTAAGAAAAGGGAGGTGAGACTGAGGGATTTGGTAGTGGGGTTGGGTAAAGCTAAAGAAAAGTTGGCTAAACAGAAGGAGATGCTTCATGATAAGGGTATAGACATCATTAGGAAGTCCCCTGTGTTTGGTGCTTATTCTGGGATTAATCCTGTGTTTAAAGCATCTGCTAGTGATTCAAAGGTTATTAGTGCTGAGACTGGTCTTGCTGCTGAAAAGAGTGAGTCTGAGTCTGGTAATACTAAGGGCAGACCTTCTTATGCTAATGCTGTTAGGGGAGAGAAAGTGGCTGATCTGGTTAAAAAGATAGTCTATTGCCCTCCTACTACTCTTGATAATGGTGAGAAGGTTGTGATGATTAGACAGGAGTTTGTTGAAAAGGTTAAGCAGGTATTCTCTAAACATCTTTATGGGTATTTTGTGGGGTCCTTCTGTTCCATTGCATGGGTGAGGTTTAATCTGTTCAAAATGTGGAAGAAATATGGAGTTGAAGACATTTCAACTAATGGTAAGGGATTATTCTATTTCAAGTTTTCTGAGGAAAAGGGTATGTTGGATGCCTTGAAGGCTGGGCCATGGGTGGTGAATGGTATACCTTTGGTTATTCATCAGTGGGAGGTTGGTACTACTATTATGAAGAAAGATCCTGCCAGTGTACCTGTTTGGATTCTTTTCAAGGAGGTGCCCTTAGAATTATGGAATGTGCAAGGCTTATGTGAAATTGCTAGTTGCATTGGTAAACCATTACTCTTTGATAATATAACTGTTGATAAATGTTTAAATAATGAAGTGCAGGCTGGTTTTGCAAGAATTTTGGTTGATGTGATTGCTGCTGATGCTCGTCCGAATGTGGTTAGAGCATTTTATCCTAAAGAGGAGGGTAAGAGTGAGAGAATTGCTGAGGTGTTGGTTGAATACCAAAAGATTCCTGTTAACTGTACTCACTGCAAGGTTTTTGGGCACACTTATGAAACTTGTGATGTTAGGGAGTTAACTGATGAGGAGAAGACTGCTAGATTACAGAAGAATGTTGATATAAATGTTGAGGGTCAGGGTGGTTCTAAGGGTGGTATTACTGATGAGGAGGGTTATAAAACAGTGTGGAATAAAAGCATGGCAGCTAGGAACTCTAGTAAGTCTATTGATCAAGTTAGGGGTGGGAATGGAGTTTATGGGGGAGGGGCACTTAGGCAGAGAAATATGGGTTTGAGGAATGAGGATAAGGGGGTAAAATTACAAGAGAGAATTGCTAGTCACAAAATGAAACAAGCTGTGTTGGAGTATGCTGAGACTAAGAATACTGGGAGAAAAGAATCTGGGGGTGCATCTTCTTCAAAGACCAAGCCAATTGTGCATCAGGGTAAGGGTAAGGGAGTGAAGACAGGAAGAGAGGAATATGTTGTTAAACAGGCTGGTAGTAGTGGTAGCAGGAAGACTAGTAAGGAAGTTCAGGTTGTGGAAGTTGAAAATAGATTCAGTGTATTAAGTGATGAAGCTATGATTGAAGCTGATGGTGAGGGTATTATTGCAACTAAGCAGCCTTCTCCCATACCTACTTCTAATGCTAAGCCTAAACACCCTTCCAAGCCAGTGACTAAGAACCCTTCACATCCTGTTTCTAAGCAGGCTTCTTGCCCATCTTCTGAGAAAGTTTCCACTTATTCTAAAACACCTCCTAAACTTAAATCTGAGAAAGCCACTGTCACTATCTCTTCCCCCCTACTGAACCTTTTTCTGTTAATGAGCCTGCTGAACATAAATCTTCTAGTTTCCATAACCCCTCCCCTTATTTCCCTGATGAGTTGTGTTCTGATCCTGTGATTGAGAAGTGTGTCAATGAATTGAATCCTGGTCAGTTAAATGATATTATGTTTTATATTGATCAGAGAATAGTTCCTTCTAAGGAGCAGGTTGAGGAATGGACTATTGATCAAACTCACTTGTTCTTTGTATTGTGTCAAAAGCATAATTTTCTTGAGGGATTGGATTATGATGAAATTGAAGATATTGAAGTGGAATCTAATGGTGATGAAGTTAGCTCTGAAAACAATGAAATAGGGCAATTCATGAAGCTGGATGATGGTAGTGATAATCAGAACATGCAGAATGGGCATGATTCTGATATTAAAGCTGGTTCCCAATGATGGTTCAGAGCTTGAACATGATGGCATGGAATGTTAGAGGTATGTCTAATGTTCCTATGCAGAATGAGGTTATGGAGGTTATGAATGACAATAATGTTGGAGTTTGTTGTTTATTGGAATCACATGTGAAGGGAAAGAATCTTGACAATGTGTGTGGCAGAATTTTTCGTAATTGGCAGTGGGTTTCAAATAGACCTTATTGCTCTAGTTGGGTTAGGATAATTATTGGTTGGAATCCTAGCCTAGTTGATATTATGGTTATGGAAATTTCTACTCAGGTTATTCATTGTTTTATCAGGCCTTTAACTGGGGGAGATGCTTTTTTCTGTTCTTTCATATATGGGAATGTTACATACCCATTAAGAAGACTTCTTTGGAATGATCTCAAGGTTTTTGGTAATACTATTAAGGATGAGTCTTGGCTTTTAATGGGTGATTTTAATGCCATCTTAGACCCATCTGAGAAATCTATGGGGTCTTCTTCTATTGATGTTTCTATGTTGGATTTTAGGGAGTGCTGTGAGACTATTCATATTGATGATATTCCTTCCTCAGGTCTGAAGTTTACTTGGAATAAGTCTCCAGGTAAAACAGGAGGTTTACTTAAAAAACTTGACAGGATCATGTGTAATGGTAGTTTTTTAAATGCTTTCCCTGAAGCTGCTGGTAATTTTCTTCCATTTTTATCCTCTGATCATTCTCCTGCTTTAGTTTCTTTGAAAAGTAAAGATGTTTGGAAGCCAAGGCCATTTAAGTTCATGAATTTTTTGGCCTCTAAGACTAATTTTTTACCTTTGATTGATTCTGTTTGGAAAGGAAGAGTTCAGGGGTGTTCTATGTTCTCTGTAGTTTCTAAATTGAAGAAGTTAAAGAAACCTTTGAGGAAATTGGGAAGGGAGCATGGGGATCTTCATGATAGGGTTAAATCTCTGACTAGAGAGTTGGGTAAAGTCCAGGAGGAGGTGGTTCAAGATCCTCACAATGCTGACTTGAGGGATCAAGAAGTTGCTTATATTAATGCTTTGAAGCAAGCCTCTCATGATGAGGAGTTGTTTCTTAAACAAAGAGCTAAAGTTGAGTGGCTGAAAGCTGGGGATCAGAATACAGCCTATTTTCATAAAGCTGTTAAAGGTAAGATTAGCAGGAGTAGAATTAACTCTGTTATGGATGTTAATGGCAACTATTTTGAGGGTAGATGTGTTGGGGAGGTATTTGTTAAGCACTTTGAAAGTTTCATGGGCAGTAATGTGCAGGTGAATGGGATTAGGGGGGCTGATTCTTTGTTTCATACCAGATTATCCAGGGCTGAGGCTGATTGCATGGTTAAAGAAGTTACTAATGAGGAAATTAAAAAAGCTATTTTTGATATTGATGTTGATAAGGCCCCTGGGCCTGATGGCTTTTCCTCTAAATTTTTTAAAGCTTCATGGTCAATCATTGGTGATGAGGTATGTGAGGCCATCAAAGAGTTTTTCTATAATGGTAAACTTCTCAATGAAGTCAATGCAACCATTATTTCTTTAGTGCCTAAGTGCCTGAATCCTAGGAGTGTTGTGGATTATAGGCCCATTGCTTGTTGTAATGTTCTTTACAAATGTATCACTAAAATCATTTGTGAAAGAATTAAAGGATCTCTTGATAAGATTGTTGATAATTGCCAAAGTGCTTTTATTCCTGGGAGGTTAATCAGTGATAATATTCTGTTGACACAAGAACTGTTGAGAAATTACCATAGAAAGGGAGGGGAAGCTAGAATAGCTTTGAAGATTGACTTGCAAAAAGCCTATGACACGGTTAACCATGATTTTCTTGAAGCCTGTCTTGTAAACTTTGGTTTTCATCCTTGTATGATTGCTTGGATCATGACATGCATAAGGTCTGCTGCTTATTCTATAAATGTTAATGGGGAGAGTTTTGGGTATTTTAAGGGATTTAGGGGCTTGAGGCAGGGTGATCCTATGTCACCATACCTGTTTACTATTGTAATGCAAGTCCTGAAACTGATATTGGATAGAAGGATTGCTGGAAGTGACCAGTTTAGATATCATTGGAAGTGTGAGGAAATGAATCTTACACATGTTTGTTTTGCTGATGACCTTCTTGTCTTCTGTCATGCAGATGTTGCTTCTGTCTCTCTCATTAAGGATGCATTGGAGGAATTTAGTGGAGTTTCTGGCTTAGTCCCTAATCTGGGAAAAAGCACAATGTACATGTCCAATGTTACTGGTATTATGCAGGAGAGAATTAAAAGGTTGCTTCCTTTTAAAGTGGGTAGTCTACCGGTTAGATATCTGGGAGTTCCCCTCTTATCTACAAGATTGTACTCTAAAGACTGCAGTGTCCTTATTGATAAAGTCAGGAAGAGATTGGAAGATTGGAAGAACAAGTCTTTATCATTTGCTGGAAGGTTACAACTTATTAAATCTGTTCTCTCTTCCTTGCAGATTTTTTGGGCTTCAGTTTTCTTGCTCCCTGTGAGTGTTATTGAGGATATTGAGAGGCTTATGTGTCGGTTTCTTTGGAGTCAGAATGATTCTAATAAGGGAAAGGTGAGAGTTGCTTGGGATAATGTGTGCCTTCCAAAGAATCAGGGTGGTTTGGGGATAAAATCTTTAAGGATACAGAATAAGGCTTTGCTTGCTAGACATATATGGAGCCTTATTTCTGGAAAAGAGACTATTTGGACTACTTGGATTAAGACTTATAGGCTTAAGGGTCTAAGTTTTTGGGGCTTTGTAAAGAAGGAGGGGCCATGTTGGAGCTGGAAAAGTATTCTTGATAGCAGGGAAACACTTTGGAGTCACTGTATTCAAAGTATAGGTGATGGGTGCTCCACTTCTGTCTGGTATGATAACTGGTGCCCATTGAGTCCTCTTAGTCTATTTATCTCTCCAAGAGAAATTCATTGTGCTGGGTTAACTCTTAAGACTACAATTGCTGAAGTGATTAGTAATGGTAGATGGTTGTGGCCAGAAGAGTGGAAGAGTAAGTTTCCCTGTCTGTTTTCTTTGTCTCCTCCAGTTATTGTTGCTGGTAAGAAAGATTTAACCTTCTGGAAAACCAAGAAGGAAACTTATGAGAATTTTGCTACCAGAACTGTATTTAGTGATCTCAGTGTTGAGATGCCTGAAGTTTCCTGGGCTAGAGTTGTTTGGTACAGTCAGGCTGTCCCTAGATATTCCTTTACACTGTGGTTGGCTATTCAAGGAAGATTAATGACTCAGGATAGATTGTTGAATTGGGATGTGCAGAATGTCTTGGAATGTGTTTTTTGTGGGAAAGTTAAGGATAGTCATAATCATTTATTTTTTGAATGTGATTATCCTAAAGCTGTGTGGGATACTCTTAAAGATGAAGGAGGGTTATCTCAGTTCTCCTCTAATATATTCACTTGTATTAATGAGCTGGTTGTTTCTCATTTGGGAAAGTCTGTGGATAGCATAATTCGGAGACTCATTTTGGCAGCTATGGTTTATTTTATATGGCAAGAGAGAAACAGGAGGCTTTTTCAGAATGAGAAGAGAAGTGTGGAGGTTGTTTGTAATATTATCAGGGAGGCAGTTAGATTGAAGCTTATGGGGCTTAAGATCTATGCTACTAGGGGAAGTATCAAATTGAGCAAACAGTGGGGATTTAAGGTGGTTTGGAGGGACCCTGCAAAAAAGTCATATTAATGTTGAAGCTTTTAATGTTTGTTGTTCCCTGGGTGACTTGGGTGGTTTGGGAGATGAATTGGAGTGAATTCAACTGGGCTGGTGGATTGGTTCTTTGGTTAATTGGGGCAACAATATGCTGTGGTAGCTGTATGTTCATGCCTTTGTGGTTTTGGGGTGGGGGGTTTATATGGGGTCAAGGAGATATAAGGGTTACTAAACAGCCTGGGGTAGTAATCTTAGTTTGTAGTTCCTTCCCTTTTATGCTGTGTGGGTGTGTTTTTCATACACCTGGGTTTGTGTTATACTGTGTTAACCTTAGGATATTAGGATTGTGCACTTTTGCTGATCTACTTATAATCAGCTTTGGTGCTTCTGCTTATATTGGAAGGGGTTTAGGTTATTTTGTGCAGGAGGTTTGCATGGACACTGGAGAGATAAGGATGGACTGTTCCAATGCCTGTAGGACATTATTTTCTTCTCTTCTTGTGTTTTCAGTTTTTAGCACCTGGCAATGGAATAGAAACCCTATATTTGATTGTGTGTGTTTTGGTGTTGGCCTGTGTGTGTTTGAGCTTTTGCTCAGGGGGGTGGGAATATTATGGGATCATGGGGATATAAGGATTACTAAAAAGCCTGGGGTAGTGATCTTAGTTTGTAGTTCTTACCTCTTAATTCTGTGTGGGTGTGTCTTTCATACACCTAGTTTTATGTTATATTGTGTTCACCTTAGGAGATTAGGAATTAGCATTTCTGCTGGTTTACTTATAATCAGCTTTAGTGCTTCTGCTTATTATGGAAGGGGTTTAGGTTATTATATGCAGGAGGCTTGCATGGACACTGGAGAGATAAGGATGGACTGTTCCATTGTCTTTAGGACATTATTTTCTTCTTTCCTATATTTTTCAGTTTTTAGCACCTGGCAATGGAATGGAAACCCTGCATTTGATTGTGTGTGTTTTGGTGTTATTGGCCTGTGTGTATTTGTGTTTGAGAACTTGCTCAGGGGGGTGGGAATATTATGGGAACAAGGTGGCATAAGGAGACTTAAAATACGTTGGGTAGAGATCTGGATTCTGTTCTTATCTTACTCTATTCACTTTCATTTGGCTTTGTGTTTATTGCTTTGTTTCCTGGGAAAGGGGGGTGGGTGCATGAAATTAATAAGGGTTGAGTCCCTACACAGAGAATTTGGTCCAATTTTGACACTCTGTTGTAGGTCTGCTTTGTATGATGGGTGGTTAGGAATATTGAGGCTCAAGGGGAGTTTAAACAAGGGAGACATAAGGTTGGACCATGCTGTTGAGTATAGGACATTATTCTCTTTGTCTGTTTTCTTTCTAGCTCCCTCCAACAGCATGGAAACCCTCTGCTTTCATTTGGTTTTCTTTGTTAGCCTTTTTTATTGCTTTTTAATATTTGAGTCTGTTGAGTTTGCCCCACTTGGGGTTAGTCTGGGATGGATCATTATGGGTTGGGCTGGAGTTTTGATAAGAAGAGGTGATGAGGGCAGGATTACTTTAGGAAGGGGTGTGGATTTAGATGATATGTATTGCTGGATAAGGCTAAGGGGTAACATGATTAGGATTATGTGCAGAGGAATGATGAACATTATGTTCAAGAATATGAATAGACTTGTAGAGATGCAGTGGAATGAATGGATTATTGATGATAACATACTTGAGAGGCAGATGGATGGTTATTATGAAAGAGTGAGGGTGAAGGAGTTTTTAGATATTGGTATGCTACTGCTGATGTGGTTTTGCTGTGGGTTGTTATATATTAAGATGGAGACTTTAAGCTTGGAAGCCAATGGATTTAATATATCTAGCAGTGCCACTACACTGGTGGAAGTCTTTAAAGACTGCAGGTATGTTTGGATCCATGTGGTGGCAATCTGTATTTTTGAAATGCTGCATTTGTTTTTAGTGACTAGAAGAGTTTGTGGGCTCTTGAATTTTATATGTATAAGAATGCAGGACTGGGGATATTTGATTTTGGTTCATAAGTATGTTTTGGGCAGGGTTGATAAGGATAGAAAGGGTTCGTTTTGTCTTACAGATAATAATGGGAGTAGAAAATTGTGGTGGGTGGGAGATAATGGTGTTGATAAGGGTCAAAAATGGAGCTGGCATTTATATTGGGCCATTCTTGTGTTATGGTTTGGGTTATTATTTTGGTATGTTGGTGGAATTTGGCGTGGGCCTAAGAGATGCTGGGCTGGAATAGAAGGGATTGTTAGTAGAGGATTGGGCTTTGAGAAAAGATTGGGCTTTAAGAGATGGACATGGGTTATTGGGCTACGGTTGCTTTCATGGGGTAAATGGAATCTGGGTAGTTGTTTGGGCCTTGGCAGATCTATTAAGATGAGTATGGTTATTGTAATGGGCTGGAGAAAGATTGAGGGGCCTATGGTGGTGCTTTTGATTCTTGGGCTGAAGATGGGCTGGGAGTGTATAAAGAAGAAGGTTATTAATAGTTGGGGTAACTGGACTGGATTTATGGGTTGTATGGTTAGGATTTTGGGCCTGTTAATCTGGTGGAGGTTTATGAATTGGATGGGCTTTGATTCTATTAGAGTGGACTGGATTGTTAGAATGTTTTGGATTGGGCTGGGGCAGGCTATAGTAGTTAACATGGGCTGGTATGACATTAGTGGATGGATTGAAGATTGGGTCTTGGCGTATGTTTGTTTGTTTTTGGTTTATGTTGTGGGCCTTTGTTGGGCTTTTAATATTTTTGATGGGCTGAGAACTTGTATGTGTAACTGGGCTGGGTGGGTAGTTGTTGTTTTATTTTTATTTTTATTTTTGTTTTTTTCTTTTTGGGCTAAGTTAAGATCTTGGGTCTATGTCCCGGGTCTTGGTTAGTCTTTGTTGTGTTCTTTTCTTTTAATCGATAAATGTTTGCCGGGGTGTTCCCCTTTTCCCAAAAAAAAAAAATAGTGGCAAGAAGGTATCGAACAAAGGGAGTTTGTGGAAAATGTGTGACTCCTAGTTTTGTTGATTGACTAAATTAAACTACTTAACAGCAAGTAAATGATTAAGATTTTGATTGTTTTGGTTTTAACTAAAATAACAACTAAATATCGATTTAAACTTAAGAGTGTTTCTTCAAATTATGGGACAATGACCATTCAAGGATCCAGTTTCTCTAAACACTTGTATGAATTTCCATTAGAAAGAGTTACATAGACATAACTCATGTAAAAACAATTGTTGTGATAAAAGGGAACAAAGTACTCGGATTAAATTAACGCGAGGTTGTTTCCCGATGACCAATTAATCAATAACCAACCCCTAACTCTTCTCGTGATATCTTAGTTGTTAGCAACACCAAGAATGTACGATAGAGACTAAGAATTAGTAATTTAATCAACACACTACAAGAAATTGTTCATACATCATAATAACAAAGCAAAATACCAAGTCATTATTCTAGAAATGCAAGAAATGTGTTCAAGAAAAACCTTCACCAAGAATGATCACCAAATGTTTAGCCTAGCATGACTTGGTGAATCATCAACACATTCATGGAATTGTTCATAAGGATCAAAAACAAAAGCCAAATGTTTGTAATAAGCCTCCAATGATGAAAAGCAGCCAAAATCGTCCCAATGATGGTCTAGAAACGTCCCAAGTGAAAAGATACCCAAAAGAAACCATTAATTCGTCTTAAATAAAAGGAGTTACACAACTTTGCAGAGGCCACCGTACCTTACGGTGCCCACCGTAAGGTACGGTGGGGTTGAAAAAACTGACGGCCAAAAGAGACTGTACAACGGTGACTTTTTATGGCTAGAAGCCACCATACCTTACGGTGGCTGCCGTAAGGTACGGTGGAGCCCTTCAATTCTTCATTTTTTCTTCTTCCAACTCTTCTTTGCTCCATCCCGTTCCGGTCCGTTCCAAAGCACGTATTTCTTCGTTTTAAGCTCCTTATAATACCTGCAATCAAAGCACTCACAGTTATCCAATCCCAAGCTATAACATGATCAAATGAGGATAATTTAAGCGTTTTTATCAATATAAAGGGTTGTTCCTTGAACCACCCGTCATAGGGCATGCATCATATGGAATCATGGGGATATGAATAAATTATCTATTTTCGAATGTTTAATTGTCTATTATGATTTCAAATTCGTTGGCTTACTCTGACTATTTGAATAACTACTATCTTTAAATTTTGCTTCCACAACTATTGAAATATTTATTCATCAATGAAAACTTGTTTTATGATAACGAACTAAATAGTTTGGGCATTTAGAGTCGTTCATGTAACTTATGGCTATGGAGATCCTGGAAAGTCGCATGCCTCGCGGTATAAACCCCGCAGTGCAAAATGAGGGTGTGACAGATTGGTATCAGAGCCATTGGTTATAGTGTACTAGGATTGCATTCTAGTCTATAATCATCATAGAATAAGTATTAGTTACACTCACTACCTTTAGTGCACAATTTGATAATTTCTGAAATACGTGTACTGATCTAGCCTATTGCAGGAAAGACCATGACTAACCCTACTCATAACTATTCTTCTCGTACTATCGAGGGACAACAAGCTCCATCAGTGGATCCCTACCTACTCCCAGTTTCATTTCAGGATTCACATTGGGATACCAGTCGTTGGCATTGGTTTACCGATATGTTGCACTCTTGGGTTGTAGGTTATGGAGTACCAGCTAGAGTTCCTCCTGTTATAGATTCTTGGGAAAGATCTTTTGCAGGTATGGTGAGGCACGCTCATACTGAGTTGGACAATGCTTTCACTGCTATGCAACAGTTTAAGGTCTGGAGGAGTTATGCAGATGAGACAATTAGGCACATGGAAGGTCAGATAGGCCACTTGATGACTAAGATGGCAGTCGTCAAGCAGGAAGCTGCTGAGACTAGGCAGGAGTTGGCTGCCACTAGTCAGAGTTTAGAAAATACTATGCAAGAATTGAATACCGTTTGTAATAGGCTTATAGCAGCCTTAGGGATAGATGTAGAGGATCTTGAGGAAGATCCTGAAGAGGAACCTATGGAGGAAGAAGATGTTGCTATTGGAGCAGCCATTGAGGCAGCATTTGAAGAAGAGCTCGAACCAGAAGAGGAAAACGATCTATTTGAGGTCGAGATTCAAGACGAAAGCGATGACAAGGGCTCGTGTGTGGATCATGCGGACGATTGATTTCTACTATCTTAAGTATCATATATATTCGTATAATAACTTTTATTTTGTCATATGAGATCTGAGAATCGTTTATCTTATGTTATTATTATTATTATTATCATCAATCTACTACTTTATCTTATTCCCGCATTCATAATCCTTGTTACATTCTAGTTTACTTATACTGCATGAACGATGGTATGCAGAACATATTATTGTTTTCTCATGAGTATAATTTAAATGTAGAATTGCTATGACGGGTAGAGGAAATGGTAGAGGCAGCATCAGCATGACGCAAGAAGAACTGAGCATACTAATCAATGATCGGGTTGTAGCAGTTTTGGCAGCTTTTCAGGCTGGCCAACCTGCTCATCACCCTCCGACTTGTACCTACAAGTCATTCATGGATTGTAAGCCTCATAACTTTGGAGGATCTGAAGGAGCGGTCGGACTACTTAGGTGGTTCGAAAAGGTGGAATCGTGCTTTGCTATGTGCAATTGCCCGCCAGCTGATAGGGTTAAGTATGCCACGGGTACGCTTGAGAAAGCGGCCTTATCGTGGTGGAATGCCCAAGTGCAGCTGCTAGGAGTTGATGTGGCAAATGCTACCTCGTGGGCAGATTTCAAGGAACTCATGAAGGAGGAGTATTGTCCTCGAGATGAGATTCAGAAGTTGGAGACCGAGTACCTCAATCTGAAGATGGTGGGGTCGGAGATTGAGAGCTATACTACCAGGTCACATGAACTGGCGACAATGTGCCCTAACTACTCCACTCCGCTCTACAAACGAATTGAGTTGTATATCCAGGACCTAGTACCTTAGTTTAAGGGAATGGTCACTGCTGCTAACTTCAGTAACCTCTAGCAGGTGATTCGCTTGGCTCACCAGCTGACTGATCAGAAGTTGGAAGAGGGACTCTACCCCCTCGTGGAGCTCCATCTTCTAACACCAATGATAACAAGAGCAAGTGGGAGAATGCATCTGGCACAGAGTGGTTAGCAGCAATAGCAAAACAAGAAACATGACAACGGTAGCAACCGTAATCAGTCACAGAGTGGTTATCAGGGACACCGTCCCAAGTGCAATAAGTGCAACTATCACCACTCAAGACCCTGCCGGGATCAAGTGCGATCGCTGTGGAGAGATGGGTCACTTACAGAAGGACTGTAGAGTCAATGTTCCAGGAAGTCAGCCAGCACCTCAGCAAGGACAGCAAGAAAGGAACAATAAGGGTTCTTACCAGTGTGGGAATGAGGGTCACTTCAAGAAGGACTGCCCACAGCTGAACGGAAATGGTAACAACAACAACGGTGGGAACCATAACAGCGGTGAAGGTAACAGGAATGGGAACAACCACAACAACGCTACCAATAACAACAACCACAACAACAACAACGGGGCTCGTGGGAGAGCTTTCGTGATTGGTTCAGGAGAAGCTAGGAATGACAACAATGTCGTGACGGGTACGTGCTCCTTAAACGACAACCTTGCTTCTGTTTTGTACGATACTGGTGCGGACTTAAGTTTTGTGTCATCAAAACTTAGCAAACAGCTAGGGATAGTTACTACTCTTCTTGATACCCCACATTCTATAGAATTAGCTGATGGGAAGCCTGTCAAGGTAACCCACATCTATCGTGACTGTAAGCTCGAACTAGATGGGCAGTTGTTTGCCATCGATCTTCTAACTATCACCCTCGGAAGCTTTGATCTCGTGGTTGGCATGGACTGGTTGTCCAAGCAACACGCTAAAATTCTCTGTCAAGAAAAGATTGTTCGTATCCCTCTCTCTAACGGAGAACTGCTAACTATTCGGGGTGATCGTGGTGGTGCCATGGTAGGCATCATCTCATTCCTGAAAGCCCAGAAGTGTATTCGAAAGGGCTATCCGGCCATTATGGCTAACATTTCTGATACTCGAGCGGAAGTCGAAACGGGGATTGAGGATATCCCAATAGTCCGTGACTTTCCAGACGTATTTCCTGAAGAATTACCTAGACTTTCACCTGTTCGTCAAGTGGAGTTTCAGATAGATCTTGCACCTGGAGCGGCCCCAGTTGCACGTGCACCATATCGCCTAGCGCCAGGCGAACTTCAAGAACTGTCTACCCAACTCCAAGAGCTATTGGTTAAGGGATTCATTAGACCCAGTTCTTCACCATGGGGAGCCCCAGTCCTATTCATTAAGAAAAAGGATGGAAGCTTCCGTATGTGCATTGATTATCGAGAGTTGAACAAAATGACGGTAAAGAATCGCTACCCTTTACCTCGTATCGATGACTTGTTCGATCAACTTCAAGGGTCAAGTTTCTATTCCAAGGGTCAGCTGAGAGTCCGTGAAGAGGATGTGGCAAAGACAGCCTTTCGAACTCGTTATGGACATTATGAGTTTTTGGTGATGCCATTTGGGCTAACTAATGCACCGGCTGTGTTCATGGACCTCATGAACCGCGTGTGTATGCCTTATTTGGACAAATTCGTTATAGTGTTCATAGATGATATATTGATCTATTTCAAGAGCAGGGATGAGCACGAACAACACCTGCGGTTGATATTGGAACTCTTGAGAATTGAGCAGTTGTATGCGAAACTCTCCAAATGTAACTTCTGGATTCGAGAAGTCCAATTCCTAGGACATCTAGTCAACGAGGCCGGAATACATGTCGATCCCGCCAAGATTGATGCTATTAAATAGTGGGAGGCACCTAGGACTCCTACAGAGGTGCGCCAATTCCTTGGTCTTGCGGGATATTATCGCAGATTTATCGAGGGATTCTCTAAGATCGCTCAACCCTTCACTGCTTTGACGCAGAAAGGTGTTACTTACAAGTGGGGAGATGCCCAGGAGTCTGCTTTTCAACTGTTAAAGGCAAAGCTTTGCAGTGCACCAATCCTATCATTACTGGAGTGTACAGATGATCTTTGTGGTGTATTGTGATGCGTCTATCCAAGGATTAGGGTGTGTACTGATGCAACGTGATAAGGTAATCGCGTATGCTTCATCATGTCAATTGAAAGTTCATGAGAAGAACTACACCACCCATGACTTGGAACTAGGAGCAGTGGTTTTTGCCCTGAAGATCTGGAGGCACTATCTCTATGGAACGAGGTGTACGATCTTCACTGATCACAAAAGTCTTCAACACATATTCGATCAGAAAGAGCTGAACATGCGACAACGTCGATGGGTCGAGCTTCTGAATGATTACGACTGTGCCATCAAATATCATCCAGGGAAAGCTAATGTAGTAGCAGATGCCCTCAGTCGTAAGGACACGAAGCCGAAGCGAGTGCGAGCGTTACAACTCACTATCCATTCCAATCTTCCTGGCAAAATACGTGAAGCCCATGGCGAGGCTCTGAAAGAGGAGAACGTCAGGCTTGAGACACTGCATGGTGCTGATAAACATCTGGAACTGAGAACAGATGGTCTTTAGTACTTCATAAATCGAGTCTGGGTTCCACGTTTTGGAGATCTCAGATGACTAGTGCTCGACGAGGCTCACATCTCTCGATATTCGGTACATCCTGGTTCGGATAAAATGTACCAAGATCTCAAAACCCTTTACTAGTGGCCAAACATGAAAGCCGAGATAGCCACTTATGTTAGTAAGTGCTTGACTTGTGCGAAGATTAAGATTGAATATCAGAAACCTTCATGCTTACTCCAGCAACCAGAAATCCCTATGTGGAAATGGGATGGAATTTCCATGGAATTCATCACGAAGCTCCCTAAAACGCCAAGTGGGCATAATATGATTTGGGTTATTGTCGATCGTTTAACCAAATCGGCACACTTTCTGGAAATAAAGGAAACTGATATACTGGAGAAACTAGCCAGCCTCTATCTCAAGGAGATCGTCTCTAGGCATGGGGTGCCTACTTCTATTATATCTGATCGCGATTCAGGATTTACCTCTCGTTTTTGGACTACTCTCGAAGATGCTTTGGGAACTCGCTTAGATATGAGCACAGCCTATCACCCCCAAACGGATGGACAGAGTGAGCGTAGCATCCAAATGTTGGAAGATCTGCTACGAGCGTGCGTGGTAGACTTTGGCAACAGTTGGGATAAGCACTTGCCGTTAATCGAATTCTCGTATAACAATAGTTACCACATTTCTATTCAGTGTGCGCCTTTTGAGGCACTATATGGACGCAAGTGTAGGTCTCCCATCTGCTGGACTGAAGTTGGGGATAGCCAACTGACAGGTCCCGAACTAGTGCACGAGACTTCTGAGAAAATCGTGCAAATCAGAAACCGGATGGCTGCTGCACGTGATCGACAGAAAAGTTACGCTGATAAGCGTAGGAAACCTTTGGAGTTCCAGATTGGAGACAAGGTACTACTAAAGGTGCCACCTTGGAAAGGTGTGATACGCTTTGGGAAACGGGGAAAGTTGAACCCGCGGTACATTGGACCATTCGAGATCGTCGAAAGGATTGGTCTAGTAGCGTTTAGGTTAAACCTTCCTGAGGAACTCAGTGTAGTTCACAACGTGTTTCACGTCTCGAATCTAAAGAAGTGTCTTGCTGACACGACACTGATAGTGCCACTGGAAGAGATCCAGGTGGACGACCAGCTACGGTTCGTAGAGGAACCAGTGGAGATTCTTGAGCAGGGCGTCAAGAAACTCAGACAAAGTACCATACCTATTGTTAAGGTACGGTGGAATTCCCATCTGGGACCGGAATATACGTGGGAATGCAGGGATCAAATGCGACTTAAATACCCACATCTCTTTACTGAACCTGAACCTGTACATAGATCAAACGCTAAACACAAAGCAGCTACATCAAAGTGAATTTCGAGACGAAATTCGTTTCAACTTGGGGATGATGTGACATCCGGGAACCAAGCATATATTTTTCTAGCTAGCTTTATTGTTTACTTGCTGAATTTTGAGACAAAATTCTTTTCAACTTGGGGATGATGTTATACCCCACAATTTCAGGTTCCTGATTCAACTAAACTCTAGTTACTTGCACCTAGATTACTTGCATTCTATATGACTAGAGTTAACTAGGTAAGTCACACGTGCACACACTAGATGTATATGTAGCTATGGGATATCATAGATTGACAAATACATGATTAAACTTATGAAGGTTTGCAAATATTAATCTATGTGTGTACATATAAATCAACCTCCTATATTTCCTATATGTACTTGTATACATAGGTATATACACACACGCGAGATATATATATATATATGCCTACCCTCATGAATGGTTAATATCATGAGATGATTAGATGAACAAACCTAGAACTATATCCTCCTAGCTAACTACCTTCCACACATATCCATGCCTAGAAATCGGCTAACATAAAGGAAAGGGACATCACAAGAAACATGATAAGACAAATCCTCTTACACACACAACTAAGCCTATGCACAACCTTTAGACATGAGCCGATCCAAACCAAGAGATCCACATTGGCTAGGAAGAGCCTAATGGAAGCAATCTAGAATTCAATGAGGTAATCTTTTACACCTTTATAGTAACAAACCAAGAATGACAAGATCACTTCTCCATGTCAACCTTTCCTAAACTAAAACACCATGTGCATAAATCGGCCCAAGCACCATGAGCAAAACTAGATAAGAAGCCTACTATCTATCACTATCACCTAGAGTCCAATACTTTTCTTTCTTGTCCTATATTGCGGCCTATACTTTCCCTAGCATACTATAGAAACTTCCAAAGCAATTACTAGGAAGCTAAGAACTATCACATTAGTACAAAGCATGCCAATGAGAGGTCACAATCACTTTCCTATCCCTTATAATCTTCGGCCGAAACATCCAAGAAGAAACACATGAGCTATACCTTAAACTAACACCAAAAGGGAAACATGACAAACATAGCATGCAACCTTCCTAGTGAGCCACCGTCTAGTTATAGCCTACACTAATAATCGGCAAGAGCATGTGCAAAAACTTGAGGCATGATTGACTAATCATTCTCTTTCATCAAAAGAGATACCATCCAAGACTTAAACACACTCCCACAACAAGTCAACACCTCCTCTAATGTCTTGTCCATTTCAATCAACTCCTACTCCCCTAGAATGCATGAACACATACTTACATAGAAATGAAAGTAGGACAAGAATGATGTTCCATTCCCAAGGTAAAAGATATACCCTCTTTGTGACTACCCACAATCGGCCGAAAACAATGAAAGGGACAAGAGAATTCATTGAGTTGTCAAATTTAACATTCTTTTGGTTATCCTATGCCTTGATCGATTTCAAGCTAGAGAATCCATCACCATCTTTGTTTTTGTCCACTTCCTACCCAATCCACTATAGAAGGAGGTTAAGATCATTCATCCTCCCTCACACCAACACAAGCAACAATCTGTCTTGCTTTCTCACTCTCTCTCTTTCTCCTTCGGCACACTTGAAGCCGAACCACACCTCTCACAACCACCTTCCACTCTCTTACTAAAACACTTGGCCGAAGACCACATCTCGAGTGGATTAGCGAGCACTAGGAAGCTCCAAGTCTACAAGTTTTCCCCTTTCTTACTAACTAGTATCCGGGTAAGTTCTAATCGCTTGTTTTCTTAAGTTCCATCGGCCCTTATTGTGAACCCAAGCTTATACTCTTTGGTCACTAGGATCGACCCCAACTAAACATGATAGGTTGATTATTATGAGATTAATCAAGCTTCTATCATGTGCACATTGTTTCACCTATGTAAATCGATTATGTCATCTAGTGTTAGAGTAATTGTTTACACATGGATACATGAAACATTTTTGATCAAACATCTTATACATGAAACATGATCTACACCAATTGATGTGGTTCACAAAAGTAGGTGCCGAGCTTGTGAGATAAACAAGAACATAGTTTAATATGTCTTAAATGTTCATAGGGAGATCCTTGTTGGAACGATAGTTACTTTCTTTCCTTTGCTATATCTCTTGCACAAATACCAGGTGAGTTTCACTACTCTTTTTCTCAAAAGCATACGTCTCGGAAGGAGACAACTTTCTAAACTTTTTCATAGTCCGGTTTGGGACTACTTTTGCACATCCCTGGTTTGGGGTGCTATGATTCACTCGGTGAATCTGCTTACACTAATTCATGCTTTATGTCCTTGATGAACTAAACCAACTCTATCATTGAAGTCCTTCTAAATACGGAATGAATTGCCGGGTGGGCAAGCGGGTTGCTAGTTGATAGCGCTATTAGGTCTCACAAACCTCACATAGTGTGCTGGAGAGCATGGGTGTGAACTATAACTCAACATATTATCATTGTTGATAGACAATGATGCAAGGCACTTTTCTCACTATTGTGGGATCTCGTTGTTTAGCAGTTCAGTATTACCGGTTTTAGTTATCATGAGTGGGCTAGCTACCCCTGGCATGTGAATTAGCATTTACTCGTCAAAACATGGTCTGGAGGACCTACGTATTTACCAAACTTTGTGAACTCACCAACTTTATGTTGACCCACGATTATTATACCTTTTTGCAGGACACTAGTTCGAAGCACGAGTAGGGCATGCATCATATGGCATCATGGGGATATGAATAATTATCTATTTTCGAATGTTTAATTGTCTATTATGATTTCAAACTCGTTTTCTTACTCTGACTATTTGAATAACTACAATCTTTAAATTTCGCTTCCGCAACTATTGAAATATTTAATCATCAATGAAAACTTGTTTTATGATAACGAACTAAATGGTTTGGGCATTTAGAGACGTTCATGTGACTTATGGCTATGGAGATCCTAGAACGTCGCACGCCTCGCGGTATAAACCCCGCAGTGGAAAATGAGGGTGTGACATTATTAATTATAACAGCCGGTCATATTGTGTGTGTGTGTATTTCTAGTGTGTGTCTAGAAGAGTTCTGGAAACTTGGGGTTTTCATAATATTCTATATTGTAATGATTATATTGCTAATATTAATGAAAAACAACTTGAAAATGGATCTTTACGTCTTCTGATTACGATTCATATCATTTTGCATGTGAATTAGGGTTTCCGCACCCGATTTATTCATACTCGTGTGATCTTTGTGTGTTTTTGTGATAAAACAATCCTATAAAGTGGTATCAGAGCCATTGCTCAATCACAAGACAACAAATGGATACATATTGTTTAGATTTTTCATCAAAATCATCAAAATTTTTGCTGTTTTGCATGAACTTTGAAAAACAATGGGTTGTGATTAATTCGGACTAGCTTTTACGGATAAAATAAAAAATTCTTTCACAAAACTTGATCTACATCCAATCGAAATCAAAACCTAACAATTTGCATTTAAATTCAACAACTTTTGTGAAAATCAGATCAAAATCATCGATTTTTGAAGAAAATTGAGTTTCCAGAATGGGTCAGGTGAAACTAAGTTGTGTTTGAGGTCGAATCAGTTGATTTTTGGTTGAATCAGATATTTTCTTGTTCATTCGAGGTATTTAGAGGTCAAACTTATTCATGTTTCATTCATTCGTGTGTTTTTCATCTTCATTCGGGTGCACGTTAGGTCGAACGAGTCACTTAGAGGTCGAATCAGATTGTTACATATACGTTCGAGTTGTTTCCTTGGTTCGAACCAGTTACACCTTGTTCATTCGATCTCCCAATTGGTCGAACCAACTTTGACAGATTTTGAAATTTTCTAAGGGTTGAGATTGTACACATTATGGACAACATTTGGGGATTACCAATGAACACTAGACCTGTTATGTCTCAACCACAACAAACTGTTGGGTCTGCTGACCTGGAGAAGAACAAATGATTGAAAAGCCAAAATATACTACTCAGTTGATCCATATTAATAAACAGCATTTACAACATACTCCTCCCAAAAGACTGTTGAACCTAGCAACTATTCTACCCAAACAACTGCTGTGACAACTGCTGCTACAAAGGATTGTTAGATAACAACTGATGAAGAACGACTGCTGACTAAAGGTCTGATGAAGAACAACTGCTGATCAAGTGCTGAAGACTAAAGGTCTGTTGGAGCCAACAACACTTAGGCTCCAACAGATGATTCAAGACCATCAGAGTTTTCCTCAACAGCAGTTTACCTTTCAGAGTTTTACAATGTAACAGTAGTTTGTATATAGTAGATGTTTTATGTTGTTATTCTGTTAGAGGTCACTGTCTTAGGTGACGTCAGCTTAGATCATCAGTGGTTTAGATTTATCTATAAATAGAACAATGCTTGTACTGTTCTATTCATCACTCACAACATTCTCTCAGACAAACAATCACAGAGTGATCAGGCTGAGGGGGAGTACTTGTAATATTGTAATCTTTCAACTAATGAAAGCTTTCGATTAAAAACAATTATTCTCTTGTTTTGATTTATAGTTTATCATTCCGATGCAATTTCCATTTATATTCACTTCATTCTTCTCATCTTTACTTAAACAAATCAAAACAATCAAACTCAGATCCTAACAATTGGTATCAGAGCTTGGTCAATTAAATTCGATCCCACCAATCAATTTAATATAAACAGATCAGCTCACAATTATTGATATCGTTTGTTTGTCGGATTGAAAACAGAGTAATTGGCAAACTTTATTGGATATTCCTCGTCAGAGATAATCTTATCAGATCCTTCCATCCGATAAAATACTTTGACGGGTTTGTCACTCGCTTCATTCTTCTCAACTTGCTTAACTGACTGATTTACTCGATTAGCGTTAGCCATTGGATGTGAAATCTGAGAAGGGGATACCGGTTCATTGGTGATAAACACGAACTACCCTCACCATCCTTTGACAATTCAAACAATTGGGCCTTTACTCGGTGAGTGTCCAAAGCCAAGTTGGCTTTGGATGGGTCCACAGACTTTCCTGTCTCAAGCTTGGGAAGGTGATCAGTGGTTTGAAATAGTTTTTGAATCAAGTTCAACAACTATTGCTGACCATTTGCCAGTGCTTGAATGTCAACACTTGGGGCAACAGTTGTTTGATCACTTCCTGGCATATGATAATACCCATAGGGATTTCTGTTCGCTCTTGGTTTAGAAGGGCTTTTTGGTTCCTCATAAACATGTGACAGATTATGACATGGTGGTTGTCCATATCCTCTTGGGTACTTGCTTGTGGGTGGAGCATCTGTTACTTGGACATCCCTGGGAGCAGATGTTTCAAGACTTTTGGTAACAGATGTTTCGACTGGTGTAAAAGTCTGTTTGGGCTTTCCTTTTGAAGTACTCACCACCTGACTTGCAAGAGTTTTAGCCTTGTACTCTTGTATTTTGACATCAAAATTTTTGAGATACAGACACTCTTTGATTTTGTGATTCTTTTTGCCACATATTGAGCATGTGGCCTTGGAATCACATGCACTTGTTCCTTTGTTTATATCATATGCTTTTAGAAGAAAACAGTTTTTAGTAACATGATTCTTCTTTTCACAGAAATCACAAAACAAGTGGATAGACTTTTCTTTCTTTTTCCCTTTTTCAACCTTTTTTTCAACAGAGGTTTGAGCATTTGCTGGAAGGTTTTTCAAGGGAATGACCTTTGCATGTGGTGCTGTCTTCCCTTCAGGAGTTTTGAAATCAACTGGTTTGAAGTTCTCAAGAGTACCACACTCATCAAACCAAGTAGGTTTAAATTCATAATTTTCAAGTTCAGTGAATGATGAGGAACCTTCTGGTTTTTCAAGAATAATTTTCTTGCCATTGGGTTCAGTGATTTTAATCTCTTGACCCTTCAAATTAGTTGGTACTACCTCAACTAACTTTTGATCCCTTTTTTCAGTGTTTTCAAAAGCTGGAGCAGTGGTTTCAATACCAAAACCAAACTTCACATGACTTTTGGTTTTTTTGTTGAGTAGCATCTCAAAACCTCTACATGATTCCACCCATTTCTGACATTCAACTTGGGTGGACTCAAGCTCACTTTTGCAACTCTGATATTTAGTTATCATAGTTTGGAGCTGATCTTTGGTTATAGTTGCTTCATGTTTTAAGCTGCTTATTTCAGATTCTTTTTCAGTTAAATTTGTTTTTAACTCTTTTGAAAGTTTCTCAAATTTAACTTCATCATCTAAAATTGTCTTTCTAAGATTTTCATTCACCTCTTTGTTGTTAGCAAATGCAATTACACATTTGTCAGAACACAAATCTTTAAGGATTTGAGGACATACCTTAGCAGCAGCCATCAATGCACAATCACACTTGCACTCACAATCATCAGATGCACCCTAGGGATCTGAGAAATTCACAACCTCTTCTTCAGGTTTTTCACCTGCAACTACTTCATCAACAATATCATCAGTCTTAACAACAGATTCAGTTACCACTTCCTCAGAATCAACCTCTTCTACCATAGCCATGAAACAGAAATTTTCTGGTTCATTTTCAGCTTTGGCAACAAGTGCAAAATTTTTATCTCCCAACTCATCTGGTAGACTGCTCCAATCAACAAAACCTTGTGTGAAGAAACTCTGTTGACTGGTCTCTGCAGGAGCAGAGGGTGAAGCAGCAGTCATTGGCACAGGTGCCTGAGCAATAGGGGTTTGCACATAGTGGATCTGAGGAACAGTGGTTTGGACAAACTGGACAGGAACAGTGTTTGAGGACTATGCAAAATGAGCAGTGTTTTGCACATTTGGTCCAGGGGCATTATAGGAATTTTGATAAGTGTTGGTCTGTGGTCTTTGATTTGGATAGGTAATCATAGGTGTACCATGTTGACTCCTACATTCCCTAGCAAAATGATCTAGTCTATGACATTTATAACACTTTATCTTTGATTTATCTAACCCCATCTTTGACCTGCCAGTTAACCCTGGAAACCTTCTCCTAGTTTTCTTGTAAAAATTGTTAGTTCTTACACTGAGAAGGGCCAATTGGTGCATAATGTCCATTTCTTCCAAATCATTAGGATCAAAGTATTTTAGGTCATCATACTCAAAGGATATGTTATCAGATGCCTGGATATCACCACCACTTGCTGTAAAAGCATAGTTTAGTGAATAAGAATCAGAGCTAAAACCTGAGTTAAAACCTGAAGTTATGTCAATGAAATGATCATAACTCTGATCCTTACTATTACCCGGCACCTCATCATGACCCAAAAGTGTTGTATTACCAAATACATAGTCATCAGACACTTTTCCAGATTCCTAGAGCTTCTTTTTCTGGTTAAGCTCTCTCTCACAGGTCAAGAGCTTACCATGAAGCTGGGTCAGTGATAGGTCCTTGAATCCAATCGAGTTTCTCATAACTATAGCAATAGTGTCCCATTTATCTGGTAATGATCTTAAAAACCTATGGTTCAAGGTTGAATGAGGGTAAGTCAGACCAACCAGTGTAGTTCATTGATGAGACAGTTAAACCTCTCAAATTGTTGAGTTAATGACTCTCCCTTAACGTGACTGAATGTTTCATATTGTTGGTTAAGTATTTCACGATTGTTTTCAATAACCTCTTCAGTCCCACCAAATTGTTCTTTCAGTGCATCCCACAACTCCTTAGCACTGTTACAGTGTAACAGCCCAGTATATATATCATTGGGTAGAGCCATGGCCACAATACTGAAAGCCTTAGCATCTAACTCAATTTTCTTAAAATCCTGGTCGGAGTAGTTTTCATGTTTCTTAGGCTCCTGAACCTTGGGATCTTCGATACTCGGCACCATCGGAACATGTGGTCCGAAGATAACCGACTTCCAACACCCAGTATTCTGTTGAGCTAGAACATGGCTCATCCGACGTTGCCAGATATTGTATTCAGATCTGACAAGCATCAGTGGCTTGTTGTTCGGGCCAGTGTTGTGTGGATCGTGATTGATTGAAGCCATTCTCTGATTTTTCGAAAACAAAGTCTGTTTACAAACGGTTGAATCAAAAATAAACTATTACTCTGTTTTCAATCCGACAAACAAACGATATCAATAATTGTGAGCTGATCTGTTTATATTAAATTGATTGGTTAGATCGAATTTAATTGACCAAGCTCGGATACCAATTGTAGGATCTGAGTTTGATTGTTTTGATTTGTTTAAGTAAAATGAGAAATAAATGAAGTAAATGTAAATGGAAAGTGCAGCGGAATAATAAACTATAATCAAAACAAAAGAGTAAATGTTTTTTAATTGAATGCTTTCATTATATTGAAGGATGACAATCAATTATAAGTACTCTCCCTCAGCCTGATCACTCTGTGATTGTTTGTCTGAGAGAATGCTGTGAGTGACAAATAGAACAGTACAAGCATTGTTATATTTATAGACAAATCTAAACCACTGGTGACCTGGGCTGACGTCACCTAAGATAGTGACCTCTAACAGAATAACAACATAAAACATCTGCCCTGTACAATACTGTTACATTACAAAACACTGTAAGGTAAACTACTGTTGAGGAAAACACTGATGGTCTTGTATCATCTGTTGGAGCCTAAGTGTTGTTGGCTTCAACAGACCTTTAGTCTTCAGCACTTGATCAGCAGTTGTTTTCTATCAGACCTTTAGTCAGCAGTTGTTCTCTATCAGTTGTTATCTAGCAGTTGTTTGTCACAGCAGTTGTTTTGGTAGAACAGTTGTTAGGGTCAACAGTTTTTTGGGAGGAGTGTGTTGTAAATGCTGTTTATTTATATGGATCAACTGTTAGTATATTTTGCCTTTTCAATCATCTGTTATTCTTCAGGTCAGCAGACCCAACAAATTGGGCATGATTTGCACTTAAAAGTGTATTGGGATGTAAATTGATATTTAGTGAATGAGGAAGTTTTTGTTATTTGGACTTTGAAAGTTAGCTAAAAAGAGAATGCAAGAACATGATGCTAGTTTTCTAAATCGTTATCTTAGCTGAAAAATGTATCACTATGTTGTTATCAGTTGGGCATGTCATGTAATTTATTTGCTTTTTTTCTAATTATTATGCCAAGGCACTCACGGTAAGAGCATCAAGTGCTAAGGGTCAAAAGGTTGAAACAACGAGCTGGAAATATTGATTGGTTTAAACATGGTGATAATAATCTGCTACTTGATAGTATCTCTCAGGTACATTATCCTCTCTTTTTCAACATCTTTATATATGAAACTTAGGATGGACAAACTTATAGTTTGTATTTGGGGAATGTTTATCATTATTTGACTATTGTGTTGACTTTTGGTACTTGCAGAACTTTTAAGGGGTAGGTTCACATCTTGCTACTGAACAGGTTGGTTATGCTGTCTGCATATGTGATGGCAGCAAACGAAACTGAAAAGTGGAATTCTCCAAAATCTTTGAATTGCCGGTCAACGGGTATAGATCACGTTTTAAGAGCATAGAAAGGAATATATAGGAAACTACCGATGTAAAGCAGCTGCTTCAGGATATACATTAGCACCATTATGCCAATAGTTGGAGTGGTTGGTTTACTGTAGTTGCATGTTTTGCTATAAGTGATGCAGGTTCTATTGCAGTTGGTTCATTATTTGTAGATAAGTTTTGATTAGTTCATAAATTATGTGTACATTTAATTTCTTTGTAACTTTTGTAAATAGGTTTTGATTAGATGTTTATGTATTTAGTATTTAAATTTAAAACTTATGTATAGATTTTGAGTTATTATTGTTAATATCATTTGTTTTTTAGGTTCTCTTATATTATTGTAGTTTTTATTTTACCAAAAAATAAAAATAAAATGGGCAATCACATGGAAAATGGTCACATGGAACCACAATAAAAATGTGTGACTAAAGGTTAGTCAATAGCCACACATAGAATTTCATTATTTCATGTGGCTTTACATATACACTAGCCACACCATCGTCAGTTTGTTTTTGTTGTGTGGCATAATGATAACAAACGTCTTGGAAAAAACATTATGTGTGGCCAAATGTTAGACAATAGTCACACTTAAACTTACTATACTTTATGTGGCTTTACATACACATTAGCCACACAAATGTCACCTTGTTTTTTTGTGTGGCGGGATGATAACAAATGCCATGGGAAAAAATATGTGTGACAAAAGGTTAGTCAATAGCCACACTTACAGTACATTCATGTGACTATAGAATAGAACCAACCACACTTACAAGAAATTCATGTGGCCATTACTATCTTTTTGCCACACTTAATAGACAAAATGCTTGATCACAACAACCTTTTTACCACGCTTTTTTTTAATTGATGTGGCTAAAACAAACTTTTTAGTAAATTCATGTGACCATATAATGAAAATCGTCACACTTAAAGTAATTTCATGTGGCCGTTGCTAACCTTTAGCCACACTTAACTGGGGAATGCTTGATCTCGCCAAGATATGTAGGTACCCTATAGCCACACTTTTTGGTAGCTATGGTCACTAAATGAGAATGTGGTTGTATGATACCTATGATGACTCGACCTTTGGTCACACTTGACCTGAAAAAAATATGTGTGGCGAAAGGCATATGGTCACACTTTTCAGGTATGGCTAAAGCCCATTTTTCACGTAGTGTCTAAACCTATTTATTATGGTGATCAAAGGTTTGATGATGAGGATCCTGCACCATGGACTCCTAATACAGTCATTAAGTCAACTTTTAAACCATCAGAAGTTTCACAAACTTCTGATTCAACAACTGCTGATGTACAAACTCAAACATCTGTTTCAGCTACTACAACTACTGATGATGTTAAAATAGCTAAACCAGATATTATAAACCTCAGTGGTTTTTTTGAATAGCCGATCCTATACGCATACAAAGTGGTATCATAGCCAAAAGGATCAAACAACCACGAATTGATAATATTTCAGTTGATTTGGACCCAATTTTGATCAAAACTTTTATGTTTTTCATTGAACATTTGACTTTGGTGATAATTGATTGATTTGAACTTGTTTTCATGGATAAAATTCAAAATTCTCTTTGTTAAACTTGTTCCAAATCAAATCCGAAGCAAAACCTGCATAAGATCATCAAATTTCATCAACATTTGAAAATTTTGAATCAAAATAACTGATTTTCAAAGTATAACCATTTTTCAAAATGAAAGGGTCGAACCTAGGGAGATTTGGTCGAGAGTGGAATTTTTAGGTCGAACCAGGGAGTTTTTGGTCGAACGTGGAGTGATATTTGGTCGAACCTAGAAAGTTTTAGTGTGTTGTTGTTCATTCGACCATCAGTGGTACATTCGACCAATCGAGTGGTCGAAAGTGATTTGAGTTGGTCTAAAGTGAAACAAGTTTGTAATTTTCCACATTCGAGTCTTTAGAAACGGTCGAACCTGAACTAATTTTTACATTCGACCACACGACATTTGAAAAGGGTCGAACGTAGAAACTGTTTTTAAATTTTTCTAATCGTTTCGTGTTTTATCATTTTCAGAGCGATATGTGGAACTTTCCTACAACACCACGACCTATTACAACACCACAGCAGCAAACAACTATGGATCCTTGGTCGGTAGCTGCTTAGAAGACTAGTCAACCATCTCAACCGATTAACTATTTGGCGATGACTAGTTCGATGCCCCAACAAGTTGCACAACCACAACCACAACCTATGGCTGATTACTGAGGAGTTGCAGCAGCAGCGGTACACTCTCAGACTACCAATGCGATTTCAACACTTATTCATGACTTATCTTCAGGTAGTGGGAGTCGTCCACCAAAATTGATGGAAATGGTGGATTACAACCAATGGAAGACCAAGTTTAAGATTCATCTAGAGGGAATGGGATTAGAAGGAACAGAAGCTTGGCAAATGATTGCTAAGGGGTATGTTGCTCCGGTTTTGAAGAGCACTAGAGAGCCGATTCCATTAGAGAGTCTTGCTGAGGACGAGAAAAAGAAGTTTGCGTTGGAAAAGAAGGCATTTTCCCAACTGTCCCAAGCCATTAACACTGATCTCTTACATCAGTTTGGGTCGTGCACTACTTCTAAACAATTATGGGATATGTTAAGGAATCGTCACGATGGGAATGAGAAGATGAGGAAGCTTAGAATGGAGGAGTTAAGAAAAGAGTTTGAGAATTTCAGCTATATGGGAAATGAGACGCTGAAGGAGTTGATTCCAAGGTACTGTCACTTATTAACTGAACTTTCAAGTTATGAGATCAATATACCGATGTCTGAGCTGGTAGACAAGTTCGCTGATGCATTGCCACCATACTGGAATCAACACATCGAGGTTCTCAAGGAGAAAGATGCGTACCAATACTAGACCATCAATGAGTTTATCCAGAAGCTTGAGAATAAGGAGATGGAAGAAAAGAGGAAGGCGAAAAGAGCACAAGTTCATCAGAATCCAGAGTTATACCATGGCGGTACATCTTCATCTCTAGCTAGTTCAAGTTCTAATACTACTGTTGCTCAACACATTGCTTGTGTATCAAGTATTGTTGAACCACCCAAAGCCCCCATAAACTATCTTGCTCAAACTTCATCTTATACCCCACCATCATACCCTACCACTTACATCCCACCATTTTCACCGATGCAACAAGCTGCTTGTTATTCAGCAAACTTAAACCAACCTCAACAACAATCCTACATTCCTCAAATGAATCAAACCCAAATGAACCCAAGTCAACCTAATCAAAGCCCAATGGTGTTGGAGACTTCAAACTTGAACAATGTTACTGTTGAAGTTGCACAGCAACATGTAGCATTGGTTTCTACTATTTTTTTTTTGGGAAAAGGGGAACACCCCGGCAAACATTTATCGATTAAAAGAAAAGAACACAACAAAGACTAACCAAGACCCGGGACATAGACCCAAGATCTTAACTTAGCCCAAAAAGAAAAAAACAAAAATAAAAATAAAAATAAAACAACAACTACCCACCCAGCCCAGTTACACATACAAGTTCTCAGCCCATCAAAAATATTAAAAGCCCAACAAAGGCCCACAACATAAACCAAAAACAAACAAACATACGCCAAGACCCAATCTTCAATCCATCCACTAATGTCATACCAGCCCATGTTAACTACTATAGCCTGCCCCAGCCCAATCCAAAACATTCTAACAATCCAGTCCACTCTAATAGAATCAAAGCCCATCCAATTCATAAACCTCCACCAGATTAACAGGCCCAAAATCCTAACCATACAACCCATAAATCCAGTCCAGTTACCCCAACTATTAATAACCTTCTTCTTTATACACTCCCAGCCCATCTTCAGCCCAAGAATCAAAAGCACCACCATAGGCCCCTCAATCTTTCTCCAGCCCATTACAATAACCATACTCATCTTAATAGATCTGCCAAGGCCCAAACAACTACCCAGATTCCATTTACCCCATGAAAGCAACCGTAGCCCAATAACCCATGTCCATCTCTTAAAGCCCAATCTTTTCTCAAAGCCCAATCCTCTGCTAACAATCCCTTCTATTCCAGCCCAGCATCTCTTAGGCCCACGCCAAATTCCACCAACATACCAAAATAATAACCCAAACCATAACACAAGAATGGCCCAATATAAATGCCAGCTCCATTTTTGACCCTTATCAACACCATTATCTCCCACCCACCACAATTTTCTACTCCCATTATTATCTGTAAGACAAAACGAACCCTTTCTATCCTTATCAACCCTGCCCAAAACATACTTATGAACCAAAATCAAATATCCCCAATCCTGCATTCTTATACATATAAAATTCAAGAGCCCACAAACTCTTCTAGTCACTAAAAACAAATGCAGCATTTCAAAAATACAGATTGCCACCACATGGATCCAAACATACCTGCAGTCTTTAAAGACTTCCACCAGTGTAGTGGCACTGCTAGATATATTAAATCCATTGGCTTCCAAGCTTAAAGTCTCCATCTTAATATATAACAACCCACAGCAAAACCACATCAGCAGTAGCATACCAATATCTAAAAACTCCTTCACCCTCACTCTTTCATAATAACCATCCATCTGCCTCTCAAGTATGTTATCATCAATAATCCATTCATTCCACTGCATCTCTACAAGTCTATTCATATTCTTGAACATAATGTTCATCATTCCTCTGCACATAATCCTAATCATGTTACCCCTTAGCCTTATCCAGCAATACATATCATCTAAATCCACACCCCTTCCTAAAGTAATCCTGCCCTCATCACCTCTTCTTATCAAAACTCCAGCCCAACCCATAATGATCCATCCCAGACTAACCCCAAGTGGGGCAAACTCAACAGACTCAAATATTAAAAAGCAATAAAAAAGGCTAACAAAGAAAACCAAATGAAAGCAGAGGGTTTCCATGCTGTTGGAGGGAGCTAGAAAGAAAACAGACAAAGAGAATAATGTCCTATACTCAACAGCATGGTCCAACCTTATGTCTCCCTTGTTTAAACTCCCCTTGAGCCTCAATATTCCTAACCACCCATCATACAAAGCAGACCTACAACAGAGTGTCAAAATTGGACCAAATTCTCTGTGTAGGGACTCAACCCTTATTAATTTCATGCACCCACCCCCCTTTCCCAGGAAACAAAGCAATAAACACAAAGCCAAATGAAAGTGAATAGAGTAAGATAAGAACAGAATCCAGATCTCTACCCAACGTATTTTAAGTCTCCTTATGCCACCTTGTTCCCATAATATTCCCACCCCCCTGAGCAAGTTCTCAAACACAAATACACACAGGCCAATAACACCAAAACACACACAATCAAATGCAGGGTTTCCATTCCATTGCCAGGTGCTAAAAACTGAAAAATATAGGAAAGAAGAAAATAATGTCCTAAAGACAATGGAACAGTCCATCCTTATCTCTCCAGTGTCCATGCAAGCCTCCTGCATATAATAACCTAAACCCCTTCCATAATAAGCAGAAGCACTAAAGCTGATTATAAGTAAACCAGCAGAAATGCTAATTCCTAATCTCCTAAGGTGAACACAATATAACATAAAACTAGGTGTATGAAAGACACACCCACACAGAATTAAGAGGTAAGAACTACAAACTAAGATCACTACCCCAGGCTTTTTAGTAATCCTTATATCCCCATGATCCCATAATATTCCCACCCCCCTGAGCAAAAGCTCAAACACACACAGGCCAACACCAAAACACACACAATCAAATATAGGGTTTCTATTCCATTGCCAGGTGCTAAAAACTGAAAACACAAGAAGAGAAGAAAATAATGTCCTACAGGCATTGGAACAGTCCATCCTTATCTCTCCAGTGTCCATGCAAACCTCCTGCACAAAATAACCTAAACCCCTTCCAATATAAGCAGAAGCACCAAAGCTGATTATAAGTAGATCAGCAAAAGTGCACAATCCTAATATCCTAAGGTTAACACAGTATAACACAAACCCAGGTGTATGAAAAACACACCCACACAGCATAAAAGGGAAGGAACTACAAACTAAGATTACTACCCCAGGCTGTTTAGTAACCCTTATATCTCCTTGACCCCATATAAACCCCCCACCCCAAAACCACAAAGGCATGAACATACAGCTACCACAGCATATTGTTGCCCCAATTAACCAAAGAACCAATCCACCAGCCCAGTTGAATTCACTCCAATTCATCTCCCAAACCACCCAAGTCACCCAGGGAACAACAAACATTAAAAGCTTCAACATTAATATGACTTTTTTGCAGGGTCCCTCCAAACCACCTTAAATCCCCACTGTTTGCTCAATTTGATACTTCCCCTAGTAGCATAGATCTTAAGCCCCATAAGCTTCAATCTAACTGCCTCCCTGATAATATTACAAACAACCTCCACACTTCTCTTCTCATTCTGAAAAAGCCTCCTGTTTCTCTCTTGCCATATAAAATAAACCATAGCTGCCAAAATGAGTCTCCAAATTATGCTATCCACAGACTTTCCCAAATGAGAAACAACCAGCTCATTAATACAAGTGAATATATTAGAGGAGAACTGAGATAACCCTCCTTCATCTTTAAGAGTATCCCACACAGCTTTAGGATAATCACATTCAAAAAATAAATGATTATGACTATCCTTAACTTTCCCACAAAAAACACATTCCAAGACATTCTGCACATCCCAATCCAACAATCTATCCTGAGTCATTAATCTTCCTTGAATAGCCAACCACAGTGTAAAGGAATATCTAGGGACAGCCTGACTGTACCAAACAACTCTAGCCCAGGAAACTTCAGGCATCTCAACACTGAGATCACTAAATACAGTTCTGGTAGCAAAATTCTCATAAGTTTCCTTCTTGGTTTTCCAGAAGGTTAAATCTTTCTTACCAGCAACAATAACTGGAGGAGACAAAGAAAACAGACAGGGAAACTTACTCTTCCACTCTTCTGGCCACAACCATCTACCATTACTAATCACTTCAGCAATTGTAGTCTTAAGAGTAAACCCAGCACAATGAATTTCTCTTGGAGAGATAAATAGACTAAGAGGACTCAATGGGCACCAGTTATCATACCAGACAGAAGTGGAGCACCCATCACCTATACTTTGAATACAGTGACTCCAAAGTGTTTCCCTGCTATCAAGAATACTTTTCCAGCTCCAACATGGCCCCTCCTTCTTTACAAAGCCCCAAAAACTTAGACCCTTAAGCCTATAAGTCTTAATCCAAGTAGTCCAAATAGTCTCTTTTCCAGAAATAAGGCTCCATATATGTCTAGCAAGCAAAGCCTTATTCTGTATCCTTAAAGATTTTATCCCCAAACCACCCTGATTCTTTGGAAGGCACACATTATCCCAAGCAACTCTCACCTTTCCCTTTTTAGAATCATTCTGACTCCAAAGAAACCGACACATAAGCCTCTCAATATCCTCAATAACACTCACAGGGAGCAAGAAAACTGAAGCCCAAAAAATCTGCAAGGAAGAGAGAACAGATTTAATAAGTTGTAACCTTCCAGCAAATGATAAAGACTTGTTCTTCCAATCTTCCAATCTCTTCCTGACTTTATCAATAAGGACACTGCAGTCTTTAGAGTACAATCTTGTAGATAAGAGGGGAACTCCCAGATATCTAACCGGTAGACTACCCACTTTAAAAGGAAGCAACCTTTTAATTCTCTCCTGCATAATACCAGTAACATTGGACATGTACATTGTGCTTTTTCCCAGATTAGGGACTAAGCCAGAAACTCCACTAAATTCCTCCAATGCATCCTTAATGAGAGAGACAGAAGCAACATCTGCATGACAGAAGACAAGAAGGTCATCAGCAAAACAAACATGTGTAAGATTCATTTCCTCACACTTCCAATGATATCTAAACTGGTCACTTCCAGCAATCCTTCTATCCAATATCAGTTTCAGGACTTGCATTACAATAGTAAACAGGTATGGTGACATAGGATCACCCTGCCTCAAGCCCCTAAATCCCTTAAAATACCCAAAACTCTCCCCATTAACATTTATAGAATAAGCAGCAGACCTTATGCATGTCATGATCCAAGCAATCATACAAGGATGAAAACCAAAGTTTACAAGACAGGCTTCAAGAAAATCATGGTTAACCGTGTCATAGGCTTTTTGCAAGTCAATCTTCAAAGCTATTCTAGCTTCCCCTCCCTTTCTATGGTAATTTCTCAACAGTTCTTGTGTCAACAGAATATTATCACTGATTAACCTCCCAGGAATAAAAGCACTTTGGCAATTATCAACAATCTTATCAAGAGATCCTTTAATTCTTTCACAAATGATTTTAGTGATACATTTGTAAAGAACATTACAACAAGCAATGGGCCTATAATCCACAACACTCCTAGGATTCAGGCACTTAGGCACTAAAGAAATAATGGTTGCATTGACTTCATTGAGAAGTTTACCATTATAGAAAAACTCTTTGATGGCCTCACATACCTCATCACCAATGATTGACCATGAAGCTTTAAAAAATTTAGAGGAAAAGCCATCAGGCCCAGGGGCCTTATCAACATCAATATCAAAAATAGCTTTTTTAATTTCCTCATTAGTAACTTCTTTAACCATGCAATCAGCCTCAGCCCTGGATAATCTGGTATGAAACAAAGAATCAGCCCCCTAATCCCATTCACCTGCACATTACTGCCCATGAAACTTTCAAAGTGCTTAACAAATACCTCCCCAACACATCTACCCTCAAAATAGTTGCCATTAACATCCATAACAGAGTTAATTCTACTCCTGCTAATCTTACCTTTAACAGCTTTATGAAAATAGGCTGTATTCTGATCCCCAGCTTTCAGCCACTCAACTTTAGCTCTTTGTTTAAGAAACAACTCCTCATCATGAGAGGCTTGCTTCAAAGCATTAATATAAGCAACTTCTTGATCCCTCAAGTCAGCATTGTGAGGATCTTGAACCACCTCCTCCTGGACTTTACCCAACTCTCTAGTCAGAGATTTAACCCTATCATGAAGATCCCCATGCTCCCTTCCCAATTTCCTCAAAGGTTTCTTTAACTTCTTCAATTTAGAAACTACAGAGAACATAGAACACCCCTGAACTCTTCCTTTCCAAACAGAATCAATCAAAGGTAAAAAATTAGGCTTAGAGGCCAAAAAATTCATGAACTTAAATGGCCTTGGCTTCCAAACATCTTTACTTTTCAAAGAAACTAAAGCAGGAGAATGATCAGAGGATAAAAATGGAAGAAAATTACCAGCAGCTTCAGGGAAAGCATTTAAAAAACTACCATTACACATGATCCTGTCAAGTTTTTTAAGTAAACCTCCTGTTTTACCTGGAGACTTATTCCAAGTAAACTTCAGACCTGAGGAAGGAATATCATCAATATGAATAGTCTCACAGCACTCCCTAAAATCCAACATAGAAACATCAATAGAAGAAGACCCCATAGATTTCTCAGATGGGTCTAAGATGGCATTAAAATCACCCATTAAAAGCCAAGACTCATCCTTAATAGTATTACCAAAAACCTTGAGATCATTCCAAAGAAGTCTTCTTAATGGGTATGTAACATTCCCATATATGAAAGAACAGAAAAAAGCATCTCCCCCAGTTAAAGGCCTGATAAAACAATGAATAACCTGAGTAGAAATTTCCATAACCATAATATCAACTAGGCTAGGATTCCAACCAATAATTATCCTAACCCAACTAGAGCAATAAGGTCTATTTGAAACCCACTGCCAATTACGAAAAATTCTGCCACACACATTGTCAAGATTCTTTCCCTTCACATGTGATTCCAATAAACAACAAACTCCAACATTATTGTCATTCATAACCTCCATAACCTCATTCTGCATAGGAACATTAGACATACCTCTAACATTCCATGCCATCATGTTCAAGCTCTGAACCATCATTGGGAACCAGCTTTAATATCAGAATCATGCCCATTCTGCATGTTCTGATTATCACTACCATCATCCAGCTTCATGAATTGCCCTATTTCATTGTTTTCAGAGCTAACTTCATCACCATTAGATTCCACTTCAATATCTTCAATTTCATCATAATCCAATCCCTCAAGAAAATTATGCTTTTGACACAATACAAAGAACAAGTGAGTTTGATCAATAGTCCATTCCTCAACCTGCTCCTTAGAAGGAACTATTCTCTGATCAATATAAAACATAATATCATTTAACTGCCCAGGATTCAATTCATTGACACACTTCTCAATCACAGGATCAGAACACAACTCATCAGGGAAATAAGGGGAGGGGTTATGGAAACTAGAAGATTTATGTTCAGCAGGCTCATTAACAGAAAAAGGTTCAGTAGGGGGGGAAGAGATAGTGACAGTGGCTTTCTCAGATTTAAGTTTAGGAGGTGTTTTAGAATAAGTGGAAACTTTCTCAGAAGATGGGCAAGAAGCCTGCTTAGAAACAGGATGTGAAGGGTTCTTAGTCACTGGCTTGGAAGGGTGTTTAGGCTTAGCATTAGAAGTAGGTATGGGAGAAGGCTGCTTAGTTGCAATAATACCCTCACCATCAGCTTCAATCATAGCTTCATCACTTAATACACTGAATCTATTTTCAACTTCCACAACCTGAACTTCCTTACTAGTCTTCCTGCTACCACTACTACCAGCCTGTTTAACAACATATTCCTCTCTTCCTGTCTTCACTCCCTTACCCTTACCCTGATGCACAATTGGCTTGGTCTTTGAAGAAGATGCACCCCCAGATTCTTTTCTCCCAGTATTCTTAGTCTCAGCATACTCCAACACAGCTTGTTTCATTTTGTGACTAGCAATTCTCTCTTGTAATTTTACCCCCTTATCCTCATTCCTCAAACCCATATTTCTCTGCCTAAGTGCCCCTCCCCCATAAACTCCATTCCCACCCCTAACTTGATCAATAGACTTACTAGTGTTCCTAGCTGCCATGCTTTTATTCCACACTGTTTTATAACCCTCCTCATCAGTAATACCACCCTTAGAACCACCCTGACCCTCAACATTTATATCAACATTCTTCTGTAATCTAGCAGTCTTCTCCTCATCAGTTAACTCCCTAACATCACAAGTTTCATAAGTGTGCCCAAAAACCTTGCAGTGAGTACAGTTAACAGGAATCTTTTGGTATTCAACCAACACCTCAGCAATTCTCTCACTCTTACCCTCCTCTTTAGGATAAAATGCTCTAACCACATTCGGACGAGCATCAGCAGCAATCACATCAACCAAAATTCTTGCAAAACCAGCCTGCACTTCATTATTTAAACATTTATCAACAGTTATATTATCAAAGAGTAAAGGTTTACCAATGCAACTAGCAATTTCACATAAGCCTTGCACATTCCATAATTCTAAGGGCACCTCCTTGAAAAGAATCCAAACAGGTACACTGGCAGGATCTTTCTTCATAATAGTAGTACCAACCTCCCACTGATGAATAACCAAAGGAATACCATTCACCACCCATGGCCCAGCCTTCAAGGCATCCAACATACCCTTTTCCTCAGAAAACTTGAAATAGAATAATCCCTTACCATTAGTTGAAATGTCTTCAACTCCATATTTCTTCCACATTTTGAACAGATTAAACCTCACCCATGCAATGGAACAGAAGGACCCCACAAAATACCCATAAAGATGTTTAGAGAATACCTGCTTAACCTTTTCAACAAACTCCTGTCTAATCATCACAACCTTCTCACCATTATCAAGAGTAGTAGGAGGGCAATAGACTATCTTTTTAACCAGATCAGCCACTTTCTCTCCCCTAACAGCATTAGCATAAGAAGGTCTGCCCTTAGTATTACCAGACTCAGACTCACTCTTTTCAGCAGCAAGACCAGTCTCAGCACTAATAACCTTTGAATCACTAGCAGATGCTTTAAACACAGGATTAATCCCAGAATAAGCACCAAACACAGGGGACTTCCTAATGATGTCTATACCCTTATCATGAAGCATCTCCTTCTGTTTAGCCAACTTTTCTTTAGCTTTACCCAACCCCACTACCAAATCCCTCAGTCTCACCTCCCTTTTCTTAATAAATTCCCTAGTCTCTTTGACAGAGTAATCTCCTCCTAATAAACCAAGGTTAACCTTAGCATTAGCATCCACCTCCCAAGGATCAAATATCAATCCATCAGCAGTTTTAAAACCTGCAGATGATTTATTGACCCCTTCCAACTTCTTCAAATCTCTAATCTCCTTCTCCATATCTTCTATACTCATAGATTCAATAGGAGTAGTGCCAACATTGCCAAAAGAAGTACCCATTCTAAAAACAGGAAAGACAGGAACAATAGCATTCTTATCAAACTCAAATCTTCTAGCAGCCTTTTTATTTCTGGATAAGAGAATCTTCATAATCTTCCTACCTTCATCAGTAAAATACACACGTTTCCTAGGACCAGTCTGTTTAGAATCATCCTCCTTAGTGGAGGATTTCAACCTTTTCTCCTCAACAACAAACCTATCAGAACCCCCTTCAATCAAATTCTTGTCAAAAGTACCATCAAAAAGAACTATCCTTATCTAGCACCTTTCTTTTTAAGAGGATTCTTAAAGAATTCTCAGACATAACATCATACAAAGTCTCATCCCCAACATCCCTACACTGATTATTGATCCATTTAGACAGAGCAATAACAATTTTGGAATCATACTCAAAAACCTCTTCAATGCAGCAGCCAATCACCTCAACAAATTTCATATGATAGTATTTATGAAAAGCAGTCAAACTATCAACAGAATCAGTAATATACCAACTCTGGACAAGATCATCACACAAATCCCTAAAAATCTGCAAATCAAACTGCAGTAAACAACCCTTAATCTCATGCTTGTTCCCATCAATCCCACAAGACTTCTCAGAACAATCCATCTCATCACTATTACCATCCATATCAATACAAGCAATTTTCAACATCCTATGTTCATTCTTCTCACAAATATTCATTACAAAATTCATAAACTCGACACACTTGTCACTAAACTGCACATAGGACCCATCCAAAGTATTCCCCCTATTATCAGTTTCAATAACCTTCATCAACAGCTCTCCAAACCTCCGTTCAAAACTCATATTCAGATAATTCATATTAATAAACCAATTCATCGCAGCCACAAATGAATTATCAGTACAAGTTTTGTCAATCAATACCTGAATGGCCTCTCCAATGGTTAGATCTGTAACCACAAACTGCTCAGATCCAAAGAACTGCCAGTGAGTCACACAAGGGGAAGTCTCAACCATTAATTGATCCTGTTCAGCCATTAACAAGCTATTCTCTCTGGAAATAAGAATATGCTTACGCCACTCAGCCAGATAAGGAGTAGAAATAGCTTGTACATTCAGCTCCAGTGAATTATCAAACAACTTAGGGTTTAGAGGAGAGTTAGGAGATACACGAGACTCATCAAAACCAACAGGAACAGATATAGCCAACGAATCACAAAAGCTCTCAGACATAGTCAAATCGGGTGGTAAATCAGGGGGTAAACCCCCCTTAGGATCAGCAATAGACTGATCCATAGAAACAGAGAAGTACTGTGAAGATTCCACTCAAAAAATGAATGGAACAGTACAAAAACGAAGAAGAAAACCAGAAAAAACAGAAACCGGAACCCTAGAAACCAGAGTCGCCAAAATCGCCCAGAGAAAAAGTCAAAGAGTCAAAGCTTTTTTTGACAAACTCCCTTTGTATTGGTTTCTACTATGGTCGCTTCTTATAACGAATTATTCGCTAGTCAAATTGGTAGCAACAATCTAACCAGTGAAGACTATGCGCAAATTGACAAAGAGGAGATGGAGCTCATTGACATCCAGTGGGCGTTTGCTAGTGTTATGAGGTGAGCGACTGAGTTCATTGAGAAGACTGGCAGAACTGATCTTTCTACTTCTCCAAACACCACATATGGCTTCAACAAAGCCAAAGTGACATGTTTTAACTGTGGTGGGAAACGTCACTTCAAGAGAGAATGCACACAGCCAGCATAGCAGGGGAACAGGAATTCTTTCAACACCAATTACCAGAACCGTCAAAATCAGGTATCATATCAAAGTCAAAACAACTCCAATTTTCAACCACAAAACAATTATCAAAACCTCCAAAACACCTCACTAAACAATACTGTTAGACAAACCACTACACAAAACCAGAACCAAAATCAAACACCAAACAATCCAACCAGAACTATCATTCCTATTTCTACACCAAACAGCCAAACCCAAACTCAACCAGATAACCAGAACCAGGCTTTGGTGATCCAGAAAGATGAGGGATTTGAATGGACTGGTATGCAACTCGGTGTTGAGGAGATTACTACTGGTAATGTGGCATGTGTTGCCCAGAAGATGGATTTGGATGAGCCTGTGTCTGTTGAAGATGTTTTGGTGACTAAGAAGTCTGAGGTGAAGATTGAAGAGTTGAGTGAAGAAAGTGATGTTTGTGTTGAGAAGGAGTCGGCATTGATTCTTGACTCTGTTACTGACGTTCCCGAAAGGTGTGATTCAGCTAATTCTGATACGGAGAGCGATTCTGATTCTAAAGCTAGTATTAACTCACTAGATGATGATATCGATCAACTTCTTGCCGAAGCTGATTTTCTGATGACGCGCAAATCATGCATAGTGGATGATGCTTTTACCAGAATCGACTATTCTAAATTCTTTGCTGGAAAGGAAGCACACTTTGCATTGATGGCGATGACTGAGCCTCCAAAGCAGGTAAGTTTTGAATCCAATTTAGATATGAATAGTGAGAGGTATTGTGGTGCATGCGATAGATTGACAGAGGATAATAAGCAACTCAGGGTTCAGCTTGAGAGTGCTAAGATCAACTGTCAATCGTATCAGAAAGAAGCACATGAATTCAATAAGGTGCTTGATGGTTACAAGAAAGACATTTCAGATCTTAAAAAGACTTTATCTTTAAAACAGTTAGCCATTAACAATTATATCAATGAATTGGAAAATACAAAACTTGAAATGGCTACCATCAAGTGCTTTGCTGAGAAAGTCAACAAGAAGCTTGAAAGCTATATCATTGAGGAGCCTTCACAGTCAAGTAGTTCAAAATACAAGGCCGTCCCATCTCCTGTGTTATTTGAAAACCACCATACTTTGCATTTAATAACACCGGAGAGCTCAGTTAAGTCTGACTCTACATCGGATGATGAGTCTAACACCTCTAGTGTGGGAGACCCTAATTCTGATATTAGACCTATTTTAGGACTAAATGATGAAGGTGTGATTGCTGTAACTGATGGTTCCGACTCTGAGGATGACAAATCTGAGAAGGTGTGTGATATTCCTGCTAAAAATCACATTACTACAAATGAACTAGTGTCACCATCTCAGATTATGCATCCAATGGCTAACGCTCATCGAGCAAATCAATCAGTTAAGCATGTTGAGAAAAATGAACAATGTGACAAACCCGTCAAAGTTTTCTATCGGATGGAAGGATCCGATAAGATAATTTCTGACGAGGTATTCCAATCAAATTTGCCAACTATTCCATGATTGAGAAAATTTGGCAGGAGAGTACCATTTGGTTCCCAAAACATGAGCGAACAAATGATGTACCTCCAGAGGTTTTAAAGAAAATTTATTTGGATATTCCAAAAGAACCAAAGGTTCATGTCACAGAGTTTATCAAGCCAAAAGAGAAGGCTAATAGTTTTCTTGAGCCGACTTACTCCAAGGACCCAGCTCCTGAGAGTCTTAGAAGAAGGTGTGTGGATGATCAATATCCTATCACTACATATGCTAAGTCGAACGCCAAGAACAACTTTGATGAATATCGTGCGTGTTATAAATGCGGGGAGAGAGGGCATTTACTTGCTCACTGCCCGTATGTTAGGCACAAAAGGCACGAGGTTGAAGTGAAGCAGAAATACCAGAGTCCGGTCGATAATCATTGTTATCCACAAACACGATTTGTTCCTCAACCTGCACCATTTTATAATCAAAGCAGATATTTTCAAAAGAGGGAAAATCGCCAGATGACATATGATCGTCGTAACCGGATAGCCATGGAAAAACCCCTTAAGAAACCTGTGGTAAACACAACTGTTGACAAGCAAAAGGTACCTATAAAACCTGCAGTCAAACCAACAGTTGGATCTATCTCTGTTAAATCAGAGAGGGTAACCAAGAAAGTTTCCTTTAAAGACGAAGTAAAGAAACCGGTTGAGACCCCAAAATCTCAAATCCGAATCTTGAAACGTTCGGAACAGTATTGGTCACCAAAGGGTTCTCAAGGTGCTTCATCTTCACAAGAGAGTGTGAAAGCCGAAACTGAAAAGGATTTAATTGATCAGAAAAAGATCAATTCAAATCAATCTGTTTGTGAGAAAGAATCTTTGAAACTGAATGTTCAAAGACCCAAGACCAAGCAGGCTTGGGTCCCCGAAAAATCTAATCTTTTTACTTGATATGTGCAGGGAGCTTCAGCTGGCCCTGTGAGCAGTCATTGGATTGTTGACATTGGAGCTTCTGTTCACATGACAGGGGATTTATCGCTACTGATTGACATCAGAAATATCAATGGCGGATACGTAGCGTTTGCCGGGAATAAAGGAGGATACATTACTATGGAGGGTAGTGGAAGTAATGGGATAGTGAGTTTTGAGAAGATTTCGTACGTGAAGCAAATTGATTATAATCTGCTCAGTGTCAGTCAGATCTATGATAAGCAATTTTCGGTATTCTTTGATGACAAATCTTGCTACATACTCAAGCCAGGATTCGTACTTCCAAAAGAGTGGGTTATGCTAAAAGCACCGAGAGTGAACAATTTGTACATTCTCGACATGTCAAAAGCTATGACTACACAAGGCCGAGTCACGTGTTTTCTCTCCAAGGCTACTGAAAAAGAATCAATCATGTGGCATAGGAGGATGGGACACATTCACCTTAGAAAGATGAATCATTTGGTGAAGAATGAACTTGTCGAAGGCGTGAATGTTAAACATTTCCATTTGAATGACAAGTGTGTGAGTTGCAAGAATGGAAAGCAGCACAAGCAGTCCCATAAACCAAAGAAAGTCAATTTAGTTGAACTACCACTTGAGCGTTTGCACATGGATCTGTTCGGACCGGTCAAGCGTAAAAGTCATGCTGGTGAATTGTACCGTCTTGTGGTTACAGATGACTATTCCAGATTTTCTTGGGTTATGTGCTTGCATCATAAGAGCGACACGTTTAATAATCTGAAGGTTCTGTTGACTCGATTGGAAAATATCTATGGTCTGAAGATCAAGAGAATTAGGAGTGATAATGGGACAGAGTTCAAGAATGCACAGATGGATGCTCTTTGTGAAGACAAATGAATTCATCATGAATACAGTGCTCCGTATACCCCTCAACAGAACGGTTTCGCAGAACGCAAAAACAGGACTTTAATTGAAGCGGCTAGGACAATGCTTGCGGATTCCAATCTTCCATTAATGTTCTGGAACGAAGCCATTTACATAGCTTGTTATACTTTCAATCGTGTTTTAACGGTGAAGAAGTTTGGCAAAACTTTTTATGGGCTGTTGAACCGACAAAAGCCGAACTTAGAGTATCTAGAACCGTTTGGAGCCCCGTGTACAATGCTTAATCCAGCTGAGAAGTTCGCACCAAAAGCTGAAGAAGGATTCTTTGTTGGATATGCAACCCCGCTCAAACGCGTATTCAACAAACGAACTCGTCAGGTCGAGGAGTGGGCTAACGTTGAAGTTCAGCGGTATACTCAGAATGTACAGGGTAGCGGTCCAGACTGGATGTTTGATTACAAAGATTTCTTTGAATCATTCAATCTAGATAGCTTGGTTGAAGATGCTGTATTACGATTATATTACGAGTGTGAAAACGCAGTGACATCACCGTTACTGCGTCCGATCACCGTAATCCCCCAAACAGCTTTTAATGATACCAACGCTCCTGCAGCTAAAGAAGAGGTATTTCAGGAAGCTTCCACAACTCTTATTTCATCGGAATCTGAAGATGACGATGATGTTACTAGTGAAGCTGTTCCAGATTTTGCTACAGAGACACCTCCAGTGAACCCAAATCCAAATGGTGCTTCATCATCAAACTTGGGTAATGATCTGGATTCGATAGAGAATGTGACTACTCAGACGGGAGTGCAAGTACCTGATTATCCGGAATCTCGGATACATCGGATTCACCCGCTCGAGCAGGTTATTGGTGATCCTGGTAGCAGTGTGATGACGAGAGATCAACTGAGGAATGCTAACTCACAAGAAAACCTTGGCGCTCTTGCTTTATATGCCAAAATTCAAAAATCAGGCTTTCAAAATGACTGGTCATTTGCTTGTTATGTTTCGCAGGTTGAGCCGCGGATACCCCGATACAACCTAATCACGGGATTAGTGTTGACGCTAAGGGGGAGCTAACTGATCCTTTTACATAGCAATCGTCGGATCTCTAATGTACCTCACCGCATCCAGACCAGACATAATGTTCGCCACATGTCTTTGTGCACGTTATCAATCAAAGCCGAAATAGAGTCATCTTGCAGCTGTCAAACGTATCCTTAGATATCTGAAGGGTTGTCCGTCGAGAGGACTTTGGTACCCTAATGATGATAATTTTGACCTAATTGCTTTTAGTGATGCAGATTGGGGAGGCTGTGACAATGACAGCAAATCAACAACGGCTGGATGCCAGTTTTGGGGAGCAGGCTCGTGACCTGGCAATGCAAGAAACAAACTGCAGTCGCCTTATCCACATGTGAAGCAGAATACGTCTCAGCATTAAGTTGCTGCTCACAAGTTCTATGGATACAACAACAGATGGTAGACTACGGTTTGCAATTTCTTAAAACCCCTATTTACTAGTGATTGGGGCCAATCGCCTATAATGTCATGCAATTACACGTAATCACCTATAATGTCATGCAATTACACGTAATCGCCTATATTGTCATGCAATTACACGTAATCATCTATAATGTCATGCAATTACACGTAATCACCTATAATGTCATGCAATTACACGTAATCATCTATAATTTCATGCAATTACACGTAATCACCTATAATGTCATGCAATTACACGTAATCACCTATAATGTCATGCAATTACACGTAATCACCTATAATGTCATGCAATTACACGTAATCACCTATAATGTCATGTCATTACACGTAATCACGCTCGGCATGTTTATTCGGGTTTTTGGCACGTTAAACACTATTTTAACACATATAAACATGTATTCACATACTGACAAGTCACGTAATGATTACAAACACATAATGCATGATAACTAACACATTCACATCCATTCATCAATTCCCGGGACTAGCGTGTGTGCGTTAAACTCGGCGATTTTACAAATCACCAATCCATGTTCACCTGGTTATGGACCGACTCCCAATGATCCCGTGGATCACTGTAACGACTCCCGATGATTGCCGGAACCAGCATAACGACTCAACTGACCTAGTTAAGTATGTTTGAAAACGTTTTTCGCTAAGATAGACTTATGTGTTTTATAAAGTGTTAACCTAAACATGTCGGGTGTCATAGAATTAGTGAGCTACCTGACTGGTTCAACCTAAATATAAGTTGGTTCGACCCATATGTAAGTTGGTTCGACCCCCATGATGTACATTCGACCTATATACAAGTTCATTCGACCAAGCACATGTTTATTCGACCCTAACACATGTTAATTCGACCTAAATCATGTTCGATCGACCTATATGAAGTTCATTCGACCCTGTCAAAAGTTGGTTCGACACCAGAGAAGTTCATTCGACCCCAAGATGGGTCTAATGAGTTTCCTGGTTGTTAGGACAAAAAGGATTGTTGAAACCATTTTTTAAACCTTGGTCTAATTCACTTCTGCAAATATCCTAAGTATAGAACTACTGAAGAAAGAAGACTAAAGTACAGAAGAAGGATTCAACAAGTACTGAAGAAGTAGTATCAAAAGTTCTGAAGTCTAACCAGACAGTTCACTGAAGAACTACTGAAGACAAACTACTCATCAGTAGTTTGTCATTCCTCAGCTCTTGTACAAGAACCTTTTAGACCGACTTATGTTTCAGTAGTTTATTAGTTTAATATTACTTTATCTGTTTGTACAAGTTCCAAGAATGCAACTTGTTGCTACTTGTTACAGACTTGCTTTTTGGCAAGGTTCATGCATATGTAAAGTCTATAAATAGATGGGTTCATCCCTCTGTTTTAGACATTGATTTTTATTAAAACAGAGATACTTCAAAGCTTATTATTGTTCTTTCCATTTCATTTATTGAGAATCTGTTTGAGTATTTATTATCATTCACATTCAATACTTAGATTCACATTAAACTTGTCTTTAGTTTTTCAAACATCCAGGGGGAGTAATAACTCCTGTTGATAATGTAACTTTACTTAATCATTCCGCTGTGCAAATCTGATTGAACTTGCTAAACACATAAGTGTTCACTAGCAAGCAATACATCAAGTGCATTACTGATCCAACTATTGGTATCAGAGCACTGGTTTATCTGATCACATATCAATCTAACACATTGAGAATCAGACACAGGCTCTTATTGATATTCAATAAAGGATTAAAAGTTCACTTTTTATCAACATCCATCACATTAAGAGATATTTGACAAATCAATACTCTTTAAAATGGATCCTCATAATACTGATTCTGCCAATAAACCTGCTATGCTAGTAAGAAATGAATATAATATCTGGCAAAGGAGAATGGCACATACATTATCACAGGCCAACACTGGTTGCTGGAAATCTGTGATATATGGTCCTCACAAACCAGTATATATTAATCTGGAAACTAAAGAAGAAATAACAAAAGACCCAAAGGACTATACAGATGATGATTTCCTAAAACTTTAGCTTGATGCTAAAGCTTTCTCTATGTTGGCAAAGGCACTCCCAAATGAAATCTACTCTAGCCTAGTACATTGTGATAGTGCCAAAGAGTTTTGTGACTGCCTTAAAGAACAGTTTGGAGGAACTGAAGAGGTGATTTTCCACATTCGAACCCACGTTTATTGAAAAGGGTCGAACATAGAAGCTGATCAAAAAAATTTCTAAGTGTTTCGCATTCCAGACTTCGTAGACGATATGTGGAACTTTCCAACAACACCGAGGCCTAATACTACACAACAACAGCACGTTACTGTGGATCCTTGGACTATAGTTGCACAGAAGACGAACAGTCAACCATCTCAGCCAATCAATTACCTCGCAATGACTAGTTCGATGCCACAGACTGTTGCTCAACCTCCACAACAACCCATGAATGAATATTGGGGAGTTGCAGCAGCCGCGGTACACTATCAAACTACCAATGCAATTTCTACTTTAATTAATGATTTGTCTTCGCGGGAGTTGTCCACCAAAGCCAATGGAGATGTTGGATTACAATCAATGGCACAAAAAGTTCAAGATTCATTTGGAGGGAAAGGGAATGGAAGGCACCGAGGCATGGCAAACGATTGCTAAGGGTAATGTTGCACCGGTTTTGGAGAATACAGGCGAACTAGTTCCGTTGGAGGGTTTAGCTGAGGATGAAAAGAAAAATTTGCAGTGGAGAAGAAGGCGTTCTCCCATCTATCTCAAGCTATTAAAACAGATCTTCTACATCAGTTTGGATCTTGCACAACTTCCAAGCAGCTTTGGGATATGTTGAAGAATCGTCATGATGGAAATGAGAAAACCAGAAAGTTGAGAATGGAGGAATTGAGAAAAGAATTTGAGAACTTCAGCTATGTGGGAAATGAAACGTTGAAGGAATTGATTCCTCGATATTGCCATCTTTTGACTGAATTCTCAAATTATGACATTAAGATTCCCATCTCTGAGTTGGTGGATAAATTTGCCGATTCTCTACCACCGTATTGCAATCAACACATTGAAGTTTTGAAAGAGAAAGATGCTTATCAATATTGTGTTGATGCACGTTTTGCGACTAGTGCTATTGGATTACACATTCTACTATGTTTTGATGAATTCGTAGGGTCGAAGGTGGATATTAAAGGGTCGAAGGTGGCTGATAATGGTCGAAGGTGAATGATACTGGCCGAATATGGAAGTCTGAATCGTAGTGTGCTGATTCGCCCATTTGGAGGGGCGAACCTGCACATTCGACCCTTACGGGGGGGGGGGGGGGGGGGCAAATGTGCAAGCCTATATTTCTCTCTAGTGTTAACTTTTGTCATTTGTGTTCCCCATTCGACCTATATTTCTCTCTAGTGTTCTAAGCTTTTCTGAAAAGTGTTTATTTCATTGTAAACAACGTTTTGTAAGATTAATTGATATTGTTTATTAATGAAATGGATCTTAAAAGGTGACTTGTGTGTTTTGTCCATATTATTATCGTTTCGTAACTGATTTAGGGATTCCGCAACTAAATTGGTAGACTGGTTTGATCAAACTACTTGTTTTCTTGACAAAACGATCATCCACAAAATGGTATCAGAGCCTATATGGATCAAACAACTACGAATTGATAGTTTTTGAGTTGATTTGGATCCAAAGTTGATCAAAATTTTTCTGTTTTGAATGAAAAATGGTTTTTGATGAAAATTGATTGATTCGGACTAGTTTTCACCGATAAAATCAAGAATTCTCTTTATTAAACTGGTTCCAAATCAATTCCGAAGCAAAACCTGCAAAACATCATCATAATCCATCAACTTTTGAAAAATTGGGATCAAAATAACCGATTTTCAAAGTATAACCGTTTTTTTTCAAATGAACAGGGTCGAACCTAGGAGAGAAAGGTCGAACGTGTGTGTTTTCGGTCGAATCTGATATTTTTAGGTCGAACGTGGTTATTTTGTAGGTCGAACCTAGAAGTTGTGATTGTTGTGCTGTACATTCGACCATATTTGGTACATTCGACCCTACGGGAGGTTGAAAGTGGGAATTTAGTGGTCGAAAGTGAGTTTGTTTGTTATATTCTACATTCGAGTCAGCAGGAAGGGTCGAACATGGAACTTTTCCACATTCGAACCCACGTTTATTGAAAAGGGTCGAACATGGAAGCTGATCAAAAAGTTTTCTAAGTGTTTCGCATGCCGGACTTCGTAGACGATATGTGGAACTTTCCAACAACACCGAGGCCTAATACTACACAACAACAACACGTTACTATGGATCCTTGGACTGTAGCTGCACAAAAGACGAACAGTCAACCATCTCAGCCTATCAATTACCTCGCAATGACTAGTTCGATGCCACAGAATGTTGATCAACCCCCACAACAACCCATGAATGATTATTGGGGAGTTGCAGCAGCCGCGGTACACTCTCAAACTACCAATGCTATTTCTACTTTAATTAATGATTTGTCTTCAGGTGGCGAGAGTTGTCCACCAAAGCTGATGGAGATGCTGAATTACAATCAATGGCGCAAAAAGTTCAAGATTCATTTGGAGGGAAAGGGAATGGAAGGCACCGAGGCATGGCAAACGATTGCTAAGGGTAATGTTGCACCGGTTTTGGAGAATATAGGTGGACCAGTTCCGTTGGAGTGTTTAGCTGAGGATGAAAGGAAAAATTTGCAGTGGAGAAGAAGGCGTTCTCCCATCTATCTCAAGCTATTAAAACAGGTCTTCCACATCAGTTTGGATCTTGCACAACTTCCAAGAAGCTTTGGGATATGTTGAAGAATCATCATGATGGAAATGAGAAAACCAGAAAGTTGAGAATGGAGGAATTGAGAAAAGAATTTGAGAACTTCAGCTATGTGGGAAATGAAACTTTGAAGGAATTGATTCCTCGATATTGCCATCTTTTGACTGAACTATCAAATTATGACATTAACATTCCCATGTCTGAGTTGGTGGATAAATTTGCCGATTCTCTACCACCGTATTGCAATTAACACATTGAAATTCTGAAAGAGAAAGATGCTTATCAATATTGTGTTGATGCACGTTTTGCGACTAGTGCTATTGGATAACACATTCTATTATGTTTTGATGAATTCGTAGGGCCGAAGGTGGATATTAAAGGGTCGAAGGTGGCTGATAATGGTCGAAGGTGAATGATACTGGTCGAATATGGAAGCCTGAATTGCAATGTGCTGATTCGCCCATTTGGAGGGGCGAACCTACACATTCGACCCTTAGGGGGGGGGGGGGCTGCAAATGTGCAAGCCTATATAAACTGAAATTTTGATTTTAATGTTAACTTTTGTCATTTGTGTTCCCCATCCGACCTATATTTCTCTCTAGTGTTCTAAGCTTTTCTGAAAAGTGTTTAATTCATTGCAAACAACGTTTTGTAGGATTAATTGATATTGTTTATTAATGAAATGGATCTTAAAAGGTGACTTGTGTGTTTTGTCCATATTATTATCGTTTCGTAACTGATTTAGGGATTCCGCAACTAAATTGGTAGACTGGTTTGATCAAACTACTTGTTTTCTTGACAAAACGATCATCCACAAAGCGGTATCAGAGCCTATATGGATCAAAAAACTACGAATTGATAGTTTTTGAGCTGATTTGGATCCAAAATTGATCAAAAAATTTTTTTTTTTGAATGAACAATGGTTTTTGATGAAAATTGATTGATTCGGACTAGTTTTCACCGATAAAATCAAGAATTCTCTTTATTAAACTTGTTTCAAATCAATTCCGAAGCAAAACCTGCAAAACATCATCAAAATCCATCAACTTTTGAAAAATTGGGATCAAAATTACTGATTTTCAAAGAATAACCGTTTTTGAAATGAACAAGGTCGAACCTAGGAGAGAAAGGTCGAACGTGTGTGTTTTAGGTCGAATCTGAGATTTTTAGGTCGAACGTGGTTATTTTGTAGGTCGAACCTAGAAGTTGTGATTGTTGTGCTGTACATTCGACCATATTTGGTACATTCGACCCTACGGGAGGTTGAAAGTGGGAATTTAGTGGTCGAAAGTGAGTTTGTTTGTTATATTCTACATTCGAGTCAGCAGGAAGGGTCGAACCTGGAACTTTCCCACATTCGAACCCACGTTTATTGACAAGGGTCGAACATAGAAGCTGATTAAAATGTTTTCTAAGTGCATTTCGGACTTCGTAGACGATATGTGGAACTTTCCAACAACACCGAGGCCTAATACTACACAACAACAGCACGTTACTATGGATCCTTGGACTGTATCTGCACAGAAGACGAACAGTCAACCATCTCAGCCGATCAATTACCTCGCAATGACTAGTTCGATGCCACAGACTGTTGCTCAACCACCACAACAACCCATGAATGATTATTGGGGAGTTGCAGCAGCCGCGGTACACTCTCAAACTACCAATGCTAATTAATTAATGATTTGTCTTCAGGTAGCGGGAGTTGTCCAGCAAAGCCGATGGAGATGCTGGAGTACAATTGTAACATTCTTGTTTTTTTTGTTATATATATTACATCATCATTAAAATTAAAATGGAAAGTGAATTTTGTCTATGAATGCTTCACGACAAAAAAAAAAACATAAATAAAAGAATAGTAAAATTTGGAAATACTTATATGTATTTAATTTGGAAATACTTATATGTATATGGGTTTCGCTCCGATTGTTCCGGCGACTACGAACAACATTAGCTCTTAGTTGTCGAACCTACCATAGATTGAACTATATAACTACATGTCTACGTTTAAAGCCATGCACGAATTAATGGATACAACTAGTTTGTCAACGTTCTTTTTGTTTTCTTGGCTAGATATACACTCTCATGGATAATTAAGTTTAGAAGGTTTATTTAAATGGTTATCTTATAATGATTTTCTTTTAAATTCACTTTTGAGTCTCTACACTTCTGCTTCCTAGTGGAATGGGTTATTTATTACTCTTTTAATTTGGAGTTTATATATATTAATAATAAATAAATTTGTAGTCTCAAATAATCTAGAATCAAAATTTTAATAAACGAATCCTATATTTGGTTGTTATGTAAGTTTTGAATTTGATTATTATTATTATTATTATTATTATTATTATTATTATTATTATTATTATTTTCGGCTTTAAACGTTTAAATAAAACTTATGAGGATTCGGGGGCTAATTACTAGGATATGAATCTTGTCGCCGGATAATCAACAAGCCAACAATTCATATAGCGAGTTAATGTCTATAAAACTCAATTTTAAAAATATAGGTTCAAGCAAATTTCTTTGATTCTTGTAGAATTTCTTACAAGCTCATCATCACAATCAAGGTGAGTATATTGTTCCCATTTTTCATGTTTTACTCTTTTGGGGCTGTTCATGTACACTATGACTAAATGTTATTTTTCACTAAATGCAATTCTCATGTGTGTTTGCGTTATGCTAATTTGTGTGTCTATGGCTTGTCAAAATCATTAACCTTTGAGGGCCTGGCATTTCTATGAATAGTACTATGGTATTTACCCTTGTGACTCTGTTGAGAGTCCTTGTCATTTCTATGTATTTCATTACATACTATATATATCTGCTTATCTTTACATAGGGTTGATTTTGAACGGATATTACTTATTACATAATTGCAAATGGTACCGCACATGAATTGCTAAACACTTTTATTACTATAATTATTCAAACAGGGTATGCTCACCAATACATTTTGTATTGACCCAATCATTTTCGTACATGTTTCAGGTTCTATGAGATTACTTCCAAGCGTTTGGAATTTAGACTTAGATTGAGATTACTGTATCTTAGTTTAGATTGCTAGTCGTAATTGTTATATTTCTTTCAATATATAAAATTATTAAATTCAATGTATTCAAATTTACATTTCTAGTCCATGAGCTATTGAACAATCGTCACTACGTGACACCTCGATGTTTCCGCCATCGGTTGGGGTGTTACAGATTGGTATCAGAGCCATGGTTATAGGGAATTAGGTTATTAGAATGCCTTTTAGCCTAGTCTATAACTAAGTTTACTTTCACGAGTCCCCTCGTTTATATTTCTCTTATTTCTTATATTTTCTTTCAAGATATTTTCGTTATGATTATTTCTCGTTATTCTTTCGATATTTTGTTTGGCGAAGAAAACACTCGTATTTCACAAACGAAACGATATCATCAAGTTAGGAGTGGTATCCATACCTTGGTGATTAGTTTCATTCCTCTATATGTTATTTATCTTAGGAATATATCTTTGAGATAGGAGTGACATCCACATCTCAAAGAGTATTTCCTTAAAAAAGGAACTTAACCACTAAGCTGGGAGTGATATCCTTAACTTAGTGATTGGTTTCATTCCACAATCGTTTTCAATTTTGAAATACATCTTTGAGTTAGGAGTGAAATCCACATCTCAAGGATCTATTTTTGCATCTCGTTTTTAACCCCGCTAAAGTTTTGGAATTTACTAGTGATGGGGCACGTGCAATCTGGAAGGATGAGCGCCTGTATCCTGAGTTTTCTGTCTAGGATTGGCATTTCGCATAAATCCCAATCAGACGAGGGACCCGTATGCCGACTTGGGAACTCTCGGGATGAGCATTCACTTATAGGCTAAAGTACGCCCCCCACAAATCACTAATAACATTTCAATTACTTTAGTTAGTCAAAATTTCCTATGGAAACAATCTCAATGTTTTATGATATTGATATTTATGTTTTGTTCACGTCATTTTAAATCTTGGTCTTTTTAAAAACACATTAGATTTACACATACTTCATGGAATTGTTTCATTTTGCATTTTTAAAACTTGTGTTGCATATTTTAAAGGTCAAATGTAAACCTTTTGTTTTTATATGACGTATCCAATATATGTTTTCAAGAGAAATTTGCAACTAATAATAAGCCTTATAACACTTTTCAAACTTGACATCTCGTAAACACGTGAAAATGTGTATTTACAAAGATTTTTTAAATGAACCTATTTTGAATCTAAAACACACTTCGGTTACTAAAAAGTTATCCTCATGCATTACTACTATTCTTTCAACTATATCACAACGATTGCGCAAACTACGTTTTTGATAAACGCAAATTTATCCTATTACACTCGCACACTTTCAATCGCAAAACTTTTGGTTTAAACAATGGACATACCCTCTTATTCGAATGTTACTAAATGTCTTTTATAGTATAACGCATATATGTAAAATTACTAGATTTTAACTCGCATGCCAGTAGGCTATACACCTGTTCCATGCACACTCGTCTGCCATAAATTTCAATATTTTATTTTTGCACCACTTTATTCATAGTTATTTCTAGCACGTTATTTGTGATTATTTTCACACTGCTTATTTGCAAGAGTTCAACTCATTTACTTCCATTTTGTGCAATTGAGCAATTTACTCGATTTATATTATACTATTCTTACAATCGAAATTTTATGCGATACTTATATACTTGCGCATATTTGGTATGCATATTTTCCCTGTTTTGAGCAAAACCCTGTTAGACTCACATTATTTTGATCATCGTCATGGCCAACGAACATACTAGTTGATAACTCGTATGGGATCTAAGCCAGTGCCCACGTACGACTCGGATTAGAGTATTTATTTAATCCGAGGGGAACGGTGTAAATCTCAGAGTTTTTCAGTATAGGTGTTTAGAGCCTAATGATGTGAACATAAATTTACCAGTTAAAGGTGAACCTGAAAGGGAAAAACCTCTAACCCTGTCTTATACTTACATGTTATTCTCATTACGGTTAAAGGGAAAACCCGAAAGGGAATGACCTCTAACCATGTCATGATTGAACATTATTTCATTACAGTGGCTATTACATATTGGTTGCACGCATTTATTTCTTGTTAAGGTTATGGAAAAGCATAACACCTTAGTGTAAGGTAAATCGGTGATTACGGTCCGGAACGCAATCATGGGTTTACAGGTACATGAGGGTGGTGTGTAATTCTATTTAGGCTATTGGTAGACAATCAGTAGGAGTCCAAAGTATCGGGAGTGTGGTGGGTTAGCTGCGGTACACCCTATATATAAGCATAAATGATACTGCGGGAGCGGACTAGGAGTCTAACCAAGAACCTACCCATTACTACCTTTTCCTTAGATCGTTGACTAATAGCTAGCATTTTCGATAAGAACATTTTACATAAGTTTCAATTAGTTTTGTTGGAACCTTTCTTGTTGACCACCTCTTCAGAAACCCTTGAACTTTGTATACTCTTACACTCTCTGTTAGTCGAAATCCTGTTACCTGTCTTTAATAAAATTAGGTCAGAAACCTTTCTAAAGTAGGGGAGACTACTATATCAGCACCGTGTCCTGACTAGTTACATAATCTCCCAAACCTTGTAAATTCTCAACTTCCTAGCCTCGAGTCAAATGCCAAAGATTTTTAAACCTTTCGCTTTGGATAACTAGTTTAAACTTTTTCAAATTTATGACTGATGAATTCCTTAAAACTTACTTGCCCTTTTCAAACTCTTTTGTTTCATGGAAACTTTCACTTTAAAGTAATTTCGAGACGAAATTTTCTAAAGTAGAGGAGACTGTAACATTCTTGTTTTTTTTGTTATATATATTACATGATCATTAAAATTAAAATGGAAAGTGAATTTTGTCTATGAATGCTTCACGACAAAAAAAAAAAAAAAAAAAACATAAATAAAAGAATAGTAAAATCATAAAAAACATTCTCTTCTTTGATGGGCATGAACCAGACGTTTTTTTTATTTCTTTGTAACCACAAACATTTAACCCATTTAATAAAATTAACTCATCAATCAAGAACTAAATTAATTATGTTGTCCATTTTAGAGTAACACCCACATGAATGAGCACTCAATAAGAGATTAAATCTCATTAAAAAATCCAACTGTTAGTATACAAAACAATCGGAGCATCTCTTCCTCTTGACACCCTTGCTGCCATGTTCATTATTTTTCGAACCAGACACCGTCAGTTGTCCATCCTTTGAATACCCTCATAACCACCATGAACTATTGATAACCAGCCATGCAGAACTCCATCAATCCGAACTAAAGAACCGGTAATAACCACCGCCATGCACCACACCTCGGCTTTACCACCATGACTAATCGCCACCTATATTGTACCGTCGTTCAACCATTCGTTTTCTCCTTCAAGCCCTGTTTTGTATAGTGTTAACCATATATGACCATATTGAATGACACCATTGTGATTAACCCTTCATATATTTATCCGCCGCCGCTACCATCAATCCAAATCAGACGTGTCGCCATATTGCAATCGGATGAGTGTGATTGTTCGATTTTTTTTCGCTTCTGTATAACCACTCTTGACTTTTGTCAGTGACTGAAATACGATTGAACTTCAACAAGGTACCTTAATATAACCGTCATTTAATTTGGAAATACTTATATGTATATGGGTTTCGCTCCGATTGTTCCGGCGACTACGAACAACATTAGCTCTTAGTTGTCGAACCTACCATATATTGAACTATATAACTACATGTCTACGTTTAAAGCCATGCACGAATTAATGGATACAACTAGTTTGTCAACGTTCTTTTTGTTTTCTTGGCTAGATATACACTCTCATGGATAATTATGTTTAGAAGGTTTATTTAAATGGTTATGTTATAATGATTTTCTTTTAAATTCACTTTTGAGTCTCTACACTTCTGCTTCCTAGTGGAATGGGTTATTTATTACTCTTTTAATTTGGAGTTTATATATATTAATAATAAATAAATTTGTAGTCTCAAATAATTTAGAATCAAAATTTTAATAAACGAATCCTATATTTGGTTGTTATGTAAGTTTTGAATTTGATTATTATTATTATTATTATTATTATTATTATTATTATTATTATTATTATTATTATTATTATTATTATTTTCCGCTTTAAACGTTTAAATAAAACTTATGAGGATTAGGGGGCTAATTACTAGGATATGAATCTTGTCGCCGGATAATCAACGAGCCAACAATTCATATAGCGAGTTTATGTTTATAAAACTCAATTTTAAAAATATAGGTTCAAGCAAATTTCTTTGATTCTTGTAGAATTTCTTACAAGCTCATCATCACAATCAAGGTGAGTATATTTTTCCCCTTTTTCATGTTTTACTCTTTTGGGGCTGTTCATGTACACTATGACTAAATGTTATTTTTCACTAAATGCAATTCTCGTGTGTGTTTGCGTTATGCTAATTTGTGTGTCTATGGCTTGTCAAAATCATTAACCAACCCTTGTGACTCTGTTGAGAGTTCATGTCATTGCTATGTATTTCATTACTACTAGCGCATACTATATATATCTGCTTATCTTTATATAGGGTTGATTTTGAACGGATATTACTTATTACATAATTGCAAATGGTACCGCACATGAATTGCTAAACACTTTTACTACTATAATTATTCAAACAGGGTATGCTCACCAATACATTTTGTATTGACCAAATCATTTTCGTACATGTTTCAGGTTCTTATGAGATTACTTCCAAGCGTTTGGAATTTAGACTTAGATTGAGATTACTGTATCTTAGTTTAGATTGCTAGTCGTAATTGTTGTATTTCTTTCAATATAATAAATTATTAAATTCAATGTATTCAAATTTACATTTCTAGTCCATGAGCTATTAAACAATCGTCACTACGTGACACCTCGATGTTTCCGCCATCGGTTGGGGTGTTACAACAATCAATGGCACAAAAAGATCAAGATTCATTTGGAGGGAAAGGGAATGGAAGGCACCGAGGCATGGCAAACGATTGCTAAGGGTAATGTTGCACCGGTTTTGGAGAATACAGGTGAACCAATTCCGTTTGAGTGTTTAGCTAAGGATAAAAAGAAAATTTTGCAGTGGAGAAGAAGGCGTTCTCCCATCTATCTCAAGCTATTAAAACAGATCTTCTACATCAGTTTGGATCTTGCACAACTTCCAAGCAGCTTTGGGATATGTTGAAGAATCGTCATGATGGAAATGAGAAAACCAGAAAGTTGAGAATGGAGGAATTGAGAAAAGAATTTGAGAACTTCAGTTATGTGGGAAATGAAACTTTGAAGGAATTGATTCCTCGATATTGCCATCTTTTGACTGAACTGTCAAATTATGACATTAAGATTCCCATGTCTGAGTTGGTGGATAAATTTGCCGATTCTCTACCACCGTATTGCAATCAACACATTGGAATTCTGAAAGAGAAAGATGCTTATCAATATTGTGTTGATGCACGTTTTGCGACTAGTGCTATTGGATTACACATTCTATTATGATTTGATGAATTCGTAGGGTCGAAGGTGGATATTAAAGGGTCGAAGGTGGCTGATAATGGTCGAAGGTGAATGATACTGGTCGAATATGGAAGCCTGAATTGCAGTGTGCTGATTCGCCCATTTGGAGGGGCGAACCTGCACATTCAACCCTTACGGGGGGGGGGGGGGGGGGGGGGGAAATGTGCAATCCTATAAAAACTGAAATTTTGATTTTAATGTTAACTTTTGTCATTTGTGTTCCCCATTCGACCTATATTTCTCTCTAGTGTTCTAAGCTTTTCTTAAAAGTGTTTATTTCATTGTAAACAACGTTTTGTAAGATTAATTGGTATTGTTTATTAATGAAATGGATCTTAAAAGGTGACTTGTGTGTTTTGTCCATATTATTATCGTTTCGTAACTGATTTAGGGATTCCGCAACTAAATTGTTAGACTGGTTTGATCAAACTACTTGTTTTCTTAACAAAACGATCATCCACAAAGTTGTATCAGAGCCTATATGGATCAAACAACTACGAAATGATAGTTTTTGAGCTGATTTGGATCCAAAATTGATCAAAAATTTTCTGTTTTGAATGAACAATGGTTTTTGATGAAAATTGATTGATTCATACTAGTTTTCACAGATAAAATCAAGAATTCTCTTTATTAAACTTGTTCCAAATCAATTCCGAAGCATAACCTGCAAAACATCAATAAAATCCATCAACTTTTGAAAAATTGGGATCAAAATAACTGATTTTCAAAGAATAACTGTTTTTTCAACTGAACAGGGTCGAACCTAGGAGAGAAAGGTCGAACGTGTGTGTTTTAGGTCGAATCTGAGATTTGTAGGTCGAACGTGGTTGTTTTGTAAGTCGAACCTAGAAGTTGTGATTGTTGTGCTGTACATTCGACCATATTTGGTACATTCGACCCTACGGGAGGTTGAAAGTGGGAATTTAGTGGTCGAAAGTGAGTTTGTTTGTTATATTCTACATTCGAGTCAGCGGGAAGGGTCAAACCTGGAACTTTTCCACATTCGAACCCACGTTTATTGAAAAGGGTCGAACATAGAAGCTGATCAAAAAGTTTTCTAGGTGTTTCGCATTCCGGACATCGTAGACGATATTTGGAACTTTCCAACAACACCGAGGCCTAATACTACACAACAACAACACGTTACCATGGATCCTTGGACTGTAGCTGCACAGAAGACGAACAGTCAACCATCTCAGCCGATCAATTACTTCGCAATGACTAGTTCGATGCCACAGACTATTGCTCAACCTCCACAACAACCCATGAATGATTATTGGGGAGTTGCAGCAGCCGCGGTACACTCTCAAACTACCAATGCTATTTCTACTTTAATTAATGATTGGTCTTCAGGTAGCGGGAGTTGTCCACCAAAGCCGATGGAGATGCTGGATTACAATCAATGGCACAAAAAGTTCAAGATTCATTTGGAGGGAAAGGGAATGGAAGGCACCGAGGCATGGCAAACGATTGGTAAGGGTAATGTTGCACCGGTTTTGGAGAATACAGGCGAACCAATTCTGTTGGAGTGTTTAGCTGAGGATGAAAAGAAAATTTTGCAGTGGAGAAGAAGGCGTTCTCCCATCTATCTCAAGCTATTAAAAGAGATCTTCTACATCAGGAGTTGGTGGATAAATTTGCCGATTCTCTACCACCGTATTGCAATCAACACATTGAAATTCTGAAAGAGAAAGATGCTTATCAATATTGTATTGATGCACGTTTTGCGACTAGTGCTATTGGATTACACATTCTATTATGTTTTGATGAATTCGTAGGGTCGAAGGTGGATATTAAAGGGTCGAAGGTGGCTGATAATGGTCGAAGTTGAATGATACTGGTCGAATATGGAAGCCTGAATTGCAGTGTGCTGATTCGCCCATTTGGAGGGGCGAACCTACACATTCGACCCTTACGGGGGGGCAAATGTGCAAGCCTATATAAACTGAAATTTTGATTTTAATGTTAACTTTTGTCATTTGTGTTCCCCATCCGACCTATATTTCTCTCTAGTGTTCTAAGCTTTTCTGAAAAGTGTTTATTTCATTGTAAACAACGTTTTGTAAGATTAATTGATATTGTTTATTAATGAAATGGATCTTAAAAGGTGACTTGTGTGTTTTGTCCATATTATTATCGTTTCGTAACTGATTTAGGGAATCCGCAACTAAATTGGTAGACTGGTTTGATCAACCTACTTGTTTTCTTGACAAAACGATCATCCACAACGTGGTATCTGAGCCTATATGGATCAAACAACTACGAATTGATAGTTTTTGAGCTGATTTGGATCCAAAATTGATCAAAAATTTTCTGTTTTGAATGAACAATGGTTTTTGATGAAAATTGATTGATTCGGACTAGTTTTCACGGATAAAATCAAGAATTCTCTTTATTAAACTTGTTCCAAATCAATTCCGATGCAAAACCTGCAAAACATCATTAAAATCCATCAACTTTTGAAAAATTGGGATCAAAATAACTGATTTTCAAAGAATAATCGTTTTTTTCAAATGAACTGGGTCGAACCTAGGAGAGAAAGGTCGAACGTGTGTGTTTTAGGTCGAATCTGAGATTTTTAGGTCGAACGTGGTTATTTTGTAGGTCGAACCTAGAAGTTGTGATTGTTGTGCTGTACATTCGACCATATTTGGTATATTCATCCCTACGGGAGGTTGAAAGTGGGAATTTAGCGGTCGAAAGTGAGTTTGTTTGTTATATTCTACATTCGAGTCAGCAGGAAGGGTCGAACATAGAACTTTTCCACATTCGAACCCACGTTTATTGAAAAGGATCGAACATAGAAGCTGATCAAAAAGTTTTCTAAGTGTTTCGCATTCCGTACTTCGTAGACGATATGTGGAACTTTCCAACAACACAGAGGCCTAATACTACACAACAACAGCACGTTACTAAGGATCCTTGGACTGTAGCTGCACAGAAGACGAACAGTCAACCAACTCAGCCGATCAATTACTTCGCAATGACTAGTTCGATGCCACAGACTGTTGCTCAACATCCACAACAACCCATGAATGGTTATTGGGGAGTTGCAGCAGCCGCGGTACACTCTCAAACTACCAATGCTATTTCTACTTTAATTAATGATTTGTATTCAGGTAGCGGGAGTTGTCCACCAAAACCGATGGAGATGCTGGATTACAATCAATGGCACAAAAAGTTCAAGATTCATTTGGAGGGAAAGGGAATGGAAGGCACCGAGGCATGGCAAACGATTGCTAAGGGTAATGTTGCACCGGTTTTGGAGAATACAGGCGAACCAATTCCGTTGGAGTGTTTAGCTGAGGATGAAAAGAAAATTTTGCAGTGGAGAAGAAGGCGTTCTCCCATCTATCTCAAGCTATTAAAACAGATCTTCTACATCAGTTTGGATCTTGCACAACTTCCAATCATCTTTGGGATATGTTGAAGAATCGTCATGATGGAAATGAGAAAACCAGAAAGTTGAGAATGGAGGAATTGAGAAAAGAATTTGAGAACTTCAGCTATGTGGGAAATGAAACTTTGAAGGAATTGATTCCTCGATATTGCCATCTTTTGACTGAACTGTCAAATTATGACATTAAGATTCCCATGTTTGAGTTGGTGGATAAATTTGCCGATTCTCTACCACCGTATTGCAATCAACACATTGAAATTATGAAAGAGAAAGATGCTTATCAATATTGTCTCAAACCCAGATATACCAATAGTCCCAAACCGGACTAGAAAACGTTTACCAAAGTTGTCTCACCCTGAGACGCATGCTTTTGAGAAAAAGTAGTGAAACTTGCCTTTGTATGCAAGCAAATAAATCCAAACTCCAAAGTAGGGTGTGCTACCGAATTTCTAGTATATGTGTCACTAAGTAAGTATATGTGTAATACCATTACACTATATAACCCGTTTGTCCAAGACGTTTAAATCTTCAAAATCGTGTAAGTGACACCTAGTGATTCTACATGCATAAGTAAACCCTACGGACTCGTTGGTGAATATGTTGGTTATCATTAGTTCTATACTTCATATGCATCTCAGAAGGGATAGGGAGCCTAATCCAGAGGGAGGCGGCGCCCCTATCCCCATACGCCGGAATCCTGGCGCCATGTTACCTCCGCAGCGCTGGCAAGGCAGAAAGTAAGCCAGCGCACAAGGTCGCCAAATTATAAGTAACACACAGCAGTTGATACGCGCGTGTGCCCACGCGCGGAATCTTCCCTTACTACTTTCAGTACGAGGTATAGAAGATCACAAAAGGAAGATTCAGTAAGGTTCCTGACAGAGTACGCGCCAACGGCAGTATGACAAGTGGCAGAGCTGGTACAACTACTACTGACAGGAACAATGACATGACTGTGCCCACGCTCCCACCATGCCGCCGTCAACAGTAACCAGCAGACATCCCCTACCACTGTCAGACGTCAAATCAGGTGGTAAAGGCAGGGTCAACAACTGTAGCCAGGGTAAGGCCGTTGTTCACCAGTCAAAGGCTGCAACGGGTCCGCCTCGAGCAACAATCATGCTGAAGCCTTACGTCACCTACAGTGATCCGCCTTTTCCCGCCATTTTACTGAAGAGCCTGGACTTGGGCCTTGGTCAGGCCCAAGTAAGGATAACTTCTCATAGGATTCTCAACCAGGCCCACGAACTCGCCTATAAATAAGGATAGTCATCTCCTTGAAGAAGGATCCGAAAATTACTCATTGTAACCTAATACTAGTCTCTTGTAATATTCAATCATTAATAATACTCCGGCTAGTTACAGTGGACGTAGGTCACTTCCGACCGAACCACTTACATCTTGTGTTATTACTCACTTAGCTCACACACATACACTCATTATTCTCATACGGGTTAAACCTAGAGGTTTGGGTAAAGGATTAAACCTGACGTTACGTAAGTATAAACCACACGGGGATTAGTGATAATCACCGTGATACTTATTGTTTCTTCATTGGCGCCATCCAACGGTTAGAACAGCTCTTTTCTTCATCTTTTAAACCCACCCATGGCTGAACCCAACCCTAACACTTCTGTCATTAACCGAGCCGGGGAAGGTGACACTCAATCCCCGGAGAACCAAACCACTCCACACACTGTAGTCAAACAACCCACCGCACGACAACAGTGGTGCCGGTTCAGAGGAGGACCCAGACTAGTGGCTCCTCCGTCAGAATTCTAAGAGTGCTGCGATCTACCAGCGAAAACTCTTACAATAAGCGAAAAAGAAGGGCAAAGCCCTCACTTATGATACCCCGTCAAAAAAGGGGTATAGAAAGAAAGACTCGGTTGCTCACGGTGATGGTCGTAGCGGGGAGCTCGGCGGAGACGCTAGAGCTCAGGGCTACGCAAAATCACGCGATGAATCTGATGGCTATGAGTCGTCTAGCAGCGACTCCAGCTTCAAAGGAAAGAAACACAGTCACCGTTCACGTCACAACGACGAGGACGATGACTTGGTTAAGCCATTCAGGCCAAAAACCTTCCTCGAAAAATCAAAGTTCGTCGCTCGCATAGCGACAGCCAAAATCCCAAGGAAAGCTAAGCTTCCCAGCAGCATCGGTAGATACGATGGCCTGCGTGACCCTGATGACCATGTGCATGATTTTGAATGCGCGGGAATGTCGGTCGAATGGCCCGTCCAGGTCTGGTGCCACTTGTTCGCCCAGACCTTGACGGGTGCAGCCAGAGTCTGGTTCGATAACCTCCCCGCGGGGAGCGTTAAGGACTTCGATGACCTCACCGAAAAATTCGGCAATCATTTCTCACACTTGCGCAAACACAAAAAAGATAAGGCGCATATTCTGTTATGCCGCCGGTATGATCACGAGTCAATCGAAGATTTTATCATCCGGTTCAACAAAGAGGCCTTGCAAATAGGCTGTGGGGAGGAACTCACGCGGGCAGCGTTCATACATAATGTGCGCAGCCCGGAGCTCATGAAGTGCCTTACAGGCAAGGATGGCATTCCGGAGTCCTGGGATGATCTCATCCACTCTGCAAAAATATATGCCTCCTCCGAGAAATCCTTCAACCAGATGCATGGCTTCCAACCGCAACACCATAATAATAATAATAATAAACACAAAAACAAATCTGTTTGGAGCCGCATCTCAGGCACCGCTGACGAGGGAATGTATTCCCCCGCTGGCGATGCCCGCCGACTCATTAGTACAAAATAATCGCGGGACCAGCGTGGACACTCCAAGAAAAACCACGATTGGACCCCGCTAACAAAAACACCATCCCAGGTCTTAAAAACTGAGCAAGTCACGTTGAAGGAAATCCCCTTGGGAAAGAAGGAATGTATACAGAAGCAAGTTCTGTGAGTATCACAATGACTTCGGTCATCTCACAAATAACTGTTACAGCTTGAAGATGGAGATCGAGACCGCGCTGAAGTCTGGTCAGCTCGGCCATTTAGTAAAGAACATTCACCGTGCTGGCAAAGGTCAGACAGGTGACGAAAACCAAGGTGAGGGGTCACGAAAGAAAATCCGGGACCTCAACACTCATGCCGCCACGCTCATCCCTCGTCATCACTGCAACATGACAAAGCGTGGCAAAAACAACCAGCACGGGAAGCGCACCCGTGTGCAACCACTTGACGACTCGTGGAAAGAGGCTGACGTCCTCATGCCAAAAGTCAAAGGCGGTGCCTCCTGCACCGCCCCACTTGTCATAACCGCAATCTTCGGACACTACTGCATGCGGTACATGTTCCTGGACGGCGGAAGTAGCACTGACATCATGTACGAGCAGTGTTTTCAACAGCTGGATGAAGAAGACAAAGCAAAGCTTGTACCAGTTAATGAGCCCATCTCTGGTTTCATCCACGAGACCATCATGCCGCGGGGCATGCTCTCCATGCCAATCACATGGTCTAACGGCACCCATGAGCGCACGGAGATATGCGACTTCATGGTCTTGCCAGCCACCTCCAATCATGATATACTCTTGGGTCGGGAAGGCATCGCGCGTTTTAACGCTAATGCTTCCACGGCGCACGCGATGGTGGGCTTCCCAACCAGGACAGGCATTGCCTTTATTCGGGGTAACAAAGACTGCCATGTGGCATAAACCGCCAAACCCCCAAAAATGGTCAAGACAAACGCCCGCACTGAGCCGGAAAAATGGGTACTCAACCCTAAATTTCCGGAGCAAACGGTGGTCATTGGCCATGAAATCTCCGAGACCATACATAATCATTTGAAGCAGCTCTTAATCAGCAACATGGATGTCTTTGCATGGCAACCGACAGACATGGTCGGTGTCCCCCGCGAAATAGCGGAACACAGACTCAACGTCTACTGCTCCGTAGAGCCAATAGTACAAAAGAAGCGCAGTATGGGCCCGGAGAAAACAAAGGCCATGAACGAACAGGTCACCGAGCTTCTCAACGCGGGCATTCTGCGCCCCATCTGATACCAAACTTGGGTGGCCAACCCCGTCTTGGTAGCAAAAGCTAATGGAGGGTGGCGCGTGTGCGTCGATTATAAGGATATCAACAAGGCGTATCCTAAGGATTGTTATCCTTTGCCGGAAATTGATCTAAAAGTGGATTCTCTCGCCCCTTATCGGTTTAAGTGTTTCTTGGACGCATATAAAGGGTACCACCAAATTCAAATGGCTAAAGAAGACGAAGACAAAACAGCGTTCCGCACCGACGCGGGTATCTTCTGTTACACTAAGATGCCCTTCGGCTTGAAGAATGCGGGAGCTACATACCAGCGCCTAATGGACACGGCCTTTATCAATGAAATCGGCGTACGGCTTGAAGTGTACGTCGATGACCTTGTAATCAAAAGCAAGGAGGAAGGTGACATGCTCCGGGATATTCAACAAACGTTCAATCAGCTGCGTAAAGTGCGCATGAAACTGAACCGGAGCAAATGTTCATTCGGGATGGAAGAAGGCAAGTTCCTGGGTGTCATAGTGACACGGGATGGTTTCCGCGCCAACCCGGAAAAAGTGCAAGCCATCGAAAGAATGTCGTCACCCGCCCCCATCAAAGAAGTACAAACACTGATGGGCCGCCTCGTTGCCCTCAACCGATTCCTGTCCAACTATGCTTCAAAGTCGTTCCCGTTCGTGGCACTTTGAAAAATTGTCTGAAAAAGAGCAGCTTCCGCTGGACCCCAGAGGCAGAATCAGCATTCCAAGCAATGAAGCAGTGCCTAATGAATCTTCCGACGCTAACAGCACCTCTCCCCAAAGAACCACTCACGCTCTACTTGTCTGTCACCGGGCGGGCAATAGGCGCGGTCCTAATGGTTGATCGCAAGGGCGTGCAAACACCAATCTACTACATCAGTCGCACGTTGTTAGATTCGGAAACAAGGTACACAATCATGGAAAAGCTGGTCCTCGCTCTCATCCATGCATCTCGAAGACTGCGCAGGTATTTCCAAGGCCATCTGATAAATGTTCTCACAGACTATCGGATAAACGACATACTCGCCAAACCCGAGCTATCGGGCCGCCTGGCGAAGTGGGCCATTGAGCTGGGGGAACATACGATCAATTACAAGCCCCAGCCCGCAATCAAAGGACAAGTCCTCGCGGACTTCGCCACAGAAATACCCAAGGATAAAGTCAAAGAATGCCAAGCAGCAGAATCACCCGCGCCGGTACAAGACCCGTCGCAAACGTGGTCCCTCTACACAGACGGGATCTCCAACGACGACGGTGCCTGCGCAGGGTTGCGCCTCATCAGCCCAGATAAACACGAGTTCACATACGCCATCCGCCTCGACTTCAAAAGTACAAATAATGAAGCGGAATACGAAGCGTTGCTGGCAGGCCTCCACATTGCGGAAAAAATGGGGGCCAGGCACGTGGAGGCACACGTGGACTCACTACTTGTCGCACGGCAGATTAATGGATCCTACGATGCAAAGGACAACACCATGGCTTTGTACCTGGAACAAGCCAAACAACTCATGAGCCGATTTGACTCCTGCACGGTCGAACATATCCGGCGCAGCGAAAACAAACCGGCTGACGCACTAAGCAAAATGGCATCCACGGTCTTTGAACACATGGCCAAAGAAGTCCGAGTCGAAGTTCTAAATAAACCATCTGTCCCACCCCGACAAGTGAACGTCATCCAAACAGGCAATGCGTCCTGGATGACCCCAATCAAGGCTTTCCTATCCTCCGGCAACTTGCCTGATGACAAGTCAGAAGCCCTGAAGATTAAACACAAGGCTCTACACTATCAACTTGTAGACGATACCTTGTATCGCCGTTCCTACCTAGGGCCACTGCTGCGTTGCGTAGACTCCGCAGACGCCTCCTTCCTGATCAATGACATACACGAGGGAACATGCGGGTTGCACGCATGCCCAAGGATGGTAGTGGCAAAGTTGATGAACGTAGGGTATTATTGGCCGGGCATGCACGTGGACGCGGTCAATGAATTGCGCAAATGTGACAGTTGCCAACGTCACGCCCCAAACACCCTGCGCCCCAAAAACAACCTAGTACCTGTCTCGGCAGCATGGCCATTCCAGAAATGGGCCATCGATCTAGTAGGCCCATTCCCAACAGCACAGGCAACGTAAAGTATTTAATCGTCGCCATCGATTACTTTACAAAATGGGTCGAAGCAAAACCTCTGGCTAAGATCGACGGCGCACATGTCAAGAAATTCATCTGGGAATTCATTATCTTTAGATTTGGCCTGCCAATGCAACTGGTAAGCGACAATGGCACAGAATTTGAAGACCAATCCCTACAAGAATGGTTGGCCGAAATGGGCGTTCATCAAATATTCATGTCAGTTGCGCACCCGTAAGGCAACGGTCAAGTCGAAAGGGCCAATCGCACGATCGTAGAAGGCATCAAAGCACGCCTTGGAACCAAGATAACAGGGTGGGTAGACGAACTGCCCCATGTATTATGGGCTTACCGTACCCTAACTAAAACCAGCAACGGCGAAACGCCGTTCAGCATAACATATGGTTCCGAAGCGGTCATTTCCGCAGAAATTGCTTGCCCCTCCGCGAGAGTATTGATGGCCGAAACAAGGGACAACGATAAAGAACTCCGCTTGAACCTCGATCTACTAGAAGAACGCCGCGATCTTCCAGCCATCAAAGAGGCCAAATACAAGACACAACTAGAGCGCTATTACAATAAGCGTGTCAAAGAATCAGCATTCAAGGTCGGGGACTACGTTTTCCGAAACAATGAAGCTTCCAACGCCGAGAAGGCTGGAAAACTAGCTCCTACTTGGGAAGGTCTATACAAAGTACAAGAAGTATTGTGCAAAGGCGCTTACGCGCTAGAAAGATTGGATGGCACACCTATCCCACGATCTTGGAACGGTGCGCAACTGCGGCGCTGCTATTTGTAACATACTTGTAATACGGCTACACATGCCGTTCTACCTATCAATGAAAAATGGTTTCCTGTATCTGTATTTCTACTTGTTTTTTCCGCGCTAGGGTCTTCAAGACTTGGACAAAACCTATGTCGGACCAACACTGCTGACTATCAAAGCAATGCAAGTCTTCAAGACGCGCCTTGAGCGCGTCGGACTTGCACAAACTTGCGCACAACACAGCACAATACGGTCTTCAAGACAGGTTTACTTGCCGGACCTAATTGACGCGCAAAACATGTATATGTGCAAAACCCTTGTCTTCTAGACTTGTTAAACACAAGTCGGACAAAAGGAACGCATACTACACAAAAGCGAAGTCAAGGGTCTTATAGGCAAGGCTCTTACGAGCCCAACTCGGACTCTATGGCACAAGTCGCACCTCGCTACAGTCTTCAAGGCAAAAGTATAAACACTTAGACACCGGACTGTCTAGCCAGGCGCGCGCCCTAACTTCTACTTACACACCGGGTGACGACTTGGTTAAATAAGTACACAGAAGTTAGAGTGAGAAAGTCACATGATATAACAAACCACAAATCTTTCATTAATCTACGGGAATTAAAAACCTTTTCATATTTACAAGTAGTTACAAGACATCAAAAATACAGGCGCCTATTCATCATGAAAGGTGGAGGTACCCTCGCCGGAAGCCTTCTGGCGCGCCTCTTCTTGACGCTTCCGCTCCGCTTCCCGCGTCAGCTCATCAGATTTTTCTATAAAGTACTTAAGGGCAGCAGGAGGGTCCGCATTACGATTGCAGTCAGCAATCACTTGAAGGATGGGGAAGTCAACCCTCTCAAATTTGACTAGCTCTGCTTCATACTCCTCCTTCAAGGGCATCCCGTAATGCTCCGCGAGGTCAAGGCGCCCATCATTCTGAGCCGCCAAGAAACCATCCTCATAACCCTCCCCGTACCCATAAGCTTGGGCGCTGGTAGCTATAGTAGCAACTTGATCGCCCAACTTGGGCTCCTGCCAGAAACGCTTAAAGATCTGAAAGAAGACAAACAGTTAGCAATAAATGACAATCAAAAGACAAGTCAAGCAAGAAGGAAACTAAGGATACTTACCCCCTCAATCCCAGCAGTCATTAGCCAGCGGATAAAGTCCTGCATTTGACCCTGAACAGCCACCGCCTCCTCTAAGAGCCTCCTCGTGGCTTCACATTCTTTGACGGCGGCGGAACGGGCCTGCTCAGAGGAGCCAAGATCTTGCTCCAGATCCTCCTTTGCATTCAGGATCTGGGCCCTCTCCTGTTCCAAAAAGGAGACGCGCTCAGTAGCTTCAACGAGTTGGACATCTTTAGACTCAAGCTCCAAGCGCTTCTCCACATACTTGGCAGTTCTTTCAGAAAGGGCCTTGGATTTCTCCTCAAGCTTTCGGGTCTCAGCCTGCCTTGCCTCTTGAGCCTTAGCCAGAAGCTCCTTTAAGCGCATAGTATCTTCATTACTGCGCTTCCAAGACTCCGACCACTGCCGCCTCTCCGCCGCCGCATCCCCTTCAAGTTTGGCTACCTTCTCTTCAGCTTCATGGTCCCGACGACGATACTTGGAGATTTCCGCCTTGAAGGCAGCCTCCCTTTCTGCGAGGCCCGCCTTCTTCGACTTCAGGCGCTCAATGTCGCGCCACAGCGCCGCATCACGACGGCGCAATGAGTCCACCATGGACAGTTGAGTTGCCTGGTTCACACATAAAGCTGAAATCAAGTCAGGACGACTCAACATATCCTGGTGAGTGCGCTCATAGGGAGACACCACCTCACTAACGAACTCTTCGGCAGCCAGAGAGTTGGAAAATAATGTATTCTCCCTGACTGCCCAGCGAGGGCGCCAAATGGCATCACCGCCTGCCCAGGAAGAGCCATCATAGGCTGGTTCCCTCCCACCAGCGCTAGAAGACTCACGCCTAGTCTGGCGTGTGCTCTGCCCAGCACTCCCGCCACCCGTCTCCAAGAGTGCCCTCTCGAAGCCATCACTTTCATGAGCCATCCCTTGAGCCTCAACATCGGAGCGCTCTTTGGCCTCCTTCTCCTTCAAGAGGCAGGCTTTTTCCTCCAAGAATTGTTGCTCTTGGAGACGTAGGCGCTCCGCCTCAGCCTGTTTCTCCGCCTCAGCCTTTTTCTTAGCTTCATTGGCGGCAGCAATCTTCTCAGCCTCGAGCCTCCGAAGGGCTTCATTGGCCGCCTCCTATTTTTGCACCTCCTCCTTCTCCCTCCAAAGCCTCTCCTCTTCAATACTAGCCGCCTCAGCGGACGGAGACACAGGAGGAGGAGTAGGGATAATCTTGGGCGCAACTGCAACAAAGGAAAATAAACATACTGAAGGCGGAACAAAGGAAAAAACTTGAAGAATAATGAAAGAAACTCACGAGGCGCCTTCTTCTTAATCAGCTTCTGGAACAGAGGCTGATGAGTAGGGGCAACGCCAATGCCCACAGAGAACACCGGCGCGACCCCCTTGCCCTCCACCACCGGGGGAAGTCGACTTCTCCTTACCAACATCCCCAAGGGTAGCCTTGGGGGCAGTAGCTGTTTCAGAGGGTTGTGTAACACCCTCACCCCCCTCACCGCCAGTAGGCATAGAAGGTGCATCCTTTGATGTAGCAGCGCTGCTGGTAGTGGCGCTGGTGGAACGCTTCTTCCTCTTCCGCAGCTTTGAGGAATCATTTTCATCCTCATCCTCAGAAGCGGGCCCATCTCGTCTTCGACGGCGCCCCTTGATAACCTCCCCTACTAAAGCGGAAGACTCTGAGTCAGAACCAGAAACAGGCTTCACCCCATATTTATGTTTCCGCGGAGCGTGCTTCCATCGACCACGCCCCGCAAAAGCCTTCACAGGCTGAACAACCTCTACTGAAGAATCAGTAGACTCATCGCCAAAAAGGCTAACGAACAAGGGATCACAAGACTCACCAGTGGTGCAATAAGGCTTGGGCGCGCTGGTAAGGTCTGGATAGTAGAAGCGAGCAGCAAGCTCTTCCAAACAAGACACCTGGCCCTCAGCCAACGCCCTCCACTTGATACCCTTCTCCTCGCGGGCGGCATAAAATTGAAATTTGCTCACACCTACAGTTGCAACACAGTTAGTAAGACTTCATAAAAGAAACAAGCATATGTAAAAGAAGGCACTTACCCTCCTGAGCTATATAGGGCTCCTTGCCCGCTCGAATGCCAACCCGGCTCAGACCCAGTAGGAGGAAAATCCCCTCCGTCAAACCCTTGATCTCCAACTTCATTGCGTTGGAGGTAAGAGTAACAAACCAAGGCTGCGCCTTGTAATCCTTCAACACCGCCATATCTGCCACTTGTTGCCCATCGGCAATCACCTTCCATGGCAGCCCAACAGGAATAACACCCCTCTTAACGAAGAAGAACCTCTCCTTCGCCCAGTGCAGAGATTTAGGGGTGTTGGTAGCCATCGGCGGCACCTTTGGGCGGGGCTTGAAAGAGAACCACATCTCATCCCGCGCAAGAAAATAAAATACATTAAACCGCTCCACGGTCGGTTCAATCTCCAGCGCACGGCAAGCGGCCTCAAAATGGACTAGCCTCAGCATCCGAAAGGCAGTCAGTTGTGTGGGCCCAAACACCATAAGCCACCAACGTATCTATCTGGAAGCGGGTGCAAGGAAGGCTGAACCCACACTTATTGAAGTGGGCCTCGTACAAGGCAATTTGCCCACTATCAGTAGATAAAATGGTATCGGCCGGAGACGGTAACACCGGTTCCCATTCCGGCAAGATCCCATATACCTTGCAAAACTCGTCAAATGAAGTCTGATTCCAAACACAATAAGTGTTGGTCATCAGCTTCCTCTCCTTGATCTTACCTTGTTCCACCGTCACCTCCTCTTCAACCTCCTCCACCACCGGCCCCTTACCCAAAGCATCCCCAGAGGGCGACTGACTCACAGACAAGTCAGACATTTTGTAACAAGAAAAATAAATAAATAAAGAAAGAAGTCGGAAACTGGGAAATTAACCGGAAAACTTGAAGATCCACCGGAATCTTCAACGGAAAACTTGAAGTTGGAGATGAATGTTAAGAACGAAGGTAAGACAACAACAAGAACAATGACAAGAAGATGACCAAATGCGAAGTTTCAACAATAAATCTTCAAGATTATGAAAATCTCTGAAGATTGAACGGATGCTTCAAAGGTTCACCGGAGAAGAGAGGAAGAAGAGAAAAGGAATATGAAAGGAAATGTGAGAGAGTAACCGTTCATGGAGTCTCAATGAGACTTATATACTCATTGCATTAATGACGGTGGGACCCACTGGGTTAAACAAACCGTCACAACTTTTTCAAATTCAAGAGCCCAGATGACGCCATGTGTTGCATGCGTCAACAAACGGCCCAGATCAACACTGGGAACCGCTCCAAGCTGTCACTCCGACGGATGGGCGACACATGTCAACAGATGTCACCTTTTCAAAATGTCAAGCGCGTGGACAACCACGCACCTGACAAAATACCCGTGCCCCATGACACGTGGCACCATCTGAACCACAAGGAAGCCAGTTGGAGCGCGTGACGGCACACGCACCTGACACTAGACAAAAGGTTGGTAACTGCACCATGATGATGTGACTCACACCAGTCAGCACAACAGACAACACCGTGACACGTCAGCAACCCTTAAACTTCCCTCTGAAGAAACCGATCATTCGAATGCCAGGCGCATTAACTCCAATTTATGAGAGACAAATTGATTGCCAATGATTCCAAATTTATTACAACTCTAGACCCGCATTAATCACTCAGGCACATTCATTTCAGATGCGCAGAGTTGACGTAAAAGCAAAAAAGTCGTTCCCCGCCCAACTCCCTCACAGGTCATGGCGGAGCACGTCCTCCCCAGCGCAAATTTGACGTAAAAGCAAAAAAGACGTTCCCCGCCCAACTCCCTCACAGGTCATGGCGGAGCACGTCCTCCCCAGCGCAAATTTGACGTAAAAGAAAAAAAGATGTTCCCCGCCCAACTCCCTCACAGGTCATGGCGGAGCACGTCTTCCCCAGCAAAAACTTGACGTAGAAGCAAAAAGACGTTCCCCGCCAAACTTCTACACAAGTCATGGAGGAACACGTCCACGCCAACAAATTTCCAGAGCAACCAGAAGCAGATGAGCTTTCATCCGCGACTCAACATTTTGAATCTAGCACTCCACCTGCTCTCCATAGAGAGCAGGAGAAGCCCTAGACTAGGGGGACTTGAAGGGATATGGAGCCTAATCCAGAGGGAGGCGGCGCCCCTATCCCTATAAGCCGGAATCCGGGCGCCATGTTATCTCCGCAGCACTGGCAAGGCAGAAAGTAAGCCAGCACACAAGGTCGCCAAATGATAAGTAACACACATCAGTTGATACGTGCGTGTGCCCACGCGCGGAATCTTCCCTTACTACGTTCAGTACGACGTACAGAAGATCACAAAAGGAAGATTCAGCAAGGTTCCTGACAGAGTACGCGCCAATGGCAGTATGACAAGTGGCAGAGCTGGTACAACTACTAATGACAGGAACAGCGAAATGACTGTGCCCACGCTCCCACCATGCCGTCGTCAACAGTAACCAGCAGACATCCCCTACCACTGTCAGACGTCAAATCAGGTGGTAAAGGCAGGGTCAACAACTGTAGCCAGGGTAAGGCCGTTGTTCACCAGTCAGAGGCTGCCACGTGTCCGCCTCGAGCAACGATCATGCCGCAGCCTGACGTCACCTACAGTGATCCGCCTTTTCCCGCCATTTTACTGAAGAGCCTGGACTTGGGCCTTGGTCAAGCCCAAGTAAGGATAACTTCTCATAGGCCTCTCAACCAGGCCCACGAACTCGCCTATAAATAAGAATAGTCATCTCCTTGAAGAAGGATCCGAAAATTACTCATTGTAACCTAATACTAGTCTCTTGTAATATTCAATCATTAATAATACTCCGGCTAGTTACAGTGGATGTAGGTCACTTCCGACCGAACCACTTACATGTTGTGTTATTACTCACTTAGCTCACACACATACACTCATTATTCTCATACGGGTTAAACCTAAAGGTTTGGGTAAAGGATTAAACCTGAGGTTTGGGAGAAAGCCTTCTTCTCCATAACAACCTATTATTGGAGATGACAGATTACAATCAATGGCACAAAAAGTTTAAGATTCACTTGGAAGGAATGGGATTAGAAGGTACAAAGGCATGGCAGATGATTGCTAAAGGATATGTTGCACCAGTTTTGGAGAATACAGGTGAACCAAATCCTCTTGAGAGTTTAGCTAAGGATGAAAAGAAGAAGTTTGCAGTGGAGAAGAAGGCTTTCTCCCAAGTATCTCAAGCTATCAATATTGATCTTCTACAACAGTTTGGATCATGTACTACTTCCAAACACCTTTGGGATATGTTAAGATTCCTATGTTCGAGTTGGTTGATAAGTTTGCTGATGCATTACCACCGTATTGGAACTAACACATTGAAGTACTGAAAGAGAAGGATGCTTATCAATACTGGACAATCAATGAGTTAATTCAAAAGCTAGAGAATAAAGAGTTAGAAGAGAAGAGGAAAGCTAAGCGATCACAATTTCCACAAAATCCGGAACTGTATCATGCCTCTTCATCTACCTCTGTGTCCAGTTCAAGGGTGGCAGGTAATGTTGCGCCACATATTGCTTGTGTGCCGAGTGTTATTGAACCACTCAAACAACCAATTAACTATCTTGCACAAACACCAAATTATCCACCAAACTACACCACAAATTCTTAGATTCCACCACAACCTCAAATGTCTACCGCATGTTATTCATCCAATACACCTCAACAACATCACAAGCTTCTTCAAGTCAAAGTCTAGTCGTTAGAGACTTCTAACATGAACAATGTCATAGTTGAAGTTGCTAAGCAACACATTGCCTTGGTTTCTGCAATGGTTGCATCTTATAATGGACTGGTGGCTAGTCAAATTAGGAATAATAATTTGACTAATGAAGATTATGCCCAAATTGATAAAGAGGAGATGGAATTGATTGTCATTCAATAGGCGTTTGTCAGTTTGATGAGAAGGGAGACCGAGTTTATTGAGAAAACAGGTAGAACTGATTTGGCAACCTCACCAAATACCATTTATGGCTTCAACAAAGCCAAAGTTACATGTTTCAATTGTGGCGGTTGAGGTCATTTCAAGAGAGAATGTACACAACCGATGCAGCAAGGTAACAGAAATCCTTTTAACTCAAATTACCAAAACCGTCAATCTCAGAACTATGTAACCTATCAAAGCCAAAACAACACTAACTATCAACCACAAAACAATTACGAAAACCGACAGAACACCTCACCAAATAACTCTGTTAGACAAACAACTACACCTAACCAGACTCAAACTCAAACACCACATAACCCAACCATAACCATTATTCCTATTTCCACACCAAATAGCCAAACACAAACCAAAAACCAAAATCAGGCTTTTGTGATACAAAAAGATGATGGTTTTGACTGGACGGGGATGCAATTGGGTGTTGAAGAAATTACTGCTGGGAATGTAGCTTCTGTTGCTCAGAAGATTGACTTAGAGGAGTCGGTGATAGTTGGAGAAGTTTTGGAGACTGAGAAGGTTTCTGAAGTAAAAATTGAGGAGATGGTAGATGAAGCTGATCTTTCTTTTGAAGAATCACAAGTTGAGAAGACTTCGGGAAGGATCATTGATTCTGTCACTGATATTCCTAATGAGCGTGATTCGGCGTATTCTGATTCGGAGAGTGAAACAGATTCGGAAGCTAGTGTCAATTTATTAGATGATGATATTGATCAACTCCTAGCCGAAGCTGATTTTCTAATGACTCGAAAGTCATGCATTGTTCATGACGCTTTCACAAGGATTGACTACTCAAAGTTCTTTCCTGGAAAGGACGCGCATTTTGCTTTGATGGCTATGACTGATCCTCCGAAACAGGTAAGTTCTGAATCCACTATTGATATGAACAGTGATAAGTATTGTGGATCTTGTGATAGACTGACAGAGGAAAACAAGCAACTCAAGGTTCAACTTGAGAGTGCGAGAATCAACAGTCAATCTTATCGCAAGGAAGCCCATGAGTTTAACAAAGTGCTTGATGGTTATAAAAATGACATTTCTGATCTAAAGAAAACTCTTTCTTTAAAACAACTTGGTATAAACAGTTATATAAATGAACTTGAAGAAACAAAATTAGAAATGGCAACCATTAAATGCTTTGCTAAAAAGGTCAACAAAAAGCTTGAAAGTTACAAACACATTGCTTATGTGGTTGACCATATCATTGAAGAACCCTCACAACCTAGTAGTGCAAACTACAAGGCTGTTCCATCCCTAGTGTTATTTGGGAACCACAATTTACCCTCAACAACACCGGAGAGTTCGGTCAAATCTGATTCTGCATCGGATAATGAATTTAACACTTCTAGTGTTGGGGATCCACATTCTGATGTGAGGCCGATTTTAGGGTTGAAATGAGGGAGAGCAACTGTGACTGATGATTCAGACCCAGATGATGAGAAACATGAGAAAGTGAGTGATATTCCTATGGAAAATCACATTATCACAAATGAACCAATATCACCTTCTCATATTTCACATCTGATGGCAAATGCTCATCGAGTGATTCAATCAGTAAAGAAAGAAGTGAAAAATGAATCAGTTGACAAGCCCGTCAAAGTATTTTATCGGATGGAAGGATCCGATAAAATTATATCTGACGAGGAGTATCCGATAAAATTTGCCAATAATTCAAAAATCGAGAAAATCTGGCAGGAAAGTACTATTTGGTTTCCTAAGCATGAGAATGATGTACCTCCAGAAATTTTAAAGAAAATATATCTAGATATTCCAAAAGAACCTAAGGTTCATGTCACTGAGTTCATTAAACCGAAAGAAAAGTCTAATGGTTTTCTTGAGCCGGCTTTCTCAAAGGACCCAACTCCTGAGAGTTTGAGACGTAGATGTGTGGATGATCACTATCCAATCAATTCCTACGCTAAGTCGAATGCCAAGAATGTTTCTGAAGAATACCGTGCATGCTTTAAGTGCGGGGAGAGAGGGCATTTACTTGCTCACTGCCCGTACGTGAGGCATAAAAGGTGCGAAGTTGAGATGAGGAAATCTTATAGAAGTCCGGTTGACAATCATACTTATCCTCAAAGACATTTTGTCCCTCAACCAACACCATTTTATAATCAAAGTCGTTATTTTCAAAGTAGGGATAATCGTCAATTTACATATGATCGTCGAAACCGGATTGCTATGGAAAAACCATTGAAGAAACCAGTGGTGAACTCAACTGTTGATAAACAAAACGTTCCTCCAAAACCTGCTATTAAATCATCAGTTGGACCTAAATCTGTTAATTCAGAGAAGGTAACCAAGAAAGTTTCGTTTCAGAACAAATGTTAAGAAATCTGTTGTGACTCAAAATTCTCACACTAGGATTCTAAAACGTTCTGAATAACTTTGGTCACCGGTGGGTTCTCTGGGTGTTTCTACCTCAAAGGTTGATGAAAAACCTCAAAGTGAGAAAAGTTTGATAGATCAGAAAAAGGTTGATTCAAATTCTAATGTTTGTGTGAATGAATCTTTGAAATCTAATGTTCAATGAACCAAGACCAAGCAGGCTTGGGTCCCCCGAAAGAACTAATGTTTTTCTTGATATGTGCAGGGAGCTCCAGCTGGCCCTGTTAGCAGTCTCTGGATTGTCGACAGTGGAGCTTCTGGTCACATGACAGGTGATTTGACGCTGCTATTCGATATAAAGAGCATCAATGAAGGATATGTAGGGTTTGCTAGAAATAAAGGAGGTTATATCACAATGGAAGGAAGTGTGAGTAACGAGATTGTTAGTTTTGATAGAATCTCGTATGTGAAACAAATTGACTATAATCTGTTATGTGTGAGCCAAATCCGTGACAAACTGTTTTCTTTGCACTTCGATGATAAATCTTGTTATATCCTCAAACCCGGCTTTGTTATTCCAAAGGAGTGGATCATGCTGAAAGCACCAAGAGTGAATAATCTTTACATTCTTGATATGTCTAAAGCGATGACAACTCAGGGCCAAGTTACGTGTTTCCTATTAAAGGCTACAGAGAATGTTTATGGAGTTGCAAGAAGGGGAAGCAGCACAAACAGTCCCACAAACCGAAGAAAGTGAATTCTGTAGATATGCCACTTGAGCGTTTGCATACGGACCTATTCGGACCTGTCAAGCGTAAGAGTCATGCTGGAGAATTATACTGTCTTGTGGTTACTGATGATTACTCAAGATTTTCATGGGTAATGTGCTTGCAATACAAAAGCGACACGTTTAACAATTTGAAAGTTCTGTTCACTCGTTTAGAGAATGTTTATGGATTAAAGATTAAAAGAATTCGGAGTGACAGCCGGACGGAGTTCAAAAATGCACAGATGGATGCTCTTAGATAAAGGAATTCATCATGAATACAGTGCTTTGTATGCCCCTCAACAGAACGGTGTCGCAGAAAGAAAAAACATGACTCTAATTGAGACGGCGAGAACAATGTTTGCGGATTCTAACCTTCCAGTAATGTTTTGGAATGAAGCCGTATACGGAGCTTGTTACACATTGAATCGTGTGTTAACAGTGAAGAAATTTGGCAAAAATTCTTATGAACTGTTGAAAAGACGAAAGCCGAATTTGGAGTATCTAGAACCATTTGGAGCACCTTGTACTATGTTAAATCTGTCTGAGAAGTTTGCACCAAAAGCTGAAGAGGGATTCTTTGTTGGATATGTAACCCCGTTCAAACGGGTATTCAACAAACGAACTTGTCAGGTAGAAGAGTGCGCTAACGTTGAAGTTCAACGATATACTCAGAACATACAGGGAAGCGGTCCAGATTGGATGTTTGATTACAAAGATTTCCTTGAATCATTCAATCTAGATAACTTGGTTGAAAAGGCTGAATTAAGAATTTATTACGAGTGTGAAAATGCAGTGACTTCACCGTTGGTGCGTCCGATCAGCGTAACTCCTCCAGCAGCTTCTAATGATACCAATGTTCCTGCAGCTGAAGAAGATGTTTTCCAGATGCTTCAAATACTCTTGATACTTCAGAATCAGAAGATGATGAAGAAATCTTCAGTGAAGCTATTCTAGATCATGCGACAGAGACACCACCAGCGAACCCAAATCCAGATGTTGCTTCATCGTCTAACATGGGTAATGATCTGGATTCGGCAGAGAATTTGACTACTCAAATGGGAGTTCATGTACCTGATCATCCGGAATCTCGTATTCATCGTATTCACCCCCTCAAGCAAGTTATTGGTGATCCAGGAAGCAATGTTATCACTAGAGGACAACTTTGTAGTGCTAACTCACCTGAAAATCTTGGCGCTTTAGCTTTATATGTAAAAATTCAAAAATCTGGTTGTCAGAATGATTGGTCCTTTGCTTGTTATGTTTCGCAAGTGGAGCCGCGGACATACAAAGACGCTCTATTGGATGATGCTTGGGTTGAGGCGATGCAAGAAGAATTGTTGCAGTTTCAGAAGCTGGGTGTTTGGACACTTACAGATTTACCTCCAGGAAGGAAGAAAATAGGAACCAAATGGGTGTTTAAATGTAAAAAGGATGATAGAGGCGTAATCGTGAGAAACAAAGCTCGATTGTTAGTTCAAGGTTTTCATCAAGTTGAAGGAATTGATTACAATGAGATCTATGCACCTGTGGCACGTTTAGAAGCTATTCGTATGTTTCAAGCATTTGCTTCATATTAGAAATTCAAGGTGTACCAAATGGATGTCAAGAGCGCGTTTTTATACGGTGTGGTCAAGGAAGAGGTATACGTCGGTCAACCTCTACGCTTTGAAGATCCTATCCACCGAGATAAGGTTTACGTTCTCAACAAAGCACTTTATGGGTTGCACCAAGCTCCATGCCAATGGTATGAAGAGCTAAGCACGTACCTACTGTCCTAAGGATTCAAACGAGGTTTGGTAGACTGTACTCTGTTCACCAATAGAACAGAGGATGACTTGCTTCTTGTCCAGATATATGTTGACGATATTATTTTTGGATCTACTAACGAACTTTTATGCAGAGAATTTGAAAAAGTAATGCAGGAAAAGTTCGAGATGAGTGCGATGGGAGAAATGCAGTTTTTCCTCGTCTTGCAGGTGGAACAAAGACCAACGGGCATCTTTATTCACCAAACCAAATACGTATCTAAAGTCTTGAGCCGGTTCCAAATGGAAGATTCGAAACCGATGGATACCCCGATACAACCTAATCACGGGATTGGAGTTGACGCTAAGGGGGAACTGACGGATCCTTTCACATACATAGCAATCGTCAGATCTCTGATGTATCTCACAACATCTAGACCAGATATAAGTTCGCTACATGTGTCTGCGCGCGATTCCAATCGAAGCCGAAACAAAGTCATCTTACAGCCGTCAAACGGATCCTACGATATTTGAAGGGTTGTCCGTCGAGAGGACTTTGGTATCCTAATGATGATAATTTTCACTTTGTTGCTTTTACTGATGCAGATTGGGGCGGTTGTTACAAAGATAGAAAATCCACAATGGCTGGATGTCAATTCTTGGGGAGCAGGCTGGTGACCTGGCAGTGTAAGAAGCAGACAGCAGTCGCACTATCTACTTGCGAAGCAAAATATGTGGCAGCCTCGAGCTGTTGCTCACAGGTTCTATGGATTCAGCAGCAGATGGTTGATTACGGTTTGCAATTTCTGAAAACCCCTATTCTTTGTGAAAACGAAGCCGCAATTGCATTAACTAAAGACACGGTCAATCACTCAAAAGCTAAGCCAATCCGGATTAACTATCACTTTATCCGTGATTGTTATGCAAAAGAGTTGATTGATATGGTCAAAATCCACACTAATTATCAGAGGGCGGATCTTTTTACCTAAACTTTTTATAAATCCAGATTTGAATATCTTTTAAAAGCTAACGGTATAAAAGAAAAACAAGACTAATCATCACCTTGGTTTATCACTTTTTGTTTTCAAATTTTTTAAGTTTTACTGTTTTTAAGAAAAATTCAAAAACCCAAAAATATTTTTTACATTTTAGGGGGAGTCGTTATTCAGGAAAACCAAAAACATTGAAAAATCCAAAAAGCAATAAAAAATTAGAAAAACCCAAAATGATTTTCCAAGATTAAAAGAGGAAATGATAGTACATCAGTGGGGATCTGACACATGCTCAAGATTTGAAATGTTATATAAGTCATGTGTTGAGTCTATGTGATGTGCTGGTAGCCTTCGTAGACCTATTAGTGCGTGTCGGATACATATATAAAACAAATTGTTATGTGGATGAACACCTCATGGGCATATGGTCTTAGTACCGTAATTTCGTTTGATAGGGTTTTTGTACAAAATTCAGAGGTTTCGGGTCGTTACGTTATTACATATCTGGGGATAGCCTATCTGATCTTCTGTCATAAGGTTTTACGGACCTAGATAAGATAGGGTATCTTTATAAAAGAGGTTTAGTGCCAAAACCTAAAGTTACCGAATTGAGGAACTTTTAATGTATGATGATAATCAAAGATTATCTAATGCATCATATCTAATCATTGATGCAAATCGTGATTGATATAAGCTCTCAACCTGGTAGAGTGCATAAGTTACTTTGCAACATTGATTTGCTGACCTGTACACCTCTGTGCCTCAATACCTTGTAAATTACAGAGAACGAAAGCATAATCACGCGTTACAATGAGTCTTTGTGCAACTATTCCTTGATACGGGAGTATGTCGTGTGCGTGGGAACCACAGACAATATTGTTTATAACATAAATTTCCGTATCAAACACTGCATAACAGTCTGTATGAAAGTTTATGTGGATAACAATATCAACAATTGCTGGATCACACATTGTCTTTAATGATAATAAACACTAAAGATCAACGGTGTGATCAGATTTCACATTTTATTCAAAATATACAAAAACTCAAAAAGATTTTAGGTGTGTTTTAGCATAAATTTCAGAAAAACCAAACATATTTTACATTTCTGAGTTATTTTTGATAACTGAAGGTGATCGATGGTCGTTTTCTGAAACTTGATGAACCAATTTGAGTTTTGTATCTATCCAATGTGAAATGATGAATGTTTGAAGCTTAAAATATGTGGAAAAGATTGAACGGGATTCGAATTTGCAATTTGGTAAAATTTTCAAAAAAAATTCAATCTTCATTCACCCCTTCGATGGGTCGAATGTGGAATTTTTCATACATTCGAACCTTTTTAGTTTGGTCGAATGTGAGTGTTCAAGTGCAGTTTTTGTACATTCGAACCCTTTATCTACATTCGAGCCATTAACTAGGGTCGAATGTAGACAAAGTCTCTCATTTGCCCCATCTAACTGGTCGAATGTGGGAGCCTCTATATATACCTAGTTTCACATTCGAACCCCCATTTGAAATTTTTCTAATTTTTCTGAGATTACCCACCCTTGTTGCCCTTGTTTCTTTGACCCTTAATTCTTGTTCACCACTTGTTTCTGATCATTTTAATATAAGTTTTACAGGTAATGAACCAGAATCGAAGTCAGATTATGGATTATTGTTTTCGAACCCTCGTGCTTGAATGATGGACAATTTTAGGCTGTTATAGATAAAATTGATGATTAGGCTTTGGTTTTCGATAGTTTTAGGGGGAGAATATATCAAAATATAGGGTCATTACAGATTGATTGTGTGTTTTGATCATTCAAAACAGATTGGACCTAGATTTTAATAAAAAAAAACTATCTAAAACTGATCGTTTGTAACAATTGATGGTATACAATGTTTAATCGGCCATAATAGGTGCTAAACAAATGAAAATTACATGTTAAATGGGAGTGAACTGAGTTTTGAAGTTTTGGTCATATGAACAGATAGGTTCGACCATTTATAAAGGGTCGAATGTGACTCTTTTGGTCAAATGTGCTTGTTCATAGGGGCGAATGTGGAATATATGGTCGAATGTGAAGTTTTATTCATAATCTTTCACATTTGAACTCAAAAACCACATTCGAACCTCAAATATTCTTCATTCATACCCCCGATGGGTCGAATGTGGGATTTTCAAAATCAAATTTCAATTTTGCAAAATTTTGTCCATTTCTAATGAATTTTTATGTTTCGTTTTTGCAGAATTCTAAATGGCTGAACCACAAAACACTGAAGTACCAGCTGGATTGTTTGGAAAAGCCACTGGTAAGCAGAAAGAAGAGGAATTGCCATTCGAGGAAGCCTATAACTGTCTTGCATTTATGGGCGAAGTAAAGAAGCATACATAATTCTCTGGGATCGTAGATTTTCTGAGAAGAAGCAGATTCGTTGATGCGTTAGCTACACCAGCAATAATCTACAAAGACCATCAAGTGGATTTCTGGAAGAATGCAAAGATGGATTACTGGGATAATCGAACAGCAATAGTAAGCAACATTCAGAGACAACTTGCTATTGTTACTGAAAATGATATTCTGGAAGCATTGAGATTGCGAGATGAACCGACAGATCCTAGATGTTTATCTTGGATAGAACAGAGAAAGTTTTTTCTTCATATGAAGTACAACGGACCAATAACTGATGGAGCTTTGCACAAAGGAAAGCTGTGTCCGCAGTTTAAGTATCTGGATCATGTTATGATACATGTTTTTGGATCCATTAGCGGTGGTTATGATGTGATGAGAAAAAGCATCAGTTCATTAATGGTTGCATTGATACTTAACAAGTCATTTAATGTTTCGGGAATGATCTTGGATCACATGCTTGAACCTCTGAAAGGTTTGAAAACGAAGAAGTTCTTGATGTACCCCAGATTCTTACAGATGATTTTTGACTTGAAGTATTCTAAGCTGAAGAATGATCCTACTCAGATTTTAGTTCAAGATCACATGAATCTGAATACGTTGATTAGGATGAAAGGTTACAAAGGGGTTCCCGAGAATGCCCACCACACAAGAACCTGTTTGGACATTTAGTTAACCCAGGTTATGAGGATCCGGGTGAGGACAAAGCTAGAAATGCTGACAGTAATTCGGATAATGATGTTCCTTTGTTTCATGTTAACCCAGAAGCAAAGAGAAAACGTCAGGTTGTGAATGTAGGTGCAAAAGGTGGCAAAGGGAAGAGTAAAGAAAAAGTTATTGAAGTTGAACCACCAAAGATGACAATGAGGAGATAGAAAAGCATGGCAAGAAAAGGTATGATGTTAGTTGATGAAGAGTCTGTGAATTCTTAGTAGACTCAAGAAGATGAGAGATGGGATTAAGCTGATGAGACAATCAAACAAACCAAGCCCAAGGCCACTGTAGCTGGCGAATCTGGGAGTCTGAACAAAACCATAGAAGAGCAAAGACTGAAGAGCCCAATTGCAGTTGATGAGATAGATCTGGATCTTGGTATTGATGAGCAAGATTTCAGTAAATCTCCTATGGTTGGTGAGAAACAGAAGAAGCCTAAGTATAAGACGATGTCAAAGAAAGAGGAAAATGAAAATCCTAAGAAAAGATGAGCAAAAGAAGTTGAGATTATACTTGCAGGAAAGAAAGTTCCTGAAGTTAGTAGTTCAAAATCTGCTACACCCGTGACATCCCCGGTAGCAAAGAAAATGAAGAAATCTGTTGATGAAAAGACTGTTGATCCTACTGCAGATTTTGACGTTGCTTTAGAAAGAGTGATGAATAAGTTCAAGAAGTAAACTCCTGTTGCTGAGGCTTCTACACCTCAGGTTACTGTATCAAGCAATGTGATGGATGCAGTCAATCAAAAGCTTACTGATATGATGAAAATAATTAACCAGCAACAGCAGGAGATCGAACAGTTAAGAGCAAATGATAAAAAGATGTTAGATGTTGAATCTTCTCAAGAAATTCAAGAGGCATTGGAAGCGAAGATTAAACAACTTCAGGAAGAAAATGAGAAATTGTTATTACATGAACAGAGAAACACACGAAAAATTCTTACTATGAGGCTTGAGAACAAGAAGATGAGAACGGAGAATAAGAGTATGAGGAAGATCATTGTTGATTTATATTCAAAAGCTCCACAGTTGAAAGCTGGAGAGGAAGATAAAGAACGTGAAGAAGAACAAGTTGATTTCGAACCATCCGAGTCTGAAGAAGAAGAAGAAGAAGAGGATGATGAAGAGTTGGATCAGGATGTCGGTGATGCTCCTGGGAAGAAGAATGATGATGATAAAGATGATTCTGGAGAAGGTTCTGGTGATGACAGTTCTGCTGATGACGATGATGATGATACGGAAAAGTATCGATGTGAAAAGAGAGAATCTGATAAAGACACAGGTGAATCTAGCTCAAAAGCACCTGGTGGAAATACTGATGATGACAGTGTTTTCTGGACTGACATTATAAGAGCTTTATCAGATGATGATAAGAAGTTGTATCGTCAGATGTTGACAAAGAAACTTTGGACAATCGAGCTGACTGGAAAGTTTCTAGAGATTTTTTATTCTGATGATATGAGATATGAGCTGGAATATAATGATCCTGATCTTGAAGGTTTGGCGAAACAGGTTGGTAAATCTCTTGAAGAGTTGATGAGTGATAATCAAAATTCCAAATATTCCTAAAAAAGCTGGAAATCACTCTGATGATAGAGATACTCCAGTATTTGAAGATATTGAGATTGAGGAAATTACAAGTGAAGAATATCCTGAGTACTTCAAAGACAAACAGGATGATGCATTTCCTGAATTTTCTGAAGAGATTTTGAATCAGGCTGAGAAACTTGCACAGAAGAAGAGTAAAACATTCGTTAGTAAAGTATTCAAGAATGCAGAGAATCAGAAACCGAATGTTGAACAATCTGATGATCTGAAGAGCTTATTAAGGAAATTAAAAGAAAAAGAAGCCAACCGACCCAAGACAGAAGTTCATGGTGGTTTCTACAAGTTTCACCATGAATTGTTCAAAGGAAAAGCTCTCGGTTGGAAGTATTTGAGACAACTAAGGTGTGTTGCTGTGAAATGGGAGAAGGGAATTCTGTATTTCAACAGATTCCATGATATTAAAACATTACCTTACTGGGCTGTACGCGACATCTGCAGACATACTTTATCTGGAGCAACTGTGAACAATGATGCAGTTAGTTATTTCGCAGATCGTATGGCAAGAGAGAGCATGACTAGATGGGATGTGTTCACGCCGTAGTATCCAAAAAGAATTGTTCAAAAAAAGATTGATCTGATAACTAGGCTGAACAAGGTGACGTTAAAGTATAAACCACCGACTGTATTGAAACATAATCCTTTGATGCCGATTCCACAACATTTTTCAAAAGAATTCATGTGGTGGTACTATGATTGGAAGACCGCAGAAACTGTTATCTTACTGAAGGACAAGAGAGACGAGTTTAAGATGATTCACATTTTTGATCCAATGTGGTTGATCAACTGTTCTCATAAGGATATCATAATGCTGTATTACAATCCAATTTATTGTGAGGAGAAGGATAGCGAACAAGCTCTGAAATACCAACGTGTGGTATATTTGTGTGTCGCTTGGGATGTCAATGCGGGATGTGATTATGATAAGAAACTGGGAAAGTTTGTGAAGATTCCTAACGAAAAGAAGAAATCAAAACCAACTTTCGAGCCAGTGATGACGAAAGAACAGAAGACCTTATTGCGTATCAAGCTGATGAATAAGCAGATGGATGAAGCACGAAGGCAATCCAAGCAATAGTTGAGGGGGAGTTTGTTGATGCACGTTTTGCGACTAATGCTTTTGGATTGTATATTCTAAGTTGTTTAAGTGATTACGTGGGGGCGAACGTGGAATTAAAGTAGGTCGAAGGTAGAATTGAAGGTTGAAGGTAGAGAGATGTGGACGAATGTGGATACTAAAGTATATGTGTGCTGACTCGAACCTTATGAAGGGGCGAACCCGCACATTCGACCCTTACGGGGGGGGGGGGGGGATGTTCAGGCCTATATATAGTTTGAATTTTGATTTATGTTTAACTTTTGGTCATTTGTGTCTGGTTTTTGTCCTGAATATTCTCTCTAGGTTCTATACCTTCTGTGATTGTCTTATTAACTTGTAAACCGAATTGTAAGGATATATTTCAAGTTAATTAATGAAATGGATATTGAAAAGGTGAATTTACGTGTTTGATTCGATTACTATCATTTTGTAACTGATCTAGGGATTCGGCACCTGGATTAGTAGACTTGTATGATCAACTAAACTTGTTTTTGTCAAAACGATCCTCCATAAAGACCATATTAACATTAAATTTTGATTTCAACACACTCTAACATGGTCGATTAGGACTGATTAACACCCAATTTTACCAATTAATCATTTATTGATGTTTTTTCCTAAAATCTAGGGTTAATATAATCAACATTCATGATCAGTATGTTTAAACACTAGATTTTGATCTATACTCCCCCTAAAACCATTGATAAATGAATGTCCATGATCAATTAGCATTAACAAACAGTTTAGGTCCATTAATTTGATGTTTAGGGTTTCAAATTTCAAAGTCAAAATCTGATCTTGTTTTTGATTCAATACCTACAATTTTTGTTGTTATAGGAACACTAAGATGTCAAGAACATTAATTCAAAATCAAAAATCAAAGAGTAAAGCAGTTCCTGAAAGAGAAAATGTGAAAGTTAACAGTATGAAATGGTTCGAATGAGCAGAAATGATATATATAGACATGGTTGATTCGACCCTTTCAGGGTTCGAATGAATAGAGAAAGTTGTTGAGTCGACCTAATTAAAGGGAAAACCAAAAACCTTGGGTTCGAATGAAACTTTTAAGACTAACCCACACACTTCGACCATTTTGAAAGCATGAATCAACACCACAAATGTTCACTCGACCTACCGAAAGGTCGAATGAATCATTTGGAAAACTAGTTTTTACCAAATTGTCCAATTCGATCCACGTTTCGGCATTTTCAAACTTTTAAACATTCAAATTCTCAAAATTTCTCATTTTAACGATACAAAACACAGATTGGCTCGTCATACTTCATTAAATGCTCATCATCCAACATCGATTATCGAAAATAACGCAGAAATGTAAAATCTTTTGGATTTTCTGAAATTTATGCTAAAACACGCCAAAAATCTTTTTGAGTTTTTGTATATAAAGAAATCAAACATAAAGAAATAAAATTTTTGTGATTTTCCGTAAGAGGATCATATCAGTTTATGAGAAATCAAATCACACCGTTGTTATGTTTCATTTTAACTTTTACTGACTGTGTAACTTACATGTAGACAGTTATGCAATATTTAAAATGATACCCTTAGATGTATTAATAACTAACTCACCTGTGGTTCACACACACACGACATACTCCCGTATCAAGGAATTTTGCACAAAGGTTCATTGTAACGCGTGATTATGTTGTTGTTATCCGTAAATTATAAGGTATGAGGCACAGAGGTGTACAAGTCAGAAATTCAATGCTACAGAGTAACTTGTCACTTTACCAGGTTGAGGGCTTATATCAATCATGATTTACATCATTGATTAGATACGATGCATCAGATAATCTTTGATTATCATTATACATTTCAAGTTCCTCATTCGGTAACTTTAGGTTTTGGCATTAACGCTCTTTTGTTAAGATACCCTGACTGAATCTAGGTCCGTAAATCAATACGACAAAAGATCAGTTAGGCCATCCCCAGATAACAATCAACATAACGACCTGAAACCACCAATTTTGGCAAACCCTATCAAACGAAATTACGGTACTAAGACCGTATGTCCATGAGGTGTTCAGCCACATAGTAAGTAGTTCGTTATGTTTCTATCACTAAGGCACACATTAATAAGTCTATGAAGCCTATCAGCACATCACACAAAGTCAACACATATCAAATATGTGACTTTACAATCCTTTAGCATGCGAAAGATCCTCACTGATGTATTATAATTTATCTTTTTCTTTAGGAAAAATCATTTTGGGATTTTCTGATTTTTATGTTTTTTCAAAATTTTCAATGTTTTTTGTTTTTTCTGAAATAAAATGTTCCCCCTAATATTAAAAACATATTTTTGGATTTTTAATTTTGAAAACATAAAAACAAAAGAAATTTGATAAACCGATGAGGAGCCTAATCCTGCTTTTCCTTAATACCATGAGCTTTTAGTAAAAATTCAAATCTTGATTTGTCAAAAGCTTTGGTAAAAAGATCTGCTCTTTGGTAATCAGTGGGGATTTTGAACATGTCAATCAAACCTTTAGCATTGCAATCATGAATAAAGTGATACCGTATTCGGATATGCTTAGCCTTATAATGATTAACAGTGTCTTTACTGAGTGCAATAGCTGCTTTATTATCGCAATGAATAGGGGTTTTAAGAAATTGCAAACCGTAGTCGCGCATCTACTGTTGAATCCAAAGAACCTGTGAACAACAACTAGAGGATGACACATATTTGGCTTCACATGTGGATAATGCAACTGACGTTTGCTTCTTGCATTGCCAGGTCATGATCCTGCTCCCCAGAAATTGACATCCAACAGTTATTGATTTGGCGTCATTATCACACCCACCGAAATATGCATCACTAAAGGCAATAAAGTCAAAGTTATAATCATTCGGATATCGTAGTCCACGTGAGGGATAACCCTTCAGATAACGTAGGATTCGTTTGACGACATTAAGGTGACTCTGTTTCGGCTTTGATCAGATTCGAGCACAAAGACATGTGGCGAACATTATATCCGACCGGGAAGCGGTCAAATACATTAATGATCCAACGATGGCTCGATATGTGTATGGGTCGTTAAGCTCCCCCTTAGCATCATCTCCAATCCCGTGATTGGGTTGTGTGGGAGTGTCAATTGGCTTCGAATCCTCCATCTGGAATCGGCTCAAGACTACGGATACGTATTTTATCTAGTGGATGAAGATCCCCGACGGCAATTGATCAACTTACAATCCAAGATAGAACTGCAATTCTCCCATAGAGCTCATCTCAAACTTTTCTTGCATAACCTTTTTGAATTCCCTACACAGAAGTTCATTAGTAGAACCAAATATAATATAATCAACATAAATTTATACTAGAAGCAAGTTACCCTCTGTTCGTTTTGTGAACAAGGTACAGTCAACTAGTCCTATTTTGAATCCTTTGGATAGAAGATATGTGCTGAGCTCCTCATACCACTGTCTTAGGGCTTGGTGCAAACACTACAACACTTTGTTTAGCTTTTAGACCTTATCCCGATGTATAGGATCCTCAAAACTCGGTGGTTGCCCAACATACACTTCTTCCTTTACCACACCTTAGAGAAAAGCACTCTTAACGTTCATCTGATACACCTTGAATTTCATATATGATGCATACGCAAGGAACATTCAAATTTCTTCAATGCGCGCAACCAGTGCATAGACTTCGTTGTATTCAATTCCCCCCGTCTAACGTAAGGCTGTACCACCAATCGAGCTTTGTTCCTTACAATATCTCATCTCTCATCTTTCTTGCACTACCCATTTAGTGCCAATCTTCTTCCTGTCTGGTGGTAAGACAGTCAACGTCCAGACTCCGAGTTTCTAAAATTGTTGTAACTCTTGCTGCATCGCATCCACCCATGATTCATCTAGTAATGCTTCCTTGTACGTTCGTGGTTCAACCTGCGAAACATAACAAGCAAAAGACCAATCATTTTGGTCACATGATTTCTGAATTTTAGTATACAGGGCAAGGGCTCCAATGTTGTCATTTGACGATGCACACCTCAACTGTCCACATGTCATCACGTTGCTGCGAGGATCACCAATAACTTGTTCTAACGGATGAACCCTATGAAACCGAGATTCCGGATGTTCAGGAACAGGAATCTCCGTTTGAATATTCAAATTCTCTGCCATTTCCAGATCATTACCCATATTCGATGACGATGGAATATTTGTATTTGGGTTCACTGGAGATGATATTGTGATGGTATCCAAGGCTGCTTCACTAGTAACTTCTTCATAGTCTTCCGACTCAGAAGAATCAAGCGTTGTCGAAGCCTCTTGAAAAACTTTTTCTTCTGATACAGGAGCATTGGTATCATTAGAAGCTACTGCTAGAGGAGTCACAGTGATTGGACGCACTAATGGTGAAGTCACTGCGTTCTTATACTCGTAATATAATCATAAAACAACCTCTTCAACCAAGCTTTCTAGATTGAATGACTCAAATAATTCTTTGTAGTCAAACATCCAATCAGGCCCATTTCCTGGAACATTCTGAGTATAGCGTTGAACATCTACATTAGCCCACCCTTCAACCTGTCATGTTCTTTTGTTAAATACGCGTTTAAGTGGTGTCGTGTATCCAACAAAATAACCTTCATCAACTTTCGCTCCAAATTTCTCAGTAGGATTCAGCATCGTACATGGCGCCCCGGATGGCTCTAGAAACTCTAAATTTGGCTTACGTCTGTTAAGCAGCTCATAAGAAGTCTTTCCCAGTTTCTTCACTGTTAACACACAGTTCAAGGTATAACATGCTGCATGAATAGCTTCGTTCCAGAAGATAACCGGGAGATTTGAATCTGCAAGCATAGTTCCAGCCGCTTCAATTAGAGTCATGTTCTTTCGTTCTGCAACACCATTCTATTGTGGAGTATAAGGTGCACGTTACTTGTTGGATCAGTATGCTCTTGAAGGTTTACTTGCTAGTGAACACTTATGTGTTTAGCAAGTTCAATCAGATTTGCACAGCGGAATAAGAATGTAAAGTTACACTATCAACAGGAGTTATTACTCCCCCTGGATGTTTACAAACTAAAGACAAGTTAATGAGAATCTAAGTATTGAATGTGAATGACAATAAATACTCAAATAGATTCTTAGTAAATGAAATGGAAATAACAATAATGAGCTTTGAAGGATTTCAGTTTCAATTAAAATCAATGTCTCAAATAGAGGGATGAACCCATCTATTTATAGACTTACAAATGCATGAACCTAGATACAAAAGCAAGTCTGCAACAAGTTGCAGTCTTGGAACTTGTACAAAAAGAAAAAGTAATAATAAACAATTAAACTACTGAAACATAAGGGCGTTGGAAAGATTCTATTACAAGTGCTGATGAATGACAAACTACTGATGAGTAGTTTGTCTTCAGTAGTTCTTTAGTGGACTTGTCTGGTTTGACTTCAGAACTTCTGATCTATCTTCTTCAGTACTTGTTGAATCCTTTTTCAGTACTTTTGTCTTCTTTCTTAAGTAGTTCTATACTTAGAATAATTTGCAGAAATATTAATTAGACTAAGGTTTGCAAAAGTGGTTTCCTCAATTCTTTCTGTCCTAACAATCTCCCCCTGGATTGATGAAGCCAAAACCTTATCTAATTCCTTATTGTTGTTTTCTTCTGTCATTGACTATCTTTCATATTTCCTTGAACATGGAATTCTTCAATTGATTCAGCTGTTCATCAGTGAGAGATCCTTGTTGAGGTTCTAGATGTTGAATTGTAAGCAAGTCTTGTGTTGATAGATTTTTCAGTTCATTCATGGATTTGTAGGCCTTGCTTGTAAGATCTCTTCTTGTCACCAATACTGAGTTGGAATCAATAAACGACCATCTAATGATCAACACTTTAGATCTGTCAAAATCTGAAGTATAGGGAACCATGTTGGATCCCTGGGATGCTCTTGAGTGTTGAATGTTCTCTATTTCTGTGACTCTCGGGTGGGATTCACTTCTGTCTTCTGTTTGCACCACATCAGGTAATTTAAAAGTAGGTAAGTGATGTAAATGTTGAATTTGGTAACTACCTTTGTGTGCAGCTTATCAGTTATAGTCTTCTGAATTTGGTAAGCAAATGTTGAAGGATCCCTAAACTGTGTTATCAGAGGCTTTTCTTCAATATCAAAGTCTCCTTGTACAATTGTGTTGCTTTCTAGCAACACCATCTTGAAATCAGTCTTTGTATTGTCTTCTGGCTTTCTTTTGGTAGCTGGTCTTTGTTTGACACCAGAAGTTCTAACTACTGAAGTTGATACTTCAGAAGTTTTGTACTTCTCTGGATTTGCAGCCTTGTCAGCCTTGTATCTTTTGTATGTGTCCAGTAGTTTGTCTTCTCTCCATTTTGACATTGAGGCTTTTGAACCATAGTCATTAGCTACCAGTTCTTCAATTATCTCTAACTCTCTTAGCTATTCTATCCTTCTCTGTAGCAGTCTTGTCAGCTACAAGTTTAGCTCTTCTTGTTAGCTCATCCATTGAGAGCCCTTTGAGTGAATAGGCTTTTGTTTTGCTGTTCTTTGTTATACAAGACACCAGTTGTTGTCTTTTGTCTTCTTCGGCAACTCTTTCTGTTTCAGCTTGTCTAATCAACTATACTTCATAAGCTTGAAGCTTTTCATTTAAGCTCAAGTCTTCCCTTGCTTCCAGGTTGTTCTAGATCACTTCTTCCTTAGCCTTTCTTTGGGCTGCAAGTAAGCTCTTGTCTAGTAATTCTTTGGACATTGAAATTGGAGAAGGGCTCAACACAGTCATTTGAGTTGTTGTAGGCCTTGGAATAGGAGTTGGTTGTTGTTCAGTTGGTTTGGAAGGCTCTTCAGTTGTTTGTATGTTGGAAGTGTTAACTACTGAAGTGTTGATAGAAGTATCAACTACTGAAGGATTGTCTTCAGTACTTTCAGAGTCTTCAGCAGTTTCTTCGTTATGGCCTTGGGAAGTTTCAGCTTCAACTTCAGTTCTAGGAACAAGCCTTTGTTGATCTTCTTTTTGTTTCTTGGTTTTTTCTAGCAGTTGTTGTTGTAGAGCCACTCTTGCCTTTATCCTGGCTTCCAGTGACTCCTTTGGTTCCTTAGTCTTCTCTCTCTTTTTGGCTTCATCCACTTCTGGAAGCCTTCCAGGTTGAGAAATTCTGCCAGAGAGTTCAGCAAGCTGTCTTGAGTTGTTGTCAATCTTGTTGGACAGCTCACCAAGTTTCTTGTTAATCACCTCAAATTGAGTTGTGGTCTTCAACTCCCAAGTAGTTGTGAAATATTTGAGGTGATTGGCAATGAGGGTGTTCATCATCTGGTATAGGGCACCATCTGGGCTGCATAGTTGGTTCAAATCTATGCTTGACGACCCAGGGAATTGGGTAGGCATATTTATTGAGAGGTGTGTTTTTGGGTGATCTTCAGGATGTACTAAAGATGCCACTTTAGAGGAATCAGGGATCAAGTGGACTTTAACCTGATCTGGTGTGACCAGCTCTTTGAGCTTAGAGACACCAGGTGCAGGACCTTCACTAGCAGCCGTCAATTCATGTTTAGTGGAGTGTGAATCATCATCCAAATTAATGGAATCATCCGAATCCTTGATAATATCCTTAATGAGGACAGTATCACTTATATCATGAGCTGGGCCCAACCCAGTTGTCTCATGTACCTCTTGTTCTTGGTTCAGAGGATTTCCTACCTTAGGCATTAAGTCTTCATCAGTAGTTGCCACAAGTGAGGTCTTAGCTACATTACTTCTGTCCTCAGATCCACCACTGGGTGGTAAATGAGTAGTAGCAGCCTTAAATGTACCTAAGGTCTCTAAGTTTGGGCTTAGAAACCCTGGTTCATCCTCATCTCTTGGGTTAGGGCTATGGATATCCACATTCATGTCAAAGTCTGATGGTATGTCCCCTGTTTGATGTGGTTGTTGGGGACTGACATGTTCTAATGGGATAGTCTCTTTTAGCATAGAGAGAAGTTTGGCAATTTCTATGGTTTCAGGTTCAGCAGTTTGTGGAAACGGTTCAGCAGTTTGGGGTAAAGGTTCAGCAGTTTCAAAAGAAGGGTCAGTCGGTATGGTTTTCTTGAATTTCTTTCTTTTGAAAAGAATGGCAATTGGGGCTCTTATGGGGGTTTAAGATGGATGAGACTGAGAGGATGTTTCAGTCACATCTTTGTCAAGTGCAAATTGCACATTGGCAAGTTCAGGCATTTAAACTTCCTGAACTGCCTTTCTTTTAAGGCTGGTGGGTTTTGGTTTTTGTTGTTTTGTTTTCTTGGCCTTTTTGGGTGAGGGTTTGGAGGATGACAGTTCCATGGGGACTGTTGTTTGTTCCCCTTGGTCATCTTCTGGCCAGGCAGCCGGTTTATTATGCCTAGAGTATGCTTATGAGGTTAATGGGTTTAAAACAGTTGTTTTACCCACAAGCACCTCTTCTCCAAGTTCTTTAATTATGCATTGCATAATGAACCTTGGATACAACAAAAACTTCTTTTTAGAGTTTTGGTGATGCAACACCAACTCATTAAAGAAAAGTGCTGATGCCCTGAATTTTGTTTCATTCACAATGGAATGAAAAATAGGTTGAAACGTAGAGGGCATCTGATCATAAGATCCAGTTTTTGGACTCAAACACATGATGATGTAATGAAACAAAAGTTTGTACTTTGGTTCAAAAAACTTCTTAAAAATAGTAGCATGTGAGGGAGTACCTTGGTAACCATACTCTGTCATGGTCAAATGAATATCAGAGTTTGGAAATTGATCTGGGACATCCACATCATCTAGACCCAGTCTAATCCCCAAAGTTGCTGGTGTGATTGCCATTGTTCGCCCTTGGATGGTTGATTTGAGGGAGATCACTTGATCATTCACTGTCACCGTCTCCGCGTTCGCCCAGAACTCATTTAGAGTTTCAGTATGGATTGGAGGATCAATGGTGAGGGCAGTGAAGTATTGGGATTTGACGACTAAATCAATGATTTCGTCGTATTGGGACCAGGCATCATGTTTCTCAAAGTAGTCTCTTTGATTGTGTCCCTGTTTCATTGTTAGAGCCATGTGATTTGTGTGTGTGTGGATCGAAAAGTGTTTTTGTTTGCAGGTTAAGGGTTTGAGAGTGTTTTTGAGAGAGAAGGAGGGAATTTTGCTTTTTGAAAGGATAAGTATTGGAAAAGGTGTTTATCAGAAGTTTATAACCGCCTTAGGTCAAACTTCTGAAGTGGGAAATGTCAGATTTACCCTTAATGACAAAACTGTTGATGAAGAACAACTATCATCAGTAGTTCCCATTTTCTCTTTAGTAGTTTGTTAACAACTGATGAGAAGGTTTTATAAACACTTTATTCATAACTTCTGAAGTTTATTTTTATCAGAAGTTAATCATTTTTCAAAAAATATTCCCATACTGATGTTTTGTACATCAGTCGATTCTCTTTTTTTTGTTTTTCAGAAATTTTTAGAACAAAACAGATGTAAGTGAAAAATAAAATATGTACAGAAAAGTAAAAGACTTACAAATTTAGCATCCCAAGCATGGATACTAACTTCTGAAATGTTGATGTGTCAAGGGGTTTAGTAAATATGTCAGCTATTTGATTAGCTGTTGTCACATGCTTCACTTCAATCATGCCTTTTTCATAGGAATCCCGTATGAAATGATACCTGATTTCAATATGTTTAGTTTTTGAGAACTGAACAGGATTTTGAATGATGCTAATGGCAGATTTACTGTCTACAAGCAATGGTGTCTTGGTCTCTTTGATTCCATAATCAAGAAGTTGATATTGGAGCCATTGTATCTGTGATGTACAACTTGCAGCTGCAATGTATTCAGCTTCAGCAGTTGAAGTTGCAACATATGTTTGCTTCTTTGATTGCCAAGACACTAGACAGTTTCCCAAGAATTGACAACCACCAGATGTTGATTTTCTTGACATTTTGCACCCTGCATAGTCACTATATGAAAAAGCTGATAACTTGGTATTGGTAGAAGTAGGATACCAAATTCTAAGTGTAGGAGTTCCTTTCAGATATCTGAAGATTCTTTTGACTGCAATTAGGTTTGATTCCCTAGGAACTGATTGATATCTAGCACAAACACATGTTGAAAACATAATATCTGGTCTAGAAGCAGTTAGATATAAAAGGGAATTAAACATACATCTATACATGGTTTGATCAACCTGTTTTCCTTGTTCATCTGGTTCAACTTGTGTGGTAGGTGTCATGGGAGTGGAACATGATTTACAGTCTCGTAAAGAAAATTTGTTCAATAATTCTTTAACATATTTAGATTGATGTATAAAAGTTACATTTGTTTGTTGTTTAATCTGCAGTCCTAAAAGTACTGCAGTTCTCCCATTGTACTCATCTCAAATTTTGATTGCATGAGTTTCTTAAATTCATCACACAGTTTTGTGTTTGTTGAACCAAATATGATATCATAAACATAAATTTTTACAAGTAAGACATGATTTCCAACATGTTTTATGAAAAGAGTTCTTGTAAAGTTATTTTTGAGCAAAAAGTTGGAAAGTGTTTCATACCAGGCTCTTGGAGCCTGTTTTAGCCCATAAAGAGCTTTTTCAAGCTTGTACACTCACTCAGGATGAGAAGGATCCTCAAACCCAGGTGGCTGACAAACATACACTTCCTCTTTGATCTTTCCATACAAAAATGCACTTTTAACATCCATTTGAAAAACTTTAATTTTGTTGGAAATGGCATAAGCCAGAAATAACCTGATGGCTTCAAGTCTTGTAACCGGAGCAAAGGTTTCATCATAATCAATTCCTTATTCTTGAGAATAACCTTGTACCACCAGTCTTGCCTTGTTCTTTATAATCATACCAGCCTCATCTTGTTTGTTCCTGAAAACCCATCGTGTGCTAATTAGTAGCTTGTTTGGTGGTAAGGAACATATTTCCCAAACCTGTTGCTTCTTGAATTGGAGCAACTCATCTTGCATGGCTTGCACCCAATTGTTGTCTTTGAGGGCTTCTTGGTACTTCTTAGGTTCCAACTAAGAAATGAATGCTGAGAAGAAGCAAAAGTTGGAAAGCTGGTTTCTTGTGAGAAAACCTGATGCAATATCACCCATGATTTGTTCCAATGGATGATCTTTGGGTTCAATCAGTTGTTGTAAACCACTGACAGGTGTAGGTGGCTCTTGTACTTCATCAAACAAACCACTGAGGTTTATAATGTCTAGTTCAGCTGTTTTGACATCTTCAGTAGTTGTAGGAGCTGAACCAGATGTTTGAGTTTGTACATCAGTAGTTGTTGAATCAGAAGTTTGTGAAACTTCTGATGGTTTGAAAGTTGACTTAATGATTGTGTTAGGAGTCCATTGTGCTGGATCCTCATCATCAAACCTTTGATCACCATAATAAGTAGGTTTAGATGAAGTGACAGTCTTTTTAGGTCCGAAATGGAAGATGTCAAGGTCAAAGAGTTCAGCAGGATGTGCTGGAATAAGAGTGTGTTTTGATTCATTGAACTTGACATTCAGTGTTGCTTCTACTATCTTGGTTCTTGAGTTAAAAACCTTGTAGGCTTTTCTAGTGGAAGAATAACCAAGAAAATAACTTGAATCAACTTTAGCAGCAAACTTTGAAATAGAGTCTTTGATGTTTAGAATGAACGCAATCCAAGGTGATAAGGGGCTTCATGCCATGAAGAATTGTTTGAATTGTCAAAGGATGGGAAGTAACAACGTAACTTGTGAGGCATGAAGCCCCTTATCACCTTGCGTTCAGACATTTCCTTCTGTTTCTTGAACTGTCTTCCGGTTTTTTAACATTTGATTCTTTTTGTAAAACCGGTGGAGTTTCATCATTTTCACTTTCATCACCCGTAACATACTCAACTACCCCTTCAACAAAATCCGGTGACAAATTAGCTTTAAACTCTTTACCACTTCTTAACACACTCAACTTGATTAACATTAACATTATTACCTCGTGATGAGCCATGAGACGGATTTACCTGGGTGTCATTAGGAAGCTTTCCTCTACCTTTTTTCAACTCCGCCACATCGGTTGCTAAGTGGCCCATTTGGGTTGTCAATGCTTGGATGCTTTTGTCACGAACCTCATCCTTTTGTATACGGGCTTCATCAAGTTGATTTCTCTTTTGCATATCTTGTTGCATAGCCCTAAGCATCTCCATGACTTCATTCCCACTTGATGAATATTGACCCGAATTCCTTTGACCCGTTTGAGCTTGCCCTTGGTATCCACTATTGTATCCACCTCTATAGTTTCCTTGATTGTATTGTTGACGAGGTACATAATTACCTTGAGCAACTTGAAAATTCGGGTCAGATTGATTTGATGCATTTCCATACCGAAAATTAAGATGATTTCGTAACCCGGGGTGGTATACATTGGAATTCATATCATAATTTCTACCACCCCCTTGAATAGCATTCACCTCTTATGTTTGTCCTTCATTCACCACCACTTGACAAACCTCCGCCGTGTGGCCTATTTCTTGACAATTATTTCAAACATTGTACAATTGATTTGAGGTTTGTGCATTACCACTTTCTACCCCATGCACTTGAGGTCTTTGAATTACATGCCTCGCCCGTCTCGATGATTGAGCCTTTATTTTGGAAGTTACCGCCATTTGCTCTAAAAATGCCCAATCGTCTTGCTCATAATTTGTACCAAAAGTACCATTTGTGATGGACATTAAATCACGAGCATCCTCCGAACTCAACCCTTCATGGAAAGCATTCAACAATTCCCAATGTTGGATACCATGGTGAGGACAATTTCTTAACATCATATTGAACCTTTCAAATGCTTCATGAAACATTTCCCCCGATTGTTGTTGAAAACTTCTCAACCCTCTCCTTGCATCATTAGTCTTTTGAGAGCTATAAAATTCATCTAAGAATATTTGTTGCATGTCGGCCCATGTAAAGATAGATGCGGATGGTAAAGTGTGAAACCATCTCTTTGCCTTGTCTTCCAATTAAAATTGGAAAAGAACCAACTTAACATCATCTGCAGAAAAACCTTGTCCTCCAATAGTGTTGCAAATAGAATCACATGTCTCCAAATGGAAATAAGGCTCTTCCGTTGCTAGCCCCTTGAATTTTGGTAAACTTTAGAGAGCGGCTATTCTAACTTCAAAAGTTCTTCCATTTGTATTTTGAGGAATCACTATTGGTGATGGCTTATTAGTGATAATCGGCCGAAAATGCGCTTCAATTCCCCGTACAACATCACGGTGAATTCTTCGAGGTGCTCCCAATGGCGCTCTTGGTTGACCCATTTGACCTTGCATTGGCCCTTGTGGTGCAAATTGTTGTCGATATGGGTTTTGATGCATAGGTGGTGGTTGTTGTTGAATCGGCCTCTGATTTTAAGCTTGCATGTTTGGAGGACGCATTTAGTTAAGTGGTGTAGGACGTTGCAATTGCAATCCTTGCGGTCTAACATGTTGCACCCTAACCGGTAGTCTTCCCGGGTCTTGAAATTGTAAAATTGGTTGACTTACTTGACCCGTTTGAGCTTGAGATCCCACAAATGCACCATCACCTCCATATTAGTACCCTTCTTCATTATACCCACTAAACTCTTCTTCTTCATACACATCATCATACACATCCCGTGGAAATCTCAAATTTTGCCCACCTGGAAAAGATGAGTAGTGAAAACCCGATTGGTTTGGTGGTTGGTAAGTAGATGTGGTGTGAACAATGTCCTTGTGGTTGTGGGATAGTAGAAGATGATTGACCCGTAGTTGGGAAAAAATGGGAAAATGGTGGAATGGTATTTGATGGACTATAAAAGTAAGGTTTGGTTCAGCTTGAGTGGAACTCGGTTGGGTGGTATGGATTGGTGTAGCAGGATTGTTGGAAAGATTAGGCATTATGGTGTTGGGTGAAAGTTGAGTAGAGGTAGGCATGAATGATGAGGTCGTTTGACACGTTGTTGGTATTTGGGAGTCTTGCATTATGTTTCTTGGTGTAAATGGTGAAGTGGGTGAATCAATGATTCTATTCTTTCTTATCAACACTCGGTTCTGTCTCAATGTCCTTTCAATCTCCTGATCAAACAATAGCGGTGATGACTCGTGAGAGCCTCTAGTATGCATACACTTGAAGTACCGCACACTAAACACAACCAGTGTAAACCCAAAAATAGCAAAACAAAACTAAAAGATTAACACACGTTGCGCACTACTCCCCGGCAGCGGCGCCAAAATTTGACGGGCTTGTCGTGGTACACGTAAAATTTCCCAATTACAACTAACAAATAGTGGCAAGAAGGTATCGAACAAAGGGAGTTTGTGGAAAATGTGTGACTCCTAGTTTTGTTGATTGACTAAATTAAACTACTTAACAGCAAGTAAATGATTAAGATTTTGATTGTTTTGGTTTTAACTAAAATAACAACTAAATATCGATTTAAACTTAAGAGTGTTTCTTCAAATTATGGGACAATGACCATTCAAGGATCCAGTTTCTCTAAACACTTGTATGAATTTCCACTAGAAAGAGTTACATAGACATAACTCATGTAAAAACAATTGTTGTGATAAAAGGGAACAAAGTACTCGGATTAAATTAACGCGAGGTTGTTTCCCGATGACCAATTAATCAATAACCAACCCCTAACCCTTCTCGTGATATCTTAGTTGTTAGCAACACCAAGAATGTACGATAGAGACTAAGAATTAGTAATTTAATCAACACACTACAAGCAATTGTTCATACATCATAATAACAAAGCAAAATACCAAGTCATTATTCTAGAAATGCAAGAAATGAGTTCAAGAAAAACCTTCACCAAGAATGATCACCAAATGTTTAGCCTAGCATGACTTGGTGAATCATCAACACATTCATGGAATTGTTCATAAGGATCAAAAACAAAAGCCAAATGTTTGTAATAAGCCTCCAATGATGAAAAGCAGCCAAAATCATCCCAATGATGGTCTAGAAACGTCCCAAGTGAAAAGATACCCAAAAGAAACCATTAATTCGTCTTAAATAAAAGGAGTTACACAACTTTGTAGAGGCCACCGTACCTTACGGTGCCCACTGTATGGTACGGTGGGGTTGAAAAAACTGACGGCCAAAAGAGACTGTACAACGGTGACTTTTTATGGCTAGAAGCCACCATACCTTACGGTGGCTGCCGTAAGGTACGGTGGAGCCCTTCAATTCTTCATTTTTTCTTCTTCCAACTCTTCTTTGCTCCATCCCGTTCCGGTCCGTTCCAAAGCACGTATTTCTTCGTTTTAAGCTCCTTATAATACCTGCAATCAAAGCACTCACAGTTATCCAATCCCAAGCTATAACATGATCAAATGAGGATAATTTAAGCGTTTTATCAATATAAAGGGTTGTTCCTTGAACCACCCGTCATAGGGCATGCATCATATGGAATCATGGGGATATGAATAATTATCTATTTTCGAATGTTTAATTGTCTATTATGATTTCAAATTCGTTGTCCTACTCTGACTATTTGAATAACTACTATCTTTAAATTTTGCTTCCACAACTATTGAAATATTTAATCATCAATGAAAACTTGTTTAATGATAACGAACTAAATAGTTTGGGCATTTAGAGTCGTTCATGTAACTTATGGCTATGGAGATCCTGGAACGTCGCATGCCTCGCGGTATAAACCCCGCAGTGGAAAATGAGGGTGTGACAGATTGGTATCAGAGCCATTGGTTATAGTGTACTAGGATTGCATTCTAGTCTATAATCATCATAGAATAAGTATTAGTTACACTCACTACCTTAAGTGCACAATTTGATAATTTCTGTAATACGTGTACTGATCTAGCCTATTGCAGGAAAGACCATGACTAACCCTACTCATAACTATTCTTCTCGTACTATCGAGGGACAACAAGCTCCATCAGTGGATCCCTACCTACGTCCAGTTTCATTTCAGGATTCACATTGGGATACCAGTCGTTGGCATTGGTTTACCGATATGTTGCACTCTTGGGTTGTAGGTTATGGGGTACCAGTTAGAGTTCCTCCTGTTATAGATTCTTGGGAAAGATCTTTTGCAGGTATGGTGAGGCACGCTCATACTGAGTTGGACAATGCTTTCACTGCTATGTAACAGTTTAAGGTCTGGAGGAGTTATGCAGATGAGACAATCAGGCACATGGAAGGTCAGATAGGCCACTTGATGACTGAGATGGCAGTCGTCAAGTGGGAAGCTGCTGAGACTAGGCAGGAGTTGGCTGCCACTAGACAGAGTTTAGAAAATACTATGCAAGAATTGAATACCGTTTGTAATAGGCTTAGAGCAGCCTTAGGGATAGATGTAGAGGATCTTGAGGAAGATCCTGAAGAGGAACCTATGGAGGAAGAAGATGTTGCTATTGGAGCAGCCATTGAGGCAGCATTTGAAGAAGAGCTCGAACCAGAAGAGGAAAACGATCTATTTGAGGTCGAGATTCAAGACGAAAGCGATGACAAGGGCTCGTGTGTGGATCATGCGGACGATTGATTTCTACTATCCTAAGTATCATATATATTCGTATAATAACTTTTATTTTGTCATATGAGATCTGAGAATCGTTTATCTTATGTTATTATTATTATTATCATCAATCTACTACTTTATCTTATTCCCGCATTCATAATCCTTGTTACATTCTAGTTTACTTATACTGCATGAACGATGGTATGCAGAACACATTATTGTTTTCTCATGAGTATAATTTAAATGTAGAATTGCTATGACGGGTAGAGGTAATGGTAGAGGCAGCATCAGCATGACGCAAGGAGAACTGAGCATACTAATCAATGATCGGGTTGTAGCAGTTTTGGCAGCTTTTCAGGCTGGCCAACCTGCTCATCACCCTCCGACTTGTACCTACAAGTCATTCATGGATTGTAAGCCTCATAACTTTGGAGGATCTGAAGGAGCGGTCGGACTACTTAGGTGGTTCGAAAAGGTGGAATCGTGCTTTGCTATGTGCAATTGCCCGCCAGCTGATAGGGTTAAGTATGCCACGGGTACGCTTGAGAAAGCGGCCTTATCGTGGTGGAATGCCCAAGTGCAGCTGCTAGGAGTTGATGTGGCAAATGCTACCTCGTGGGCAGATTTCAAGGAACTCATGAAGGGATTCAGAAGTTGGAGACCGAGTACCTCAATCTGAAGATGGTGGGGTCGAAGATTGAGAGCTATACTACCAGGTCGCATGAACTGGCGACAATGTGCCCTAACTACTCCACTCCGCTCTACAAACGAATTGAGTTGTATATCCAGGACCTAGTACCTCAGATTAAGGGAATGGTCACTGCTGCTAACTTCAGTAACCTCTAGCAGGTGATTCGCTTGGCTCACCAGCTGACTGATCAGAAGTTGGAAGAGGGACTCCTACCCCCTCGTGGAGCTCCATCTTCTAACACCAATGATAACAAGAGCAAGTGGGAGAATGCATCTGGCACAGAGTGGTTAGCAGCAATAGCAAAACAAGAAACATGACAACGGTAGTAACCGTAATCAGTCACAGAGTGGTTATCAGGGACACCGTCCCAAGTGCAATAAGTGCAACTATCACCACTCAAGACCCTGCAACGGGATCAAGTGCGATCGCTGTGGAGAGATGGGTCACTTACAGAAGGACTGTAGAGTCAATGTTCCAGGAAGTCAGCCAGCACCTCAGCAAGGACAGCAAGAAAGGAACAATAAGGGTTCTTACCAGTGTGGGAATGAGGGTCACTTCAAGAAGGACTGCCCACAGCTGAACGGAAATGGTAACAACAACAACGGTGGGAACCATAACAGCGGTGAAGGTAACAGGAATGGGAACAACCACAACAACGCTACCAATAACAACAACCACAACAACAACAACAACGGGGCTCGTGGGAGAGCTTTCGTGATTGGTTCAGGAGAAGCTAGGAATGACAACAATGTCGTGACGGGTACGTGCTCCTTAAACGACAACCTTGCTTTTGTTTTGTACGATACTGGTGCGGACTTAAGTTTTGTGTCATCAAAACTTAGCAAACAGCTAGGGATAGTTACTACTCTTCTTGATACCCCACATTCTATAGAATTAGCTGATGGGAAGCCTGTCAAGGTAACCCACATCTATCGTGACTGTAAGCTCGAACTAGATGGGCAGTTGTTTGCCATCGATCTTCTAACTATCACCCTCGGAAGTTTGATCTCGTGGTTGGCATGGACTGGTTGTCCAAGCAACGCGCTAAAATTCTCTGTCAAGAAAAGATTGTTCGTATCCCTCTCTCTAACGGAGAACTGCTAACTATTCGGGGTGATCGTGGTGGTGCCATGGTAGGCATCATCTCATTCCTGAAAGCCCAGAAGTGTATTCGAAAGGGCTATCCGGCCATTATGGCTAACATTTCTGATACTCGAGCGGAAGTCGAAACGGGGATTGAGGATATCCCAATAGTCCGTGACTTTCCAGACGTATTTCCTGAAGAATTACCTAGACTTTCACTTGTTCGTCAAGTGGAGTTTCAGATAGATCTTGCACCTGGAGCGGCCCCAGTTGCACGTGCATCATATCGCCTAGCGCCAGGCAAACTTCAAGAACTGTCTACCCAACTCCAAGAGCTATTGGTTAAGGGATTCATTAGACCCAGTTCTTCACCATGGGGAGCCCCAGTCCTATTCATTAAGAAAAAGGATGGAAGCTTCCGTATGTGCATTGATTATCGAGAGTTGAACAAAATGACGGTAAAGAATCGCTACCCTTTACCTCGTATCGATGACTTGTTCGATCAACTTCAAGGGTCAAGTTTCTATTCCAAGGGTCAGCTGAGAGTCCGAGAAGAGGATGTGGCGAAGACAGCCTTTCGAACTCGTTATGGACATTATGAGTTTTTGGTGATGCCATTTGGGCTAACTAATGCACCGGCTGTGTTCATGGACCTCATGAACCGCGTGTGTATGCCTTATTTGGACAAATTCGTTATAGTGTTCATAGATGATATATTGATCTATTTCAAGAGCAGGGATGAGCACGAACAACACCTGCGGTTGATATTGGAACTCTTGAGAATTGAGCAGTTGTATGCGAAACTCTCCAAATGTAACTTCTGGATTCGAGAAGTCCAATTCCTAGGACATCTAGTCAACGAGGCCGGAATACATGTCGATCCCGCCAAGATTGATGCTATTAAATAGTGGGAGGCACCTAGGACTCCTACAGAGGTGCGCCAATTCCTTGGTCTTGCGGGATATTATCGCAGATTTATCGAGGGATTCTCTAAGATCGCTCATCCCTTCACTGCTTTGACGCAGAAAGGTGTTACTTACAAGTGGGGAGATGCCCAGGAGTCTGCTTTTCAACTGTTAAAGGCAAAGCTTTGCAGTGCACCAATCCTATCATTACTGGAGTGTACAGATGATCTTTGTGGTGTATTGTGATGCGTCTATCCAAGGATTAGGGTGTGTACTGATGCAACGTGATAAGGTAATCGCGTATGCTTCATCATGTCAATTGAAAGTTCATGAGAAGAACTACACCACCCATGACTTGGAACTAGGAGCAGTGGTTTTTGCCCTGAAGATCTGGAGGCACTATCTCTATGGAACGAGGTGTACGATCTTCACTGATCACAAAAGTCTTCAACACATATTCGATCAGAAAGAGCTGAACATGCGACAACGTCGATGGGTCGAGCTTCTGAATGATTACGACTGTGCCATCAAATATCATCCAGGGAAAGCTAATGTAGTACCAGATGCCCTCAGTCGTAAGGAGACGAAGCCGAAGCGAGTGCGAGCGTTACAACTCACTATCCATTCCAATCTTCCTGGCAAAATACGTGAAGCCCAGGGCGAGGCTCTGAAAGAGGAGAACGTCAGGCTTGAGACACTGCATGGTGCTGATAAACATCTGGAACTGAGAACAGATGGTCTTTAGTACTTCATAAATCGAGTCTGGGTTCCACGATTTGGAGATCTCAGATGACTAGTGCTCGACGAGGCTCATATCTCTCGATATTCGGTACATCCTGGTTCGGATAAAATGTACCAAGATCTCAAAACCCTTTACTAGTGGCCAAACATGAAAGCCGAGATAGCCACTTATGTTAGTAAGTGCTTGACTTGTGCGAAGATTAAGATTGAATATCAGAAACCTTCATGCTTACTCCAGCAACCAGAAATCCCTATGTGGAAATGGGATGGAATTTCCATGGAATTCATCACGAAGCTCCCTAAAACGCCAAGTGGGCATAATACGATTTGGGTTATTGTCGATCGTTTAACCAAATCGGCACACTTTCTGGAAATAAAGGAAACTGATATACTGGAGAAACTAGCCAGCCTCTATCTCAAGGAGATCGTCTCTAGGCATGGGGTGCCTACTTCTATTATATCTGATCGCGATTCAGGATTTACCTCTCGTTTTTGGACTACTCTCGAAGATGCTTTGGGAACTCGCTTAGATATGAGCACAGCCTATCACCCCCAAACGGATGGACAGAGTGAGCGTAGCATCCAAATGTTGGAAGATCTGCTACGAGCGTGCGTGGTAGACTTTAGCAACAGTTGGGATAAGCACTTGCCGTTAATCGAATTCTCGTATAACAATAGTTACCACACTTCTATTCAGTGTGCGCCTTTTGAGGCACTATATGGACGCAAGTGTAGGTCTCCCATCTGCTGGACTGAAGTTGGGGATAGCCAACTGACAGGTCCCGAACTAGTGCACGAGACTTCTGAGAAAATCGTGCAAATCAGAAACCGGATGGCTGCTGCACGTGATCGACAGAAAAGTTACGCTGATAAGCGTAGGAAACCTTTGGAGTTCCAGATTGGAGACAAGGTACTACTAAAGGTGCCACCTTGGAAAGGTGTGATACGCTTTGGGAAACGGGGAAAGTTGAACCCGCGGTACATTGGACCATTCGAGATCGTCGAAAGGATTGGTCTAGTAGCGTTTAGGTTAAACCTTCCTGAGGAACTCAGTGTAGTTCACAACGTGTTTCACGTCTCGAATCTAAAGAAGTGTCTTGCTGACACGACACTGATAGTGCCACTGGAAGAGATCCAGGTGGACGACCAGCTACGGTTCGTAGAGGAACCAGTGGAGATTCTTGAGCAGGGCGTCAAGAAACTCAGACAAAGTACCATACCTATTGTTAAGGTACGGTGGAATTCCCATCTGGGACCGGAATATACGTGGGAATGCAGGGATCAAATGCGACTTAAATACCCACATCTCTTTACTGAACCTGAACCTGTACATAGATCAAACGCTAAACACAAAGCAGCTACTTCAAAGTGAATTTCGAGACGAAATTCCTTTCAACTTGGGGATGATGTGACATCCGGGAACCAAGCATATATTTTTCTAGCTAGCTTTATTGTTTACTTGCTGAATTTTGAGACGAAATTCTTTTCAACTTGGGGATGATGTTATACCCCACAATTTCAGGTTCCTGATTCAACTAAACTCTAGTTACTTGCACCTAGATTACTTGCATTCTATATGACTAGAGTTAACTAGGTAAGTCACACGTGCACACACTAGATGTATATGTAGCTATGGGATATCATAGATTGACAAATACATGATTAAACTTATGAAGGTTTGCAAATATTAATCTATGTGTGTACATATAAATCAACCTCCTATATTTCCTATATGTGCTTGTATACATAGGTATATACACACACGCGAGATATATATATATGCCTACCCTCATGAATGGTTAATATCATGAGATGATTAGATGAACAAACCTAGAACTATATCCTCCTAGCTAACTACCTTCCACGCATATCCATGCCTAGAAATCGGCTAACATAAAGGAAAGGGACATCACAAGAAACATGATAAGACAAATCCTCTTACACACACAACTAAGCCTATGCACAACCTTTAGACATGAGCCGATCCAAACCAAGAGATCCACATTGGCTAGGAAGAGCCTAATGGAAGCAATCTAGAATTCAATGAGGTAATCTTTTACACCTTTATAGTAACAAACCAAGAATGACAAGATCACTTCTCCATGTCAACCTTTCCTAAACTAAAACACCATGTGCATAAATCGGCCCAAGCACCATGAGCAAAACTAGATAAGAAGCCTACTATCTATCACTATCACCTAGAGTCCAATACTTTTCTTTCTTGTCCTATATTGCGGCCTATACTTTCCCTAGCATACTATAGAAACTTCCAAAGCAATTACTAGGAAGCTAAGAACTATCACATTAGTCCACTTCCTTGATCGATTTCAAGCTAGAGAATCCATCACCATCTTTGTTTTTGTCCACTTCCTACCCAATCCACTATAGAAGGAGGTTAAGATCATTCATCCTCCCTCACACCAACACAAGCAACAATCTGTCTTGCTTTCTCACTCTCTCTCTTTCTCCTTCGGCACACTTGAAGCCGAACCACACCTCTCACAACCACCTTCCACTCTCTTACTAAAACACTTGGCCGAAGACCACATCTCGAGTGGATTAGCGAGCACTAGGAAGCTCCAAGTCTACAAGTTTTCCCCTTTCTTACTAACTAGTATCCGGGTAAGTTCTAATCGCTTGTTTTCTTAAGTTCCATCGGCCCTTATTGTGAACCCAAGCTTATACTCTTTGGTCACTAGGATCGACCCCAACTAAACATGATAGGTTGATTATTATGAGATTAATCAAGCTTCTATCATGTGCACATTGTTTCACCTATGTAAATCGATTATGTCATCTAGTGTTAGAGTAATTGTTTACACATGGATACATGAAACATTTTTGATCAAACATCTTATACATGAAACATGATCTACACCAATTGATGTGGTTCACAAAAGTAGGTGCCGAGCTTGTGAGATAAACAAGAACATAGTTTAATATGTCTTAAATGTTCATAGGGAGATCCTTGTTGGAACGATAGTTACTTTCTTTGCTTTGCTATATCTCTTGCACAAATACCAGGTGAGTTTCACTACTCTTTTTCTCAAAAGCATACGTCTCGGAAGGAGACAACTTTCTAAACTTTTTCATAGTCCGGTTTGGGACTACTTTTGCACATCCCTGGTTTGGGGTGCTATGATTCACTCGGTGAATCTGCTTACACTAATTCATGCTTTATGTCCTTGATGAACTAAACCAACTCTATCATTGAAGTCCTTCTAAATACGGAATGAATTGCCGGGTGGGCAAGCGGGTTGCTAGTTGATAGCGCTATTAGGTCTCACAAACCTCACATAGTGTGTTGGAGAGCATGGGTGTGAACTATAACTCAACATATTATCATTTTTGATAGACAATGATGCAAGGCACTTTTCTCACTATTGTGGGATCTCGTTGTTTAGCAGTTCAGTATTACCGGTTTTAGTTATCATGAGTGGGCTAGCTACCCCTGGCATGTGAATTAGCATTTACTCGTCAAAACATGGTCTGGAGGACCTACGTATTTACCAAACTTTGTGAACTCACCAACTTTATGTTGACCCACGATTATTATACCTTTTTGCAGGACACTAGTTCGAAGCACGAGTAGGGCATGCATCATATGGCATCATGGGGATATGAATAATTATCTATTTTCGAATGTTTAATTGTCTATTATGATTTCAAACTCGTTTTCTTACTCTGACTATTTGAATAACTACAATCTTTAAATTTCGCTTCCGCAACTATTGAAATATTTAATCATCAATGAAAACTTGTTTTATGATAACGAACTAAATGGTTTGGGCATTTAGAGACGTTCATGTGACTTATGGCTATGGAGATCCTGGAACGTCGCACGCCTCGCGGTATAAACCCCGCAGTGGAAAATGAGGGTGTGACATTATTAATTATAACAGCCGGTCATATTGTGTGTGTGTGTGTATTTCTAGTGTGTGTCTAGAAGAGTTCTGGAAACTTGGGGTTTTCATAATATTCTATATTGTAATGATTATATTGCTAATATTAATGAAAAACAACTTGAAAATGGATCTTTACGTCTTCTGATTACGATTCATATCATTTTGCATGTGAGGGTTTCCGCACCCGATTTATTCATACTCGTGTGATCTTTGTGTGTTTTTGTGATAAAACAATCCTATAAAGTGGTATCAGAGCCATTGCTCAATCACAAGACAACAAATGGATACATATTGTTTAGATTTTTCATCAAAATCATCAAAATTTTTGCTGTTTTGCATGTACTTTAAAAAACAATGGGTTGTGATTAATTCGGACTAGCTTTTACGGATAAAATAAAAAATTCTTTCACAAAACTTGATCTACATCCAATCGAAATCAAAACCTAACAATTTGCATTTAAATTCAACAACTTTTGTGAAAATCAGATCAAAATCATCGATTTTTGAAGAAAATTGAGTTTCCAGAATGGGTCAGGTGAAACTAAGTTGTGTTTGAGGTCGAAATAGTTGATTTTTGGTCGAATCAGATATTTTCTTGTTCATTCGAGGTGTTTAGAGGTCAAACTTATTCATGTTTCATTCATTCGTGTGTTTTTCATCTTCATTCGGGTGCACGTTAGGTCGAACGAGTCACTTAGAGGTCGAATCAGATTGTTACATATACGTTCGAGTTGTTTCCTTGGTTCGAACCAGTTACACCTTGTTCATTCGATCTCCCAATTGGTCGAACCAACTTTGACAGATTTTGAAATTTTCTAAGGGTTGAGATTGTACACATTATGGACAACATTTGGGGATTACCAATGAACACTAGACCTGTTATGACTCAACCACAACAAACTGTTGGGTCTGCTGACCTGGAGAAGAACAAATGATTGAAAAGCCAAAATATACTACTCAGTTGATCCATATTAATAAACAGCATTTACAACATACTCCTCCCAAAAGACTGTTGAACCTAGCAACTATTCTACCCAAACAACTGCTGTGACAACTGCTGCTACAAAGGATTGTTAGATAACAACTGATGAAGAACGACTGCTGACTAAAGGTCTGATGAAGAACAACTGCTGATCAAGTGCTGAAGACTAAAGGTCTGTTGGAGCCAACAACACTTAGGCTCCAACAGATGATTCAAGACCATCAGAGTTTTCCTCAACAGCAGTTTACCTTTCAGAGTTTTACAATGTAACAGTAGTTTGTATATAGTAGATGTTTTATGTTGTTATTCTGTTAGAGGTCACTGTCTTAGGTGACGTCAGCTTAGATCATCAGTGGTTTAGATTTATCTATAAATAGAACAATGCTTGTACTGTTCTATTCATCACTCACAACATTCTCTCAGACAAACAATCACAGAGTGATCAGGCTGAGGGGGAGTACTTGTAATATTGTAATCTTTCAACTAATGAAAGCTTTCGATTAAAAACAATTATTCTCTTGTTTTGATTTATAGTTTATCATTCCGATGCAATTTCCATTTATATTCACTTCATTCTTCTCATCTTTACTTAAACAAATCAAAACAATCAAACTCAGATCCTAACAATTGGTATCAGAGCTTGGTCAATTAAATTCGATCCCACCAATCAATTTAATATAAACAGATCAGCTCACAATTATTGATATCGTTTGTTTGTCGGATTGAAAACAGAGTAATTGGCAAACTTTATTGGATATTCCTCGTCAGAGATAATCTTATCAGATCCTTCCATCCGATAAAATACTTTGACGGGTTTGTCACTCGCTTCATTCTTCTCAACTTGCTTAACTGACTGATTTACTCGATTAGCGTTAGCCATTGGATGTGAAATCTGAGAAGGGGATACCGGTTCATTGGTGATAAACACGAACTACCCTCACCATCCTTTGACAATTCAAACAATTGGGCCTTTACTCGGTGAGTGTCCAAAGCCAAGTTGGCTTTGGATGGGTCCACAGACTTTCCTGTCTCAAGCTTGGGAAGGTGATCAGTGGTTTGAAATAGTTTTTGAATCAAGTTCAACAACTATTGCTGACCATTTGCCAGTGCTTGAATGTCAACACTTGGGGCAACAGTTGTTTGATCACTTCCTGACATATGATAATACCCATAGGGATTTCTGTTCGCTCTTGGTTTAGAAGGTCTTTTTGGTTCCTCATAAACATGTGACAGATTATGACATGGTGGTTGTCCATATCCTCTTGGGTACTTGCTTGTGGGTGGAGCATCTGCTACTTGGACATCCCTGGGAGCAGATGTTTCAAGACTTTTGGTAACAGATGTTTCGACTGGTGTAAAAGTCTGTTTGGGCTTTCCTTTTGAAGTACTCACCACCTGACTTGCAAGAGTTTTAGCCTTGTACTCTGACATCAAAATTTTTGAGATACAGACACTCTTTGATTTTGTGATTCTTTTTGCCACATATTGAGCATGTGGCCTTGGAATCACATGCACTTGTTCCTTTGTTTATACCATATGCTTTTAGAAGAAAACAGTTTTTAGTAACATGATTCTTCTTTTCACAGAAATCACAAAACAAGTGGACAGACTTTTCTTTCTTTTTCCCTTTTTCAACCTTTTTTTCAACAGAGGTTTGAGCATTTGCTGGAAGGTTTTTCAAGGGAATGACCTTTGCCTGTGGTGCTGTCTTCCCTTCAGGAGTTTTGAAATCAACTGGTTTGAAGTTCTCAAGAGTACCACACTCATCAAACCAAGTAGGTTTAATATCATAATTTTCAAGTTCAGTGAATGATGAGGAACCTTCTGGTTTTTCAAGAATAATTTTCTTGCCATTGGGTTCAGTGATTTTAATCTCTTGACCCTTCAAATTAGTTGGTACTACCTCAACTAACTTTTAATCCCTTTTTTCAGTGTTTTCAAAAGCTGGAGCAGTGGTTTCAATACCAAAACCAAACTTCACATGACTTTTGGTTTTTTTGTTGAGTAGCATCTCAAAACCTCTACATGATTCCACCCATTTCTGACATTCAACTTGGGTGGACTCAAGCTCACTTTTGCAACTCTGATATTTAGTTATCATAGTTTGGAGCTGATCTTTGGTTATAGTTGCTTCATGTTTTAAGCTGCTTATTTCAGATTCTTTTTCAGTTAAATTTGTTTTTAACTCTTTTGAAAGTTTCTCAAATTTAACTTCATCATCTAAAATTGTCTTTCTAAGATTTTCATTCACCTCTTTGATGTTAGCAAATGCAATTACACATTTGTCAGAACACAAATCTTTAAGGATTTGAGGACATACCTTAGCAGCAGCCATCAATGCACAATCACACTTGCACTCACAATCATCAGATGCACCCTAGGGATCTGAGAGATTCACAACCTCTTCTTCAGGTTTTTCACCTGCAACTACTTCATCAACAATATCATCAGTCTTAACAACAGATTCAGTTACCACTTCCTCAGAATCAACCTCTTCTACCATAGCCATGAAACAGAAATTTTCTGGTTCATTTTCAGCTTTGGCAACAAGTGCAAAATTTTTATCTCCCAACTCATCTGGTAGACTGCTCCAATCAACAAAGCCTTGTGTGAAGAAACTCTGTTGACTGGTCTCTGCAGGAGCAGAGGGTGAAGCAGCAGTCATTGGCACAGGTGCCTGAGCAATAGGGGTTTGCACATAGTGGATCTGAGGAACAGTGGTTTGGACAAACTGGACAGGAACAGTGTTTGAGGACTGTGCAAAATGAGCAGTGTTTTGCACATTTGGTCCAGGGGCATTATAGGAATTTTGATAAGTGTTGGTCTGTGGTCTTTGATTGGGATAGGTAATCATAGGTGTACCATGTTGACTCCTACATTCCCTAGCAAAATGACCTAGTCTATGACATTTATAACACTTTATCTTTGATTTATCCAACCCCATCTTTGACCTGCCAGTTAACCCTGGAAACCTTCTCCTAGTTTTCTTGTAAAAATTGTTAGTTCTTACACTGAGAAGGGCCAATTGGTGCATAATGTCCATTTCTTCCAAATCATTAGGATCAAAGTATTTTAGGTCATCATACTCAAAGGATATGTTATCAGATGCCTGGATATCACCACCACTTGCTGTAAAAGCATAGTTTAGTGAATAAGAATCAGAGCTAAAACCTGAGTTAAAACCTGAAGTTATGTCAATGAAATGATCATAACTCTGATCCTTACTATTACCCGGCACCTCATCATGACCCAAAAGTGTTGTATTACCAAATACATAGTCATCAGACACTTTTCCAGATTCCTGGAGCTTCTTTTTCTGGTTAAGCTCTCTCTCACAGGTCAAGAGCTTACCATGAAGCTGGGTCAGTGATAGGTCCTTGAATCCAATCGAGTTTCTCATAACTATAGCAATAGTGTCCCATTTATCTGGTAATGATCTTAAAAACCTATGGTTCAAGGTTGAATGAGGGTAAGTTAGACCAACCAGTTTTAGTTCATTGATGAGACAGTTAAACCTCTCAAATTGTTGAGTTAATGACTCTCCCTTAACGTGACTGAATGTTTCATATTGTTGGTTAAGTATTTCACGATTGTTTTCAATAACCTCTTCAGTCCCACCAAATTGTTCTTTCAGTGCATCCCACAACTCCTTAGACTATTGGGAGTGGGGGGCGGGAGAGGGGCGGGAAGGGGGGGGGGAACACCGCCGCCATAGGGGCGGGAATGTTGGCGTGGGGCTGGGGGCGGGGAGAGAGTCACCGGCGTGGGGGGGAGAGGAGGGACACGTGGCAGCGAGTGGTTGGATGATCATTATTTGAAGAGATCTAATTTATTAAAAAAAACAACAATCTGTTATTAAAAAAAAAGAAATTTAAGAAATTAAAAAAAACAACATTTAATTCATTTTGAAGGCCGTTTTTAAAAAAAAATAAATTAAATAAAAAATAAATAAATAACATTACATAATTAAATTACTTAATAACCATTACACACTTAAACAACCATTACATAATCCTAATAATTCCTAAATTACTTATTTAAACATAAATAACTCCTAAATTACTTATTTAAACATAAATAAATCCTAAATTACTTATTAATCCTAATTTTCTCCACTATGGAGAGTAGTTGTCCCATTCTCCGGGGAAGGTGATGCACTCGGGTGAGACGGAACGCGAGCTATCCCGTCCATCAGATCTCGCATCTGAGGGGAAGTAGTAGTACTCACGAGAAGGGGTAGGTCGGCTATAGTAGAGTTCCTCCTCCTCAATCTCCTTTAGGGCTTCCAAGTCCCCCTCAGTCGGGGAAGTCCCATGGTTGGGGGTGGGGGGTAGTTTGTTGTTGGGGGATGGGGGTGGGGGTAGTTTGCTGTTGGGGGATGGGGTGGGGGTAGTTTGCTGTTGGGGGATGGGGGTGGGGGTGGGGGTAGTCTGGGGGTAGGGGACTGAAGCAGCCCAGGGGGTAGGGGGCGACAACGTTAGTCGCTCCATTTGTTGCTGGGCCATGACATAATCCATAGCCCAGACCAATTCCTCATCCGTCCAGTCATCATCGGCAGGAGGATGAGGAGGAATGGTTGGTTGTGCAGCAGCAGCAGCAACAGGAGGGGGAGGTAACCAATGTTGTGGAGGAGGAGGAGGATAAATAGGAGGTTGTGGAGCAGTAGGAGGAGGAGATGAGGAGAATGGTAGTCTCCGGGGGCGGCCCCGTCCCCTGGGATACCGGCGAGAGTACTGCCGGATATTAGACGGGCCAGCAGCTCCTGCTTGAAAACCGTCACCCATGTTATTCATTGCTTTAGGGAAGAGGAATAGGTGTGACTGAGAATTTGGTAAGGTGTTGTATTTATAGGGTTAGAAGGGTGAAGCAGTGGGGGGGAAACTTTGAAATTCAGAGTTTCAAATTCAAAATTTCAAATTCAAACGTATGGGTGGGAAAAATTAACGTTTGTACTGTGTGGAGCAGTGGTGGGAAAATTTGAAATTCAAAGTTTCAAATTATATATTAATTAAAATTTTATTACTTTAATATTAATTATTTTTTTATTAATTTATTATATTTTCCGGTTTATATTATTATTTTTATTATTGTTATTATTATTATTATAATAAAAACAAGAAAAAAAAAGAAAAAAGAAATGCCACATGGCACTTCCCCCCACCTCTTCCCCCCCCCCCCCCCCTTCCACTCCCCACAATTATTTCCCCCCCCCCCCAAAAGGGCCCCACAAGTGCCACATGGCGCTTCCCCCCACCTCTTCCCCCCCCCCCCCCACCACTCCTTATAGTCTTAGCACTATTACAGTGTAACAGCCCAGTATATATATCATTGGGTAGAGCCATGGCCACAATACTGAAAGCCTTAGCATCTAACTCAATTTTCTTAAAATCCTGGTCGGAGTAGTTTTCATGTTTCTTAGGCTCCTGAACCTTGGGATCTTCGATACTCGGCACCATCGGAACATGTGGTCCGAAGATAACCGACTTCCAACACCCAGTATTCTGTTGAGCTAGAACATGGCTCATCCGACGTTGCCAGATATTGTATTCAGATCTGACAAGCATCAGTGGCTTGTTGTTCGGGCCAGTGTTGTGTGGATCGTGATTGATTGAAGCCATTCTCTGATTTTTCGAAAACAAAGTCTGTTTACAAACGGTTGAATCAAAAATAAACTATTACTCTGTTTTCAATCCGACAAACAAACGATATCAATAATTGTGAGCTGATCTGTTTATATTAAATTGATTGGTTAGATCGAATTTAATTGACCAAGCTCTGATACCAATTGTAGGATCTGAGTTTGATTGTTTTGATTTGTTTAAGTAAAATGAGAAATAAATGAAGTAAATGTAAATGGAAAGTGCAGCGGAATAATAAACTATAATCAAAACAAACGAGTAAATGTTTTTTAATTGAATGCTTTCATTATATTGAAGGATGACAATCAATTATAAGTACTCTCCCTCAGCCTGATCACTCTGTGATTGTTTGTCTGAGAGAATGTTGTGAGTGACAAATAGAACAGTACAAGCATTGTTATATTTATAGACAAATCTAAACCACTGGTGACCTGGGCCGACGTCACCTAAGATAGTGACCTCTAACAGAATAACAACATAAAACATCTGCCCTGTACAATACTGTTACATTACAAAACACTGTAAGGTAAACTACTGTTGAGGAAAACTCTAATGGTCTTGTATCATCTGTTGGAGCCTAAGTGTTGTTGGCTTCAACAGACCTTTAGTCTTCAGCACTTGATCAGCAGTTGTTTTCTATCAGACATTTAGTCAGCAGTTGTTCTCTATCAGTTGTTATCTAGCAGTTGTTTGTCACAGCAGTTGTTTGGGTAGAACAGTTGTTAGGGTCAACAGTTTTTTGGGAGGAGTGTGTTGTAAATGCTGTTTATTTATATGGATCAACTGTTAGTATATTTTGCCTTTTCAATCATCTGTTATTCTTCAGGTCAGCAGACCCAACAAATTGGGCATGATTTGCACTTAAAAGTGTATTGGGATGTAAATTGATATTTAGTGAATGAGGAAGTTTTTGTTATTTGGACTTTGAAAGTTAGCTAAAAAGAGAATGCAAGAACATGATGCTAGTTTTCTAAATCGTTATCTTAGCTGAAAAATGTATCACTATGTTGTTATCAGTTGGGCATGTCATGTAATTTATTTGCTTTTTTTCTAATTATTATGCCAAGGCACTCACGGTAAGAGCATCAAGTGCTAAGGGTTAAAAGGTTGAAACAACGAGCTGGAAATATTGATTGGTTTAAACATGGTGATAATAATCTGCTACTTGATAGTATCTCTCAGGTACATTATCCTCTCTTTTTCAACATCTTTATATATGAAACTTAGGATGGACAAACTTATAGTTTGTATTTGGGGAATGTTTATCATTATTTGACTATTGTGTTGACTTTTGGTACTTGCAGAACTTTTAAGGGGTAGGTTCACATCTTGCTACTGAACAGGTTGGTTATGCTGTCTGCATATGTGATGGCAGCAAACGAAACTGAAAAGTGGAATTCTCCAAAATCTTTGAATTGCCGGTCAACGGGTATAGATCACGTTTTAAGAGCATAGAAAGGAATATATAGGAAACTACCGATGTAAAGCAGCTGCTTCAGGATATACATTAGCACCATTATGCCAATAATTGGAGTGGTTGGTTTACTGTAGTTGCAAGTTTTGCTATAAGTGATGCAGGTTCTATTGCAGTTGGTTCATTATTTGTAGATAAGTTTTGATTAGTTCATAAATTATGTGTACATTTAATTTCTTTGTAACTTTTGTAAATAGGTTTTGATTAGATGTTTATGTATTTAGTATTTAAATTTAAAACTTATGTATAGATTTTGAGTTATTATTGTTAATATCATTTGTTTTTTAGGTTCTCTTATATTATTGTAGTTTTTATTTTACCAAAAAATAAAAATAAAATGGGCAATCACATGGAAAATGGTCACATGGAACCACAATAAAAATGTGTGACTAAAGGTTAGTCAATAGCCACACATAGAATTTCATTATTTCATGTGGCTTTACATATACACTAGCCACACCATCGTCAGTTTGTTTTTGTTGTGTGGCGTAATGATAACAAACGTCTTGGAAAAAACATTATGTGTGGCCAAATGTTAGACAATAGTCACACTTAAACTTACTATACTTTATGTAACATCGCAAAAAAAAAAAAATTTCAAAGTTTAATACAAATATTATTATTCCTTTTTATTGTTCATAAGGTGCCTAAGTTTTATTTACCGACCACACAACTTATATATATATATACATATATAATAATAATAATAATAATAATAATAATAATAATAATAATTAAATAAAAAAAATTCAGATTCTTAATATATATACATTTTTTTTTATTTACTTACCATCTTAAACCTTCTTACAAGCCCAAACTCTTTAAACTACTTATCTAGCCCAACCTCCATCTAAGCCCATCCACTAATCCAACAGCAGGCCAGGAGCCGGCCCAAAGCAGCCCAAGCCCACACAACTACCCCCTTCCTTATTGCTAAAAAGGAAATGGAAAAAAACTGCCCCAGACGGGATTCGAACCGGAGTCAGTCCGGAACAAACACCCGCACCACACCAGTTGATCTATGACTCGTACTTGTTCAAATCCTGGCTCAATTTATATTTATAACCTTTAATTATACCCATTGCTACTGATTCGCTGCTGCTATCATCAGCGAGAATCCATTCTTTTTTTTGTGTTCTTCCATTTTGACTTTTGATTGATCCAAGTATGGAAATAATTGATTAAAATGACGGGATTACGCATATTATACACCATTAAACGCGAATCAAAACATTCAATCCAACTAATCACGCGTTTGATTTAAAATCGAGTCAAACTATCCAATTATACAACCTAGACATCACTACTATAAATTGAACATCTGTGAACCTTCTCAACTCGCTACTCAATCTTTCCCAATCCCCAATTCTTCTTATTTATCCTCTGATCTTAGCATATGATCGCGTTTTCTTCGAGGGTTGACCAATCGATTCCGTATTAAAACGAGATTGTAAGTCTAATTATTATTGTGGGTTTTGTTGGTCGGCATCCATACAATGAAAGCCCTAACATTAATCGGGTTATAGATGTGTGGATCGTTCGATTGCATTACCTAGGGCTCGTAATCATATGATTTGGGGAAGAACATTGATTTTCTATATATGTTAAATATTAAACAAACTGAATCTTAACACAACCACAGGTCTAGACCAAGTGGTTGGGTTGATGTTTGGATTCCCAGCAGACGCGGGTTCGAAACCCGGCTGCCACACTTTTTGCTCTTTTATTTTCCTTTGTTTATCAATTATATATATATGTTATTTATATCTTCTAAATTCATTCAAAAATACAAAAACTCTTTTATTAATTCCACAAAAATTATTTTAGGTAAATCTGATGTTAAAGTTTTACCTACAATTTTTATTTTTCTGAAATTCATTTATTTAATATTTATAATAATTAAATCAATTTTATACTATTATATTTATAAAAATCTATAAAAATATCAAAACGATCTTATTAATTCCTACAAAAATTATTCTAAGTTTATATAACAATAAACTTTTCTGAAAAGATTTTTATTTCAGAAAAATCATTTATTTAATATTTTTAATCAATTTTTGTTAGTTTTAATCATAATTAAATCATAATAAATTCAATTTTTGTTATTTTTGCACCAAAATTTTATACAAATTATTTCTGATCATTTAGAACAGAAATATAATTTTTAAACTAATAATTCTTTAATATTAGTATTTTTAAATATTAATGTTAGAGTTTGACAATTTGTAATAAATAGATTTTAAAAATCTATTTTAAGGAAAATAATTTTGTAAAAATTATTTTTATACTTTAAACATATTCTTGTGACCATCTTAAATTTAAATTTCATAAAAAGAGTTTTGGTTATTTGTTTACTAAATTTCTCACAATTGGCGAATATTTTTAATATTAATCAAACGAGCACTTATCCCCAAATCGAAGCCCTAGAACTTAAACATTTGTAGACTTGTTAGACTTAGACATATTTATTACCTCATTTTAGGGTGATACTTGATACATTTGGTCAACGCATTTCTCAACAGATATAACATTTTACCAAGGTGAGTTTTACATAGCCCCTTTTCTATTTATCACCATTTTTGGGGTGAAACATGTTACAACATTATTTATGCAATTCAATCATCAATGTGTCTATGTGTTTTTCTATGTTGCATTATGTCTTGAACATGACTAGGGTAAGCACAATTCTAGCATAATCATTAACTCCGTACAAGCCGACGGTATACATTGATAGATCTATTGGACTGACAATCCCACCCGGATACGTGCCTCCTACAAAGGTTGCGTGGGTGTTTGTTACTGCAATATAAACGAGTGAACCATGAGCGTATGGGATGTACCACAATACAACAGTCACAAGGGTTGATTATGCACTCGATTTACTTCTAGTATGTTTTCACATATGGACTAGATTTGCCATGACACATGAATTGCACTACAATTTTTACTCGATTTATTTCTAGTATGTTCTCACATATGGGCTAGATTGACATGACACATGAATTGCACATCATTTTTATTCAATTATCAAAAACCTATGTAATTCTCACCAACTTTTGTTGACCCAAAACATTTTCAACTTAACAAGTTTCAGGTTTTACTTGCTTGAAGATTTGAATTGATGCTTGAAGATACGTGTATAGTTTTATTCAATTTGATGTACAAATTCTAGAACAATTGTATGTAATTCAATTAAATCATTTAATGGAATTTATTATTTACCATGAGCTACTGAACAATCATCGATACGTGACATCCCGATGTTTCCGCCATCGGTTGGGGTGTTACACTTTATGTGGCATTACATACACATTAGCCACACAAATGTCACCTTGTTTTTTTGTGTGGCGGGATGATAACAAATGCCATGGGAAAAAATATGTGTGACAAAAGGTTAGTCAATAGCCACACTTACAGTACATTCATGTGACTATAGAATAGAACCAACCACACTTACAAGAAATTCATGTGGCCATTACTATCTTTTTGCCACACTTAATAGACAAAATGCTTGATCACAACAACCTTTTTACCACGCTTTTTTTTAATTGATGTGGCTAAAACAAACTTTTTAGTAAATTCATGTGACCATATAATGAAAATCGTCACACTTAAAGTAATTTCATGTGGCCGTTGCTAACCTTTAGCCACACTTAACTGGGGAATGCTTGATCTCGCCAAGATATGTTGGTACCCTATAGCCACACTTTTTGGTAGCTATGGTCACTAAATGAGAATGTGGCTGTATGATACCTATGATGACTCGACCTTTGGTCACACTTGACCTGAAAAAAATATGTGTGGCGAAAGCCCATTTTTCACGTAGTGTCAAAACCTATTTATTATGGTGATCAAAGGTTTGATGATGAGGATCCTGCACCATGGACTCCTAATACAGTCATTAAGTCAACTTTTAAACCATCAGAAGTTTCACAAACTTCTGATTCAACAACTGCTGATGTACAAACTCAAACATCTGTTTCAGCTACTACAACTACTGATGATGTTAAAATAGCTAAACCAGATATTATAAACCTCAGTGGTTTTTTTGAATAGCCGATCCTATACGCATACAAAGTGGTATCATAGCCAAAAGGATCAAAGTACCACGAATTGATAATATTTCAGTTGATTTGGACCCAATTTTGATCAAAACTTTTATGTTTTTCATTGAACATTTGACTTTGGTGATAATTGATTGATTTGAACTTGTTTTCTTGGATAAAATTCAAAATTCTCTTTGTTAAACTTGTTCCAAATCAAATCCGAAGCAAAACCTGCATAAGATCATCAAATTTCATCAACATTTGAAAATTTTGAATCAAAATAACTGATTTTCAAAGTATAACCATTTTTCAAAATGAAAGGGTCGAACCTAGGGAGATTTGGTCGAGAGTGGAATTTTTAGGTCGAACCAGGGAGTTTTTGGTCGAACGTGGAGTGATATTTGGTCGAACCTAGAAAGTTTTAGTGTGTTGTTGTTCATTCGACCATCAGTGGTACATTCGACCAATCGAGTGGTCGAAAGTGATTTGAGTTGGTCTAAAGTGAAACAAGTTTGTAATTTTCCACATTCGAGTCTTTAGAAACGGTCGAACCTGAACTAATTTTTACATTCGACCACACGACATTTGAAAAGGGTCGAACGTAGAAACTGTTTTTAAATTTTTCTAATCGTTTCGTGTTTTATCATTTTCAGAGCGATATGTGGAACTTTCCTACAACACCACGACCTATTACAACACCACAGCAGCAAACAACTATGGATCCTTGGTCGGTAGCTGCTTAGAAGACTAGTCAACCATCTCAACCTATTAACTATTTGGCGATGACTAGTTCGATGCCCCAACAAGTTGCACAACCACAACCACAACCTATGGCTGATTACTGAGGAGTTGCAGCAGCAGCGGTACACTCTCAGACTACCAATGCGATTTCAACACTTATTCATGACTTATCTTCAGGTAGTGGGAGTCGTCCACCAAAATTGATGGAAATGGTGGATTACAACCAATGGAAGACCAAGTTTAAGATTCATCTAGAGGGAATGGGATTAGAAGGAACAGAAGCTTGGCAAATGATTGCTAAGGGGTATGTTGCTCCGGTTTTGAAGAGCACTAGAGAGCCGATTCCATTAGAGAGTCTTGCTGAGGACGAGAAAAAGAAGTTTGCGTTGGAAAAGAAGGCATTTTCCCAACTGTCCCAAGCCATTAACACTGATCTCTTACATCAGTTTGGGTCGTGCACTACTTCTAAACAATTATGGGATATGTTAAGGAATCGTCACGATGGGAATGAGAAGATGAGGAAGCTTAGAATGGAGGAGTTAAGAAAAGAGTTTGAGAACTTCAGCTATATGGGAAATGAGACGCTGAAGGAGTTGATTCCAAGGTACTGTCACTTATTAACTGAACTTTCAAGTTATGAGATCAATATACCGATGTCTGAGCTGGTAGACAAGTTCGCTGATGCATTGCCACCATACTGGAATCAACACATCGAGGTTCTCAAGGAGAAAGATGCGTACCAATACTAGACCATCAATGAGTTTATCCAGAAGCTTGAGAATAAGGAGATGGAAGAAAAGAGGAAGGCGAAAAGAGCACAAGTTCATCAGAATCCAGAGTTATACCATGGCGGTACATCTTCATCTCCAGCTAGTTCAAGTTCTAATACTACTGTTGCTCAACACATTGCTTGTGTATCAAGTATTGTTGAACCACCCAAAGCCCCCATAAGCTATCTTGCTCAAACTTCATCTTATACCCCACCATCATACCCTACCACTTACATCCCACCATTTTCACCGATGCAACAAGCTGCTTGCTATTCAGCAAACTTAAACCAACCTCAACAACAATCCTACATTCCTCAAATGAATCAAACCCAAATGAACCCAAGTCAACCTAATCAAAGCCCAATGGTGTTGGAGACTTCAAACTTGAACAATGTTACTGTTGAAGTTGCACAGCAACATGTAGCATTGGTTTCTACTATGGTCGCTTCTTATAACGGATTATTCGCTAGTCAAATTGGTAGCAACAATCTAACCAGTGAAGACTATGCGCAAATTGACAAAGAGGAGATGGAGCTCATTGACACCCAGTGGGCGTTTGCTAGTGTTATGAGGTGAGCGACTGAGTTCATTGAGAAGACTGGCAGAACTGATCTTTCTACTTCTCCAAACACCACATATGGCTTCAACAAAGCCAAAGTGACATGAATTCTTTCAAGAGAGAATGCACACAGCCAGCATAGCAGGGGAACAGGAATTCTTTCAACACCAATTACCAGAACCGTCAAAATCAGGTATCATATCAAAGTTAAAACAACTCCAATTTTCAACCACAAAACAATTATCAAAACCTCCAAAACACCTCACTAAACAATACTGTTAGACAAACCACTACACAAAACCAGAACCAAAATCAAACACCAAACAATCCAACCAGAACTATCATTCCTATTTCTACACCAAACAGCCAAACCCAAACTCAACCAGATAACCAGAACCAGGATTTGGTGATCCAGAAAGATGAGGGATTTGATTGGACTGGTATGCAACTCGGTGTTGAGGAGATTACTACTGGTAATGTGGCATGTGTTGCCCAGAAGATGGATTTGGATGAGCCTGTGTCTGTTGAAGATGTTTTGGTGACTAAGAAGTCTGAGGTGAAGATTGAAGAGTTGAGTGAAGAAAGTGATGTTTGTGTTGAGAAGTAGTCGGCATTGATTCTTGACTCTGTTACTGACGTTCCCAAAAGGTGTGATTCAGCTAATTCTGATACGGAGAGCGATTCTGATTCTAAAGCTAGTATTAACTCACTAGATGATGATATCGATCAACTTCTTGCCGAAGCTGATTTTCTGATGACGCGCAAATCATGCATAGTGGATGATGCTTTTACCAGAATCGACTATTCTAAATTCTTTGCTGGAAAGGAAGCACACTTTGCATTGATGGCGATGACTGAGCCTCCAAAGCAGGTAAGTTTTGAATCCAATTTAGATATGAATAGTGAGAGGTATTGTGGTGCATGCGATAGATTGACAGAGGATAATAAGCAACTCAGGGTTCAGCTTGAGAGTGCTAAGATCAACTGTCAATCGTATCAGAAAGAAGCACACGAATTCAATAAGGTGCTTGATGGTTACAAGAAAGACATTTCAGATCTTAAAAAGACTTTATCTTTAAAACAGTTAGCCATTAACAATTATATCAATGAATTGGAAAATACAAAACTTGAAATGGCTACCATCAAGTGCTTTGCTGAGAAAGTCAACAAGAAGCTTGAAAGCTATATCATTGAGGAGCCTTCACAGTCAAGTAGTTCAAAATACAAGGCCGTCCCATCTCCTGTGTTATTTGAAAACCACCATACTTTGCATTTAATAACACCGGAGAGCTCAGTTAAGTCTGACTCTACATCGGATGATGAGTCTAACACCTCTAGTGTGGGAGACCCTAATTCTGATATTAGACCTATTTTAGGACTAAATGATGAAGGTGTGATTGCTGTAACTGATGGTTCCGACTCTGAGGATGACAAATCTGAGATTATGCATCCAATGGCTAACGCTCATCGAGCAAATCAATCAGTTAAGCATGTTGAGAAAAATGAACAATGTGACAAACCCGTCAAAGTTTTCTATCGGATGGAAGGATCCGATAAGATAATTTCTGACGAGGTATTCCAATCAAATTTGCCAACTATTCCAAGATTGAGAAAATTTGGCAGGAGAGTACCATTTGGTTCCCAAAACATGAGCGAACAAATGATGTACCTCCAGAGGTTTTAAAGAAAATTTATTTGGATATTCCAAAAGAACCAAAGGTTCATGTCACAGAGTTTATCAAGCCAAAAGAGAAGGCTAATAGTTTTCTTGAGCCGACTTACTCCAAGGACCCAGCTCCTGAGAGTCTTAGAAGAAGGTGTGTGGATGATCAATATCCTATCACTACATATGCTAAGTCGAACGCCAAGAACAACTTTGATGAATATCATGCGTGTTATAAATGCGGGGAGAGAGGGCATTTACTTGCTCACTGCCCGTATGTTAGGCACAAAAGGCACGAGGTTGAAGTGAAGCAGAAATACCAGAGTCCGGTCGATAATCATTGTTATCCACAAACACGATTTGTTCCTCAACCTGCACCGTTTTATAATCAAAGCAGATATTTTCAAAAGAGGGAAAATCGCCAGATGACATATGATCGTCGTAACCGGATAGCCATGGAAAAACCCCTTAAGAAACCTGTGGTGAACACAACTGTTGACAAGCAAAAGGTACCTGTAAAACCTGCAGTCAAACCAACAGTTGGATCTATCTCTGTTAAATCAGAGAGGGTAACCAAGAAAGTTTCCTTTAAAGACGAAGTAAAGAAACCGGTTGAGACCCCAAAATCTCAAATCCGGATCTTGAAACGTTCGGAACAGTATTGGTCACCAAAGGGTTCTCAAGGTGCTTCATCTTCACAAGAGAGTGTAAAAGCTGAAACTGAAAAGGATTTAATTGATCAGAAAAAGATCAATTCAAATCAATCTGTTTGTGAGAAAGAATCTTTGAAACTGAATGTTCAAAGACCCAAGACCAAGCAGGCTTGGGTCCCCGAAAAATCTAATCTTTTTACTTGATATGTGCAGGGAGCTTCAGATGGCCCTGTGAGCAGTCATTGGATTGTTGACAGTGGAGCTTCTGTTCACATGACAGGGGATTTATCGCTACTGTTTGACATCAGAAATATCAATGGCGGATACGTAGCGTTTGCCGGGAATAAACGAGGATACATTACTATAGAGGGTAGTGGAAGTAATGGGATAGTGAGTTTTGAGAAGATTTCGTACGTGAAGCAAATTGATTATAATCTGCTCAGTGTCAGTCAGATCTATGATAAGCAGTTTTCGGTATTCTTTGATGACAAATCTTGCTACATACTCAAGCCAGGATTCGTACTTCCAAAAGAGTGGGTTATGCTAAAAGCACCGAGAGTGAACAATTTGTACATTCTCGACATGTCAAAAGCTATGACTACACAAGGCCGAGTCACGTGTTTTCTCTCCAAGGCTACTGAAAAAGAATCAATCATGTGGCATAGGAGGATGGGACACATTCACCTTAGAAAGATGAATCATTTGGTGAAGAATGAACTTGTCGAAGGCGTGAATGTTAAACATTTCCATTTGAATGACAAGTGTGTGAGTTGCAAGAAAGGAAAGCAGCACAAGCAGTCCCATAAACCAAAGAAAGTCAATTTAGTTAAACTACCACTTGAGCGTTTGCACATGGATCTGTTCGGACCGGTCAAGCGTAAAAGTCATGCTGGTGAATTGTACCGTCTTGTGGTTACAGATGACTATTCCAGATTTTCTTGGGTTATGTGCTTGCATCATAAGAGCGACACGTTTAATAATCTGAAGGTTCTGTTCACTCGATTGGAAAATATCTATGGTCTGAAGATCAAGAGAATTAGGAGTGATAATGGGACAGAGTTCAAGAATGCACAGATGGATGCTCTTTGTGAAGACAAATGAATTCATCATGAATACAGTGCTCCGTATACCCCTCAACAGAACGGTTTCGTAGAACGCAAAAACAGGACTTTAATTGAAGCGGCTAGGACAATGCTTGCGGATTCCAATCTTCCATTAATGTTCTGGAACGAAGCCATTTACGTAGCTTGTTATACTTTCAATCGTGTTTTAACGGTGAAGAAGTTTGGCAAAACTTTTTATGGGCTGTTGAACCGACAAAAGCCGAACTTAGAGTATCTAGAACCGTTTGGAGCCCCGTGTACAATGCTTAATCCAGCTGAGAAGTTCGCACCAAAAGCTGAAGAAGGATTCTTTGTTGGATATGCAACCCCGCTCAAACGGGTATTCAACAAACGAACTCGTCAGGTCGAGGAGTGGGCTAACGTTGAAGTTCAGCGGTATACTCAGAATGTACAGGGTAGCGGTCCAGACTGGATGTTTGATTACAAAGATTTCTTTGAATCATTCAATCTAGATAGCTTGGTTGAAGATGCTGTATTACGATTATATTACGAGTGTGAAAACGCAGTGACATCACCGTTACTACGTCCGATCACCGTAATCCCCCAAACAGCTTTTAATGATACCAACGCTCCTGCAGCTGAAGAAGAGGTATTTCAGGAAGCTTCCACAACTCTTATTTCATCGGAATCTGAAGATGACGATGATGTTACTAGTGAAGCTGTTCCAGATTTTGCTACAGAGACACCTCCAGTGAACCCAAATCCAAATGGTGCTTCATCATCAAACTTGGGTAATGATCTGGATTCGATAGAGAATGTGACTACTCAGACGGGAGTGCAAGTACCTGATTATCCGGAATCTCGGATACATCGGATTCACCCGCTCGAGCAGGTTATTGGTGATCCTGGTAGCAGTGTGATGACGAGAGGTCAACTGAGGAATGCTAACTCACAAGAAAACCTTGGCGCTCTTGCTTTATATGCCAAAATTCAAAAATCAGGCTTTCAAAATGACTGGTCATTTGCTTGTTATGTTTCGCAGGTTGAGCCGCGGACACCCCGATACAACCTAATCACGGGATTGGTGTTGACGCTAAGGGGGAGCTAACTGATCCTTTTACATAGCAATCGTCGGATCTCTGATGTACCTCACCGCATCCAGACCAGACATAATGTTCGCCACATGTCTTTGTGCACGTTATCAATCAAAGCCGAAACAGAGTCATCTTGCAGCTGTCAAACGTATCCTTAGATATCTGAAGGGTTGTCCGTCGAGAGGACTTTGGTACCCGAATGATGATAATTTTGACCTAATTGCTTTTAGTGATGCAGATTGGGGAGGCTGTGACAAAGACAGCAAATCAACAACGGCTGGATGCAGTTTATGGAGAGCAGGCTCGTGACCTGGCAATGCAAGAAACAAACTGAAGTCGCCTTATCCACATGTGAAGCAGAATACGTCTCAGCATTAAGTTGCTGCTCACAAGTTCTCTGGATACAACAACAGATGGTGGACTACGGTTTGCAATTTCTTAAAACCCCTATTTACTAGTGATTGGGGCCAATCGCCTATAATGTCATGCAATTACACGTAATCACCTATAATGTCATGCAATTACACGTAATCGCCTATATTGTCATGCAATTACACGTAATCACCTATAATGTCATGCAATTACACGTAATTATCTATAATGTCATGCAATTACACGTAATCACCTATAATTTCATGCAATTACACGTAATCACCTATAATGTCATGCAATTACACGCAATCACCTATAATGTCATGCAATTACACGTAATCACCTATAATGTCATGTCATTACACGTAATCACCCTCGGCTTGTTTATTCGGGTTTTTGGCGCGTTAAACACTATTTTAACACATATAAACATGTATTCATATACCGACAAGTCACGTAATGATTACAAACACATAATGCATGATAACTAACACATTCACATCCATTCATCAATTCTCGGGACTAGCGTGTGTGCGTTAAACTCGGCGATTTTACAAATCACCAATCCATGTTCACCTGGTTATGGACCGACTCCCAATGATCCCGTGGATCACTGTAACGACTCCCGATGATTGCCGGAACCATCATAACGACTCAACTAACCTAGTTAAGTATGTTTGAAAACGTTTTTCGCTAAGATAGACTTATGTGTTTTATAAAGTGTTAACCTAAACATGTCGGGTGTCATAGAATCAGTGAGCTACCTGACGTTCAACCTAAATATAAGTTAGTTCGACCCATATGTAAGTTGGTTCGACCCCCATGATGTACATTCGACCTATATACAAGTTCATTCGACCAAGCACATGTTTATTCGACCCTAACACATGTTAATTCGACCTAAATCATGTTCGATCGACCTATATGAAGTTCATTCGACCCTGTCAAAAGTTGGTTCGACACCAGAGAAGTTCATTCGACCCCAAGATGGGTCTAATGAGTTTCCTGGTTGTTAGGACAAAAAGGATTGTTGAAACCATTTTTGTAAACCTTGGTCTAATTCACTTCTGCAAATATCCTAAGTATAGAACTACTGAAGAAAGAAGACTAAAGTACAGAAGAAGGATTCAACAAGTACTGAAGAAGAAGTATCAAAAGTTCTGAAGTCTAACCAGACAGTTCACTGAAGAACTACTGAAGACAAACTACTCATCAGTAGTTTGTCATTCCTCAGCTCTTGTACAAGAACCTTTTAGACCGACTTATGTTTCAGTAGTTTATTAGTTTAATATTACTTTATCTGTTTGTACAAGTTCCAAGAATGCAACTTGTTGCTACTTGTTACAGACTTGCTTTTTGGCAAGGTTCATGCATATGTAAAGTCTATAAATAGATGGGTTCATCCCTCTGTTTTAGACATTGATTTTTATTAAAACAGAGATATTTCAAAGCTTATTATTGTTCTTTCCATTTCATTTATTGAGAATCTGTTTGAGTATTTATTATCATTCACATTCAATACTTAGATTCACATTAAACTTGTCTTTAGTTTTTCAAACATCCAGGGGGAGTAATAACTCCTGTTGATAGTGTAACTTTACTTAATCATTCCGCTGTGCAAATCTGATTGAACTTGCTAAACACATAAGTGTTCACTAGCAAGCAATACATCAAGTGCATTACTGATCCAACAATTGGTATCAGAGCACTGGTTTATCTGATCACATATCAATCTAACACATTGAGAATCAGACACAGGCTCTTATTGATATTCAATAAAGGATTAAAAGTTCACTTTTTATCAACATCCATCACATTAAGAGATATTTGACAAATCAATACTCTTTAAAATGGATCCTCATAATACTGATTCTGCCAATAAACCTGCTATGCTAGTAAGAAATGAATATAATATCTGGCAAAGGAGAATGGCACATACATTATCACAGGCCAACACTGGTTGCTGGAAATCTGTGATATATGGTCCTCACAAACCAGTAAATATTAATCTGGAAACTAAAGAAGAAATAACAAAAGACCCAAAGGACTATACAGATGATGATTTCCTAAAACTTCAGCTTGATGCTAAAGCTTTCTCTATGTTGGCAAAGGCACTCCCAAATGAAATCTACTCTAGCCTAGTACATTGTGATAGTGCCAAAGAGTTTTGTGACTGCCTTAAAGAACAGTTTGGAGGAACTGAAGAGGTGATTTTCCACATTCGAACCCACGTTTATTGAAAAGGGTCGAACATAGAAGCTGATCAAAAAAATTTCTAAGTGTTTCGCATTCCAGACTTCGTAGACGATATGTGGAACTTTCCAACAACACCGAGGCCTAATACTACACAACAACAGCACGTTACTATGGATCCTTGGACTGTAGCTGCACAGAAGACGAACAGTCAACCATCTCAGCCAATCAATTACCTCGCAATGACTAGTTCGATGCCACAGACTGTTGCACAACCTCCACAACAACCCATGAATGAATATTGGGGAGTTGCAGCAGCCGCGGTACACTCTCAAACTACCAATGCAATTTCTACTTTAATTAATGATTTGTCTTCAGGTAGCGGGAGTTGTCCACCAAAGCCGATGGAGATGTTGGATTACAATCAATGGCACAAAAAGTTCAAGATTCATTTGGAGGGAAAGGGAATGGAAGGCACCGAGGCATGGCAAACGATTGCTAAGGGTAATGTTGCACCGGTTTTGGAGAATACAGGCGAACCAGTTCCGTTGGAGGGTTTAGCTGAGGATGAATAGAAAAATTTGCAGTGGAGAAGAAGGCGTTCTCCCATCTATCTCAAGCTATTAAAACAGATCTTCTACATCAGTTTGGATCTTGCACAACTTCCAAGCAGCTTTGGGATATGTTGAAGAATCGTCATGATGGAAATGAGAAAACCAGAAAGTTGAGAATGGAGGAATTGAGAAAAGAATTTGAGAACTTCAGCTATGTGGGAAATGAAACGTTGAAGGAATTGATTCCTCGATATTGCCATCTTTTGACTGAATTCTCAAATTATGACATTAAGATTCCCATCTCTGAGTTGGTGGATAAATTTGCCGATTCTCTACCACCGTATTGCAATCAACACATTGAAGTTCTGAAAGAGAAAGATGCTTATCAATATTGTGTTGATGCACGTTTTGCGACTAGTGCTATTGTATTACACATTCTACTATGTTTTGATGAATTCGTAGGGTCGAAGTTGGATATTAAAGGGTCGAAGGTGGCTGATAATGGTCGAAGGTGAATGATACTGGCCGAATATGGAAGTCTGAATCGTAGTGTGCTGATTCGCCCATTTGGAGGGGCGAACCTGCACATTCGACCCTTACGGGGGGGGGGGGGGGGGGGGCAAATGTGCAAGCCTATATTTCTCTCTAGTGTTAACTTTTGTCATTTGTGTTCCCCATTCGACCTATATTTCTCTCTAGTGTTCTAAGCTTTTCAGAAAAGTGTTTATTTCATTGTAAACAACGTTTTGTAAGATTAATTGATATTGTTTATTAATGAAATGGATCTTAAAAGGTGACTTGTGTGTTTTGACCATATTATTATCGTTTTGGAACTGATTTAGGGATTCCGCAACTAAATTGGTAGACTGGTTTGATCAAACTACTTGTTTTCTTGACAAAACGATCATCCACAAAATGGTATCAGACCCTATATGGATCAAACAACTACGAATTGATAGTTTTTGAGCTGATTTGGATCCAAAATTGATCAAAATTTTTCTGTTTTGAATGAAAAATGGTTTTGATGAAAATTGATTGATTCGGACTAGTTTTCACCGATAAAATCAAGAATTCTCTTTATTAAACTCGTTCCAAATCAATTCCGAAGCAAAACCTGCAAAACATCATCATAATCCATCAACTTTTGAAAAATTGGGATCAAAATAACCGATTTTCAAAGTATAACCGTTTTTTTTTTAAATGAACAGGGTCGAACCTAGGAGAGAAAGGTCGAACGTGTGTGTTTTCGGTCGAATCTGAGATTTTTAGGTCGAACGTGGTTATTTTGTAGGTCGAACCTAGAAGTTGTGATTGTTGTGCTGTACATTCGACCATATTTGGTACATTCGACCCTACGGGAGGTTGAAAGTGGGAATTTAGTGGTCGAAAGTGAGTTTGTTTGTTATATTCTACATTCGAGTCAGCAGGAAGGGTCGAACATGGAACTTTTCCACATTCGAACCCACGTTTATTGAAAAGGGTCGAACATGGAAGCTGATCAAAAAGTTTTCTAAGTTTTTCGCATGCCGGACTTCGTAGACGATATGTGGAACTTTCCAACAACACCGAGGCCTAATACTACACAACAACAACACGTTACTATGGATCCTTGGACTGTAGCTGCACAAAAGACGAACAGTCAACCATCTCAGCCTATCAATTACCTCGCAATGACTAGTTCGATGCCACAGACTGTTGATCAACCCCCACAACAACCCATGAATGATTATTGGGGAGTTGCAGCAGCCGCGGTACACTCTCAAACTACCAATGCTATTTCTACTTTAATTAATGATTTGTCTTCAGGTGGCGAGAGTTGTCCACCAAAGCTGATGGAGATGCTGAATTACAATCAATGGCGCAAAAAGTTCAAGATTCATTTGGAGGGAAAGGGAATGGAAGGCACCGAGGCATGGCAAACGATTGCTAAGGGTAATGTTGCACCGGTTTTGGAGAATATAGGTGAACCAGTTCCGTTGGAGTGTTTAGCTGAGGATGAAAGGAAAAATTTGCAGTGGAGAAGAAGGCGTTCTCCCATCTATCTCAAGCTATTAAAACAGGTCTTCCACATCAGTTTGGATCTTGCACAACTTCCAAGAAGCTTTGGGATATGTTGAAGAATCATCATGATGGAAATGAGAAAACCAGAAAGTTGAGAATGGAGGAATTGAGAAAAGAATTTGAGAACTTCAGCTATGTGGGAAATGAAACTTTGAAGGAATTGATTCCTCGATATTGCCATCTTTTGACTGAACTATCAAATTATGACATTAACATTCCCATGTCTGAGTTGGTGGATAAATTTGCCGATTCTCTACCACCGTATTGCAATTAACACATTGAAATTCTGAAAGAGAAAGATGCTTATCAATATTGTGTTGATGCACGTTTTGCGACTAGTGCTATTGGATAACACATTCTATTATGTTTTGATGAATTCGTAGGGTCGAAGGTGGATATTAAAGGGTCGAAGGTGGCTGATAATGGTCGAAGGTGAATGATACTGGTCGAATATGGAAGCCTGAATTGCAATGTGCTGATTCGCCCATTTGGAGGGGCGAACCTACACATTCGAACCTTAGGGGGGGGGGGTGCAAATGTGCAAGCCTATATAAACTGAAATTTTGATTTTAATGTTAACTTTTGTCATTTGTGTTCCCCATCCGACCTATATTTCTCTCTAGTGTTCTAAGCTTTTCTGAAAAGTGTTTAATTCATTGCAAACAACGTTTTGTAAGATTAATTGATATTGTTTATTAATGAAATGGATCTTAAAAGGTGACTTGTGAGTTTTGTCCATATTATTATCGTTTCGTAACTGATTTAGGGATTCCGCAACTAAATTGGTAGACTGGTTTGATCAAACTACTTGTTTTCTTGACAAAACGATCATCCACAAAGCGGTATCAGAGCCTATATGGATCAAACAACTACGAATTGATAGTTTTTGAGCTGATTTGGATCCAAAATTGATCAAAAAAAATTTCTGTTTTGAATGAAAATTGATTGATTCGGACTAGTTTTCACCGATAAAATCAAGAATTCTCTTTATTAAACTGGTTCCAAATCAATTCCGAAGCAAAACCTGCAAAACATCATCATAATCCATCAACTTTTGAAAAATTGGGATCAAAATAACCGATTTTCAAAGTATAACCGTTTTTTTTTTAAATGAACAGGGTCGTACCTAGGAGAGAAAGGTCGAACGTGTGTGTTTTCGGTCGAATCTGAGATTTTTAGGTCGAACGTGGTTATTTTGTAGGTCGAACCTAGAAGTTGTGATTGTTGTGCTGTACATTCGACCATATTTGGTACATTCGACCCTACGGGAGGTTGAAAGTGGGAATTTAGTGGTCGAAAGTGAGTTTGTTTGTTATATTCTACATTCGAGTCAGCAGGAAGGGTCGAACCTGGAACTTTCCCACATTCGAACCCACGTTTATTGACAAGGGTCGAACATAGAAGCTGATCAAAAAGTTTTCTAAGTGCATTCCGGACTTCGTAGACGATATGTGGAACTTTCCAACAACACCGAGGCCTAATACTACACAACAACAGCACGTTACTATGGATCCTTGGACTGTATCTGCACAGAAGACGAACAGTCAACCATCTCAGCCGATCAATTACCTCGCAATGACTAGTTCGATGCCACAGACTGTTGCTCAACCACCACAACAACCCATGAATGATTATTGGGGAGTTGCAGCAGCCGCGGTACACTCTCAAACTACCAATGCTAATTAATTAATGATTTGTCTTCAGGTAGCGGGAGTTGTCCAGCAAAGCCGATGGAGATGCTGGATTACAATTGTAACATTCTTGTTTTTTTTGTTATATATTACATGATCATTAAAATTAAAATGGAAAGTGAATTTTGTCTATGAATGCTTCACGACAAAAAAAAAAACATAAATAAAAGAATAGTAAAATTTGGAAATACTTATATGTATTTAATTTGGAAATACTTATATGTATATGGGTTTCGCTCCGATTGTTCCGGCGACTACGAACAACATTAGCTCTTAGTTGTCGAACCTACCATAGATTGAACTATATAACTACATGTCTACGTTTAAAGCCATGCACGAATTAATGGATACAACTAGTTTGTCAACGTTCTTTTTGTTTTCTTGGCTAGATATACACTCTCATGGATAATTAAGTTTAGAAGGTTTATTTAAATGGTTATGTTATAATGATTTTCTTTTAAATTCACTTTTGAGTCTCTACACTTCTGCTTCCTAGTGGAATGGGTTATTTATTACTCTTTTAATTTGGAGTTTATATATATTAATAATAAATAAATTTGTAGTCTCAAATAATCTAGAATCAAAATTTTAATAAACGAATCCTATATTTGGTTGTTATGTAAGTTTTGAATTTGATTATTGTTATTATTATTATTATTATTATTATTATTATTATTATTATTATTATTATTATTATTATTATTTTCGGCTTTAAACGTTTAAATAAAACTTATGAGGATTAGGGGGCTAATTACTAGGATATGAATCTTGTCGCCGGATAATCAATGAGCCAACAATTCATATAGCGAGTTTATGTTTATTAAACTCAATTTTAAAAATATAGGTTCAAGCAAATTTCTTTGATTCTTGTAGAATTTCTTACAAGCTCATCATCACAATCAAGGTGAGTATATTTTTCCCATTTTTCATGTTTTACTCTTTTGGGGCTGTTCATGTACACTATGACTAAATGTTATTTTTCACTAAATGCAATTCTCATGTGTGTTTGCGTTATGCTAATTTGTGTGTCTATGGCTTGTCAAAATCATTAACCTTTGAGGGCCTGGCATTTCAATGAATAGTACACTACGCCAAAAAAGGCCTTTGGCCACACCAAAAAAGTGTGACCATATGTCTTCCGCCACACTTTTTTTTTCCGGCTCAAATGTGACCAAAGGTCGAGTCGTCGTATGTACCATACGGTCACATTTAAGTTTAGTGGCCGTAGCACCTTAGAAGTGTGGCTATAGGGTACCCGTATTTCTTACTGGGATCAAGAATTCCCTTTATTAAGTGTTGCTAAAGGGTAGTAACGACCACATGAATTTACATTAAGTGTGACTGTTTCTATTTAATAGACACATGAATTTACTAAAAAGTTTGTTTTGGCCACATAAATTAAAGAAACCATGGCAAAAAAAGGTTGTTGTAATCAAGCATTATGTCCATTAAGTGTGGCTAAAGGGTAGTAATAGCCACATGAATGTGTTGTAAGTATGGTTGGTTATATTGTATAGTCACATGAATTGAATGTAAGTGTGGCTAAAAACTATTTCTCGACACACAAAACAATTTTTTAATTGTAAGTGTGACTATTGTCTAAAATTTGGTCACACATAATTTTTTTTAACATGACATTTGCTATTATTTCGTCACACAATAAAAAATAAACTGACAATGGTGTGGTTAATGAATATATAAAGCCACATGAAATTTTTAATTTTAAGTGTGGCTATAGGCTAATCTTTGGTCATACATAATGGTTTTAAATGTGGATATAGGGTAGCAACGACCACAGGAATTTACTATAAGTGTAGCCTTTTATATTATATAGTCACACAAATCTATTGTAAGTGTGGCTAAACATTATTTGTAGACACATAAAAAAAGTGGAAATTTTAAGTGTTACCATTATCTAACATTTGGTCACACATATATTATTTTCTAATGACATTTGCTATCATTCGTCACATAAAAAACAAAGTAACGAAGGTGTGGCTAATGGTTGTGCAAAGCCACATGAAGTTTTATTATTTTAAGTGTGGTTATTGTTTAACCTTTGATCACACATATTTATTGTGGTTTTGTAAAATAACAACTAAAGTAAACATGACAAAAGCTAAAACAAAATGATATTAACAATAATAAACCAAAATCCATACATATGTTTTAATTTAAATACTAAAGACATAAACACCTAATCAAAAGCATCTAATGAACCTGCCTTCATGTTTTACTGTCAGGTATGCCCCTTTTGCAAGTATAATAAGGCTATGTAGAACTCTCCGTTGAATGAACCTGCCTTCATGCTTTACTGTCAGGTTCGATCTGAGTCATAATCAATCCACCTGTAGATTGTATTGCAACATGAACATGCCCTTGATGCAGATAATTGCCGCTTTGAATGTAGTCAACACAATCATCTCCCAAGCTTCTATTTTGCTACCAATTGTCTGTGGAGGTGATTGATGTATCACTTGAAGAAGTACAGGTGTTGCTTCTTTTAAACAAATATTCTATAAGAAATGGCTTGTGGTCTGTCCTGCCAGATTTTGGTCTTAACTACCTTTTCTGCAAATTAACATGCCAATGAACTCAAATTTGCAATTAAAAAACATAACTAATCAGCATTTTGACCACTTGGAGACTCCGAAGTGGTAATTGTTCAGTTGGTGAGAACTGAAACTCCTGTATTCATATCATAATCATTATTTAGAAGGGGATGTTCTAAAAGAGCTATAACTTACGACAATATACTTGAAAAAAAATTATGACTCATGCCTTTTAGCTCCACTGAATAAACTAGGTCAATGAAATCAGAATTTTGACCAACTTGGAGACTCCAAAGTGGTAATTCACCAACAGCTGCAAGTGAGTAGAATGTTACCTGGGGGAAACCATTTCCATGATCATAAACGACAAGATGGTCTCATGGTCACTAAAATGTCATATGTCCTGTATACAGTAAAATGAAATATCCAAAAGCAAACGGTAATGAGTATGAGTATGAGCCTAGTAAAAAGTAATTGAATAAGTAATAGTGTTTGGTTAGGCATTCATGTGTTTACATAAAAATGAAATATCCAAAAGCAAACGGTAATGAGTATGAGTATGAGCCTAGTAAAAAATCAATACCAAAAACAGTTGATTATAAATTAATCTATTGGATTTCAGTTAATAAACATTATCCATCCGAATACTGTACAGTGATCAATGAACATATAGTAACAACCAACAGATTTTTAACGCATAAGAAAGGTCGCTTACCATACACACACGTTCTCTGCCCTCTGATTTAACCCAAAATCCATAAACCATTCTGAGACGACCTTTAGAGCAACTGTATTATCAGTAAAAACAAATTAAAACATGATATCATATAACTAAAATTGCATCATTAGATGAATACATAAATGCCAAATCTGAAAAATCTTAAAACCTATTAAATTTTGAAAACAGATTAATTTTTGAAAAATCCCAAATTGAAAACTTTATATAATCGAGTCATATTCACAATGTTCATACAAACTTGATTCAAAAAAAACAACAATCTAATCTTCTGAAAACCCAAGTTTGACCTAACATCATCAATGGCACATCAAAAAGAAAACACTGTCTTAGTCCATCAAAATCCATTCAAGAACCCTAATCAAACAATCAACAAACCTAATCAAACAATTGAAAACTTTATATAATCCAGTCATATTCACAATGTTCATACAAACTTGATTAAAAAAAAAAGAACAATCTAATCTTCTGAAAACCCAAGTTTTTCAGAACATCATCAATGGAAAATCAAAAAGAAAACACTGTTTGAGTCCATCAAAATCCATTCAATAACCCTTATCAAAAAATAAACAAACCTAATCAAACAATCAAGAACCCTAATTAAGGGCAAACGAAGGTTTTCTTTGTCGTAACATAAACACACAAATCGAAACATAAATAATCAAATCAAAACAGGGAAAAAGAAACATTCAATCGACAAAGACATTATAAAAAAAACGAAAAAAAACACCGTGAAAATGAGGGATAAAGATGGATTGAATGAAATAAGAATGAAAGAGAGATTACCTTAGATTGGAGATGAATGGATGGTTGAATCGCCTAGATTCGTCTGATTAGGGTTTGCAAGGTGTTTTGGGAAGGAGGCGAGTACACGGACATAAGATATGTCCGCGTGTTTTTTAGGTTATATTTATATTTTCTGTTTTTTTTTTTAAATCAAAAAGTTTATTAAATCCCACAATGAGACACTTGGCACAATATGATTGGCTACACAATTGAGGATGAATGTGGGAGTGCCAAGTGTCCTCATGGACTTTTGTTTATTAGATGTATAGATTTTTGGCCATACATATTTTTCATGACATTTACTATTATTCTGTCACACATAGAAAGAACAAAGTGACGATAGTGTGGCTAATTCTTATATAAAGCCGCATAAAATTTTATAATTTTAACTGTTGCTACTGTCTAACCTTTTGTCACACATTTTTTCCATGATATTTGCTATCATTTCGTCACACAAAACTAAACAATGACATTAGTGTGACTATTGTGTAACCTTTGGTCACACATATTTTACATGACATTTGTTATCATTCCGTCACACAAAAATAAACAACGTGACCATAATGTGACGAATGCTTATGTAAAGCCACACAGAAATTTGTAATTTTAAGTGTGGTTATTGTCTAGCTTTCGGTCACATTATAATATATGTGGCCATAAATTTAAACTTTTAGCTACACCATCAAAAAAATACTGTAATTGTAGATTACATTTGGTCACACCTTTGTAATGTGGCTACTAAATGTCACGGTTTTTTCTTAATGTGTGGCTAAAGATTCTGATCAGGATATGTCATACTAGTAGTAGGGGAAACTAGGGTTTTCTCTCTGAATTGGGCGATTTTGGCGATTCAGGGTTTTCTTCTTCGTTTTCTTTTCTCGTTTACTGCTAACCCTTTCTTCTTCTTTGCTTCATCGTGTTTCACTGTTCCATCATCTTTGAAGGTGTTGGAATCTTCACAGTGCACGTTTCATGGGTTCTTTTGTTAGATCTGTGAGGCCGGAGCCTCCTCCGGCTGTTCCACCTGACTTATCTCCTGGTGTGGGAGTTAGATTTGATCTCAGAGATGCTGGTGATGGTAGGTTTGTTTTGGCGAGATGGAAGGGTGGTATTTCTGAGGTATGTATGTTATCTGGTGAGGATCTGGAGTATTTGAAAGGAATTTTTGGGGATTATTGGATGCAATTGATTTCTGCTGATAAGGCTGCTGATGTAAGAGCTAGGGTTTCTGATTTGAAGACTGGGCTGGGATCTGCTGGTATAGGTATGTCTGATTCATTTGTACTGTCAGATGCTCATGTTTTATATCTGAGAAACTTGTTGGGGGATAACTGGAGATCTAGGTTATTAAATGAGGATTTGGATGATTTGTGTGATTTGTCGTTGAAATGTGATGATAAGGGTAATCCTCTTGTTAATAATGGCAATTCTGATGTTGATATTAATGATACTAAAATCCAGTATGAGGGGCAGTGTATGTCTGTTTTTGAGGTTCTGGCTAAGTATGTGGTTAAGAAAGGAGGGTTTTCTTTGGTTGATAAGTATCTGGTTGGTAATAGGGTGTGCTATCCTCAGTTATCACCAGATTCTAATGCATTTGATGAGATCAAGTGTGATAAGTTTGAGGTGATAAGTAAGAGAAAGAAACATTCTGTTAGGAATGAGGGTGTGCAGGTGAAACTTAGTAGAAGGATTGATGCTGATTCTAAATATTGGGGACATGTTATTAAAGGGGATGAGTTTGATGTGTTGCCTGATAAATGTTCTCCTGCTGATTATCTGTTTGAAATGGCTAAGAAGTCTAGAAGGGTCTTTCCTAATAGAAGGTTAGTCAAAAGAGAAGGGATTGTTGAAGAACAGAGTATTGAAGAAAATGCTATCCCTGAAAATGTGGATATGAAAGATGCTGATGACAATGTGAATGTGGGAATGAAGTTCATTGCTGTGAAGAAGAGGGATCCTATTGGTAGAGTGGAGGGCACTACTGAACAGATTAAGTTTGACTATGTGAAACCTTTTGAGGAGAGGGAATTCAATCCTGGCTTTCATGTTTTGAAAAAGGATTCTGGTAAGAAGTTTTTGAAGACTAATGCTATGAAGGAAGTTGTGAACAATGTTAGTAATGAGGAAAGTGGTGATGATTCTATGGAGATTACTAATGATGGTGGGGTGGATGCAAATGTAGTTGTGGCTGGAAGTGGAAGGAAGTTTGCTATTAGAAGAATGTCCATGAAGAAACTAATTCAAGAGAAGAGTAGACAAGATAGTCCTTATTGTATTACTCAGAAAGATGTTGAAATTATTAAAACTTTGCCTCCACCTCCTAAGAAATCAGTGTTGAGTTCTGTAATTTTGAATGATAATGTGGTGTTTTCTGCAAAGAAGGAGGGTCCCAAGGCTTCGGTTAGTTCTAATAAGAGTAAATCTTATGCTGCTGCTACTAAAGGAGATGAAAATGAAGTCTTGTCTGAGAAGGTTCAGTATTATCCTCCTAAGGTTTTGGAGAATGGAGAACTTGTTGCTGAGATTAGTCCTATCCAGATTGCTCAGGCTAAGGTGGCTTACAGTAAGTATCTATATGGTTATTTTGTGGGGAAAGAGTTATCTGTGGGAATGGTTAGATTTCATTTAATGAGAATGTGGAAGAGATTTGGATTGATGGAAGTGTCTACCAATAATAATGGAGTATTCTTTTTCAAATTCAGAAATGATGTAGGAATGTGGGGGGCTATGGAGAAGGGTCCTTGGTTGGTGAATGATATTCCATTGTGTTTAAAGAAATGGGAGATTGGTATTAGTTTGGAGAAAACTGAACCTAGTGTGATTCCTATGTGGATTACAATCCCAAACTTACCAGCTGAATTATGGAGTAACAAAAGCATATGTAGTATGTTAAGTTGTATTGGTAATCCTGTTTTGTTTGATAGGATTACGGCAGAAAGATGCAAAATGAAGGATGGTCCAGCAGGATTTGCTAGAGTTCTTGTTGAAGTAAAAGCTGAAAAGGATCTGCCAGAATATGTTAATGCTTATTATCCCCCTGATGAGGATAAACCTGGATTTATTAGCAAGGTGAAGGTGACTTATCAGACGTTTATTAAAAAATGTTCTGAATGCAAGGTATATGGGCATGATTATGATTCCTGCACAGTTAGAATCTTAACTGTGAAGGAATTGGAGGAGAAATCTTTGAGGCTTGTGGATGAGATTAAGAGTGCTGCTTCAAAAAAGTTACCTGTTTCAGGCATTGATATTGATAGTTTTACTACTGTGGTAAAGAATAATAAGGGGGTGAGGAATGCTAGTAATCAAGGTTCTGCTGGTGATTTTAATAAGGAGACTAGAAGAGGAGATCAGGGAAGGGGGGGTTATGTTTCTCAGAATGGTTTTAATGGCAGGGGTGGTTTTCAGGGTAGAGGTTATCAGGGGTATAGACCTGTGAGGGGTGGTTATCAGGCAGGGAATAGAGGGGGTATGGCTAATAGAAGAAGACTTGAGGTTAAGAATAGGTTTGATGTGCTTGATGAAGATAATGGGTTGGGAGAGGAGAATGTTACTATGAAGAATACTGGGCAAGATATTAAGGGAAAATCTGTTGTAGGGAGTAAAGTTGGAGATAATAGGAGGGAGGATAGTGCTGGGGGTAGTATTAATGGAGTGAAGTCTAGGAATGGGGGTATTCATATTGATGAGAATAATAATGGTAGAGACAATGTGGTAGATTGTGGTGGTATTAAAAAGGAGAATGTGATGAATAAGAAGGTGGATGGTGTGGCTGCTTCCTCTAAGTTGAATTCTGAGAAGGGGTTTGATGCTAAAGTGAAGATTAATACCAAGATTAATACTAAATCTGGTTATTTTAAAATAACTGAGAAACAATTTGATGAAGTTGCTCAGTATATTACCAATAAGACTTGTCCTCCTAATGAAATTTTGAGGAAATGGAGTATTGGGCAGGTTAAGTTATTTTTTGAGCAATGGGATAAAATTATGATGGATGATCTTGTTGTGTTGGAAGATTTGGGGAATAGCATGGGAAATGATTGTGATAGTATGAAATGTGATAATAATGGGGAGGGAACTTCTGGTTTGAAGCCCTCTGAAAAGTTCTCTGATGTTACTTATGAAGATTAATATCATGGCTTGGAATGTGAGGGGGATGTGTAAGACTATTAAACAAAGGCAGATTAGTAGATTAATAAGTAGTAATAAGGTGAGTATCTGTGGTCTTGTGGAGACTAGGGTGAATCCTTTGGAGATTGATAAGGCTTGTAAGGGTATTATGAATAGATGGGGTTGGGTGAACAATGCTGAATTCTGCTCTAGTTGGGTCAGGATTGCTGTGGGTTGGGATGAGAGTAAGGTGGATGTTATTGTTTTGCATAAGTCTGAGCAGTGTATTCAATGTTTGGTTTGTCCTATTGAAGGGAAGGAGGTGTTCTTCTGCTCCTTTGTTTATGGGGTTACTAATGTGAATGGTAGAAGAATTTTGTGGAATGATCTGTGCAAAATGGCTAATAAAATTGGTGAAAATCCTTGGTTATTGGTTGGTGATTTTAATGCTATTTTGGATCCTAGTGAGAAAAGTACTGAGTTGGGTTATTCTTTATATGGTATGCATGAGTTTCAGGAGTGTGTGTCTGTTTTGAAAGTTGAAGATCTTCCTTTTACTGGTCTGGAGTATACATGGAATCAGAAAGTGGGTAGAACTGATGGCATTTTGGAGAAACTGGATAGGGCTATGGGTAATGATTATTTTCTTAAAGCATTTAGTAATGTAACTGCTAAATTTTTGCCATTTTATTTGTCGGATCATGCACCAGTTGTTGTTTCATGTGCTGCTTCTTTTTCTAAGGATCCTAAGCCATTTAAATTTTGGAACTATCTTGCTGAGAAGTCTGAGTTTCTGGATATTGTAAGAGATGTTTGGGAGAAGGATGTTGAGGGATGCAAAATGTTTAGTGTGGTTTCAAAGCTCAAGAGTTTGAAGAAACCTTTTAGAAAGCAGAATTTTCATTATGGAAATTTGTCTAAAAAGGTGGATGTATTAAGAGTGGAGGTTGAGAGAATTCAAGAAGAAGTGGTGAAAGATCCTAATAATGATATGCTAAGGGTGGAAGAGGAGGTTTATGTGAGTGCCTTTAATGAGGCTGTTTTGGATGAAGAGATGTTTTTGAAGCAAAAGTCCAGAGTCCACTGGCTAAAGGTGGGGGATAATAATAATAAATATTTCTTTCACTCTGTTAAACAGAGGCAGTCCAGGGGGAGAGTAACACAAATTGAAGATGTCAATGGTATGGTGTATGAGGATAAGAGAGTGGGTAATGCTTTTGTTAACTATTTTATAAGCATGATGGGAAGTAAAGATAATGTTGAAGATATTCAGGATCCTCAGTCATTATTTATGAAGAGGATTTCTGCTGATTCTGCAAATGACATGGTGAAAAGTGTTTCTAAAGAGGAGGTTAAAAGGGCTATGTTTCAGATTGATGATAATAAAGCTCCTGGGCCTGATGGGTATTCAGCAAGGTTTTTTAAAGCTGCTTGGAGTGTTATTGGTGATGAGGTAACTACTGCTGTGCAAGAGTTCTTTGATAATGGCAAGCTGTTGAAGCAAATCAATGCAACTGTTATTTCTCTTATTCCTAAAGTTCAGGCTCCCACTGTTGTTAATCAGTTTAGACCCATTGCTTGCTGCAATGTCATCTATAAGTGTATCAGTAAGGTGATCTGTAACAGACTTATGAAAGTGTTGGACCAGATTGTTGATCTATCTCAGAGTGCTTTTGTGCCAGGAAGGTTGATTAGTGATAACATTCTTCTTGCTCAAGAGCTTGTGAAGGGGTATGATTGGAAGAGGGGATGTCCTAGGGTGGCTTTGAAGGTGGATCTACAAAAAGCTTATGACTCTGTTGATCATAGTTTTTTGGAAAAGTGTCTGTTTCATTTTGGATTTGATAAGAAGTTCATTGGGTGGGTTATGAGTTGTTTGAAGACTGTTTCATATTCCATTAATCTGAATGGTCAGCTCTATGGGTATTTTAAAGGAGAGAAGGGGCTTAGGCAGGGTGATCCAGTATCTCCATATCTGTTTACTTTAGTTATGGAGGTATTAAACTTGTTAATGAAGAGAAGAATCAGAGTTGAGGAGAATTTTGTTTATCACTGGAAATGTGATAACCTGCAGCTTACTCACCTATGTTTTGCTGATGATTTATTCATTTTTAGTGGGGCCTGTGGAGAGTCTATTACAGTTATTAAAGAAGTATTAGAGGAGTTTGGTGCCTATTCTGGGTTAAAGCCTAATATGGGTAAAAGTGAAATTATTTTTGGTAATGTCAAGAAAGAAATTCAGGATGAAATTATGCAGATTCTTCCTTTCAGAGTGGGACAGTTGCCTCTGAAGTATTTGGGAATCCCTCTAGCTTCTAGAAAACTATATCAAAAGGATTGTGGAGCTTTGCTTGATAAAGTGAAAAGAAGAATAGAAGACTGGAGAAACAAATTTCTGTCATATGCTGGAAGGGTTCAATTGTTAAAATCTGTTCTGTCCTCTTTAACTGTTTATTGGGCTTCTTTATTCATCTTACCTGATAACTTACATGCTGATGTGGAAAGGCTGTGTAGAGGCTTTTTGTGGTGTCAAGGGGATTTTAAGCAGGGAAGTGCTAAAGTTGCTTGGGATGAGCTTTGTTTAAAGAAGAGTCAAGGTGGGTTGGGATTATCTTCATTAAAAGAAAGAAATTTAGCCTTAGTTGCTAAGCACATGTGGAGTATAATTACTGATAGGAAGTCTGTATGGGTGGAATGGGTCAAGTTAAATAAGCTGCATGGGAAAAGTTTATGGGAAATTGGAGAGACTAACTCTGATTCTTGGCATTGGAAACAAATTCTTGGCTGTAGAGGGTTGTTTAGACAGCATTGTGTGGCTAGGATAGGGAATGGAAGGAGTATTAATATGTGGTTTGATAAATGGCATGTTAATGGGCCATTGATTGATCACTTAAATAGAAGGGACATTAAGGCTGCTGGTTTTGATTTAAGGGGAAGGTTATCTGAGATGATTGGGGCTGATGGTTGGAATGTGCCTGAGGAGTGGAAGGAGAAATATCCCATGTTTTTTAGGGATTATTTTCCCATCATTGTTGCTGAAAAAGTTGATGAATTCTGCTGGCTGAGCAAGAATGGTAAGACATTACCATTTTCATCAAGGGTTGTGTATAATGATTTGGCTATGGAAAGTAATGAGGTAGGATGGTATAAATTTGTTTGGTTTGGTAATAGCATTCCTAGGCATACTTTCATAACTTGGTTGGCTTTTAAAAACAAACTATCTACACAAGATAGGATTTTATGTTGGAAAAAGGATGTTAATTTGAATTGCAGCCTGTGTGGGAAGGAGCCTGATAGTCACAAGCATTTGTTTTTCAAATGTGACTATGCTAGAGGTATTTGGTGGAAATTAAGAGAGCTTGCTAGATTTGAAGGTATTCCTGATGATTGGGATGGAATTGTTGAGTTTGTGGTTGAAGGTAAAACTGGTAAGGGCATATGGGGATTAATACAGAAGCTGGTGGTTGCAGCTGCTGTATATTTCATTTGGCAAGAGAGAAATTGGAGAATCTTTAGCAACAAGAAAAGAAATGCTAAGGTGGTTTGTGGTTTAATTCAGGATATTATTACTATGAAGCTCAGAAGTATAGAGGTTAAAGATGGTATGAAGGCTAGAATGGCTGCTGCATTATGGAATTTTGAGGTTAGTAATAAGGGGTTTGATGATTATGTTAATTAATTTTGTGTTGTGTTGGTTTAGTAGTGGTAGATGTGTGAGTAGTTGGTGTTTGTTAATGCTGCTGAGTTGGTTATGTAGTAGTGGTATCTGTGTTAGTATTATATGTGATGGGTCTAATAGGTGGCTACTGTGGGCTGGGCAGAAAGATCATGTTTGGTTTCCTTTTGATCCGGGAATTGAGGTTGTTATGCAGATGGGGTTGTATGAAGATGGGTCAGAAGGAAGTTAGTTTGTGTGGGTCTTTTTGCAGTTGGTGTTTGTTGGTTATCGACAAAGGTATGCTGATGGGTCTGGTGGATGTGGGGCGTATGGGATGATGATGGCCTAGGTTTGTTGGTTTTGCCAATGATAGCTGGTCTGTTTGTGCTGTCTGAGTGGATGCTGTTTTGGTTTTATGTGTGTGTTTGTTTTGTGTTTTTTTGTTTTGTTAGATTTTAGACTTTAGCCGGGTGTGGCTGGGTCTTTAGCTGTGTGGTTGTGATTTGTTTTTTGATTGTATAGTTGTACTTATGGTCGGGACGTTTGGATAGTCCCATTGTTAGACCATAGGTTGAGATTGGATTTTGGTCCTTGGGGTATGTCCCGGGATGCCGATCTCTTAGGTGTAAATATTTTTTGTGATTAATAAAATTTACCAGGAGTACCGCCTCCTTTTACCAAAAAAAAAAAAAAAAAAAAAAAAAAAAAAAAAAAAGATTCTGATCAGATGTATTTTTGGTCACATGAAACAAATAATGTGGTCGTAGGTCATAAATAGCCACACTTTTCTAGTGTGGCTACTAAATGCCACAATTTTTTCTTAAAGTGTGACTAAATGTTTTGAGATGTTATACATTGGTCACATGAATACATAAGATGTGTGGCAAAAAGCATGCTGGAAGGTTTTGTAATATGAAAAATAACCTTTAGCCACACATTTAATCGAAAGTGTGGCATGGTGGTTTTTGAAAAAGTGTGGCCGTAGGCCTATTTTGGCGTAGTGGTACTATGGTATTTACCCTTGTGACTCTGTTGAGAGTCCTTGTCATTTCTATGTATTTCATTACATACTATATATATCTGCTTATCTTTACATAGGGTTGATTTTGAACGGATATTACTTATTACATAATTGCAAATGGTACCGCACATGAATTGCTAAACACTTTTACTACTATAATTATTCAAACAGGGTATGCTCACCAATACATTTTGTATTGACCAAATCATTTTCGTACATGTTTCAGGTTCTATGAGATTACTTCCAAGCGTTTGGAATTTAGACTTAGATTGAGAGTACTGTATCTTAGTTTAGATTGCTAGTCGTAATTGTTGTATTTCTTTCAATATAATAAATTATTAAATTCAATGTATTCAAATTTACATTTCTAGTCCATGAGCTATTGAACAATCGTCACTACGTGACACCTCATTGTTTCCGCCATCGGTTGGGGTGTTACAGATTGGTATCAGAGCCATGGTTATAGGGAATTAGGTTATTAGAATGCCTTTTAGCCTAGTCTATAACCAAGTTTACTTTCACGAGTCCCCTCGTTTATATTTCTCTTATTTCTTATATTTTCTTTCAAGATATTTTCGTTATGATTATTTCTCGTTATTCTTTCGATATTTTGTTTGGCGAAGAAAACACTCGTATTTCACAAACGAAACAATATCATCAAGTTAGGAGTGGTATCCATACCTTGGTGATTAGTTTCATTCCTCTATATGTTATTTATCTTAGGAATATATCTTTGAGATAGGAGTGACATCCACACCTCAAAGAGTATTTCCTTAAAAAAGGAACTTAACCACTAAGCTGGGAGTGATATCCTTAACTTAGTGATTGGTTTCATTCCACAATCGTTTTCAATTTTGAAATACATCTTTGAGTTAGGAGTGAAATCCACATCTCAAGGATCTATTTTTGCATCTCGTTTTTAACCCCGCTAAAGTTTTGGAATTTACTAGTGATGGGGCACGTGCAATCTGGAAGGATGAGCGCCTGTATCCTGAGTTTTCTGTCTAGGATTGGCATTTCGCATAAATCCCAATCAGACGAGGGACCCGTATGCCGACTTGGGAACTCTCGGGATGAGCATTCACTTATAGGCTAAAGTACGCCCCCCACAAATCACTAATAACATTTCAATTACTTTAGTTAGTCAAAATTTCCTATGGAAACAATCTCAATGTTTTATGATATTGATATTTATGTTTTGTTCACGTCATTTTAAATCTTGGTCTTTTAAAAACACATTAGATTTACACATACTTCATGGAATTGTTTCATTTTGCATTTTTAAAACTTGTGTTGCATATTTTAAATGTCAAATGTAAACCTTTTGTTTTCATATGACGTATCCAATATATGTTTTCAAGAGAAATTTGCAACTAATAATAAGCCTTATAACACTTTTCAAACTTGACATCTCGTAAACACGTGAAAATGTGTATTTACAAAGATTTTTTAAATGAACCTATTTTGAATCTAAAACACACTTCGGTTACTAAAAAGTTATCCTCATGCATTACTATTATTCTTTCAACTATATCACAACGATTGCGCAAACTACGTTTTTGATAAACACAAATTTATCCTATTACACTCGCAGACTTTCAATCGCAAAACTTTTGGTTTAAACAATGGACATACCCTCTTATTCGAATGTTACTAAATGTCTTTTATAGTATAACGCATATATGTAAAATTACTAGATTTTAACTCGCATGCCAGTAGGCTATACACCTGTTCCGTGCACACTCGTCGGCCATAAATTTCATTATTTTATTTTTGCACCACTTTATTCATAGTTATTTCTAGCACGTTATTTGTGATTATTTTCACACTGCTTATTTGCAAGAGTTCAACTCGTTTACTTCCATTTTGTGCAATTGAGCAATTTACTCGATTTATATTATACTATTCTTACAATCGAAATTTTATGCGATACTTATATACTTGCGCATATTTGGTATGCATATTTTCCCTGTTTTGAGCAAAACCCTGTTAGACTCACATTATTTTGATCATCGTCATGGCCAATGAACATACTAGTTGATAACTGGTATGGGATCTAAGCCAGTGCCCACGTACGACTCGGATTAGAGTATTTATTTAATCCGAGGGGAACGGTGTAAATCTCGGAGTTTTTCAATATAGGTGTTTAGAGCCTAATGATGTGAACATAAATTTACCAGTTAAAGGTGAACCTGAAAGGGAAAAACCTCTAACCCTGTCTTATACTTACATGTTATTCTCATTACGGTTAAAGGGAAAACCCGAAAGGGAATGACCTCTAACCATGTCATGATTGAACATTATTTCATTACAGTGGCTATTACATATTGGTTGCACGCATTTATTTCTTGTTAAGGTTATGGAAAAGCATAACACCTTAGTGTAAGGTAAATCGGTGATTACGGTCCGGAACGCAATCATGGGTTTACAGGTACATGAGGGTGGTGTGTAATTCTATTTAGGCTATTGGTAGACAATCAGTAGGAGTCCAAAGTATCGGGAGTGTGGTGGGTTAGCTGCGGTACACCCTATATATAAGCATAAATGATACTGCGGGAGCGGACTAGGAGTCTAACCAAGAACCTACCCATTACTACCTCTTCCTTAGATCGTTGACTAATAGCTAGCATTTTCAATAAGAACATTTTACATAAGTTTCAATTAGTTTTGTTGGAACCTTTCTTGTTGACCACCTCTTCAGAAACCCTTGAACTTTGTATACTCTTACACTCTCTGTTAGTCGAAATCCTGTTACCTGTCTTTAATAAAATTAGGTCAGAAACCTTTCTAAAGTAGGGGAGACTACTATATCAGCACCGTGTCCTGACTAGTTACATAATCTCCCAAACCTTGTAAATTCTCAACTTCCTAGCCTCGAGTCAAATGCCAAAGATTTTTAAACCTTTCGCTTTGGATAACTAGTTTAAACTTTTTCAAATTTATGACTGATGAATTCCTTAAAACTTACTTGCCCTTTTCAAACTCTTTTGTTTCATGGAAACTTTCACTTTAAAGTAATTTCGAGACGAAATTTTCTAAAGTAGGGGAGACTGTAACATTCTTGTTTTTTTGTTATATATATTACATGATCATTAAAATTAAAATGGAAAGTGAATTTTGTCTATGAATGCTTCACGACAAAAAAAAAAAACATAAATAAAAGAATAGTAAAATCATAAAAAACATTCTCTTCTTTGATGGGCATGAACCAGATGTTTTTTTTATTTCTTTGTAACCACAAACATTTAACCCATTTAATAAAATTAACTCATCAATCAAGAACTAAATTAATTATGTTGTCCATTTTAGAGTAACACCCACATGAATGAGCACTCAATAAGAGATTAAATCTCATTATAAAATCCAACTGTTAGTATACAAAACAATCGGAGCATCTCTTCCTCTTGACACCCTTGCTGCCATGTTCATTGTTTTTCGAACCAGACACCGTCACTTGTCCATCCTTTGAATACCCTCATAACCACCATGAACTATCCATAACCAGCCATGCAGAACTCCATCAATCCGAACTAAAGAACCGGTAATAACCACCGCCATGCACCACACCTCGGCTTTACCACCATGACTAATCGCCACCTATATTGTACCGTCGTTCAACCATTCGTTTTCTCCTTCAAGCCCTGTTTTGTATAGTGTTAACCATATATGACCATATTGAATGACACCATTGTGATTAACCCTTCATATATTTATCCGCCGCCGCTACCATCAATCCAAATCAGACGTGTCGCCATATTGCAATCGGATGAGTGTGATTGTTCGATTTTTTTTCGCTTCTGTATAACCACTCTTGACTTTTGTCAGTGACTGAAATACGATTGAACTTCAACAAGGTACCTTAATATAACCGTCATTTAATTTGGAAATACTTATATGTATATGGGTTTCGCTCCGATTGTTCCGGCGACTACGAACAACATTAGCTCTTAGTTGTCGAACCTACCATATATTGAACTATATAACTACATGTCTACGTTTAAAGCCATGCACGAATTAATGGATACAACTAGTTTGTCAACGTTCTTTTTGTTTTCTTGGCTAGATATACACTCTCATGGATAATTAAGTTTAGAAGGTTTATTTAAATGGTTATGTTATAATGATTTTCTTTTAAATTCACTTTTGAGTCTCTACACTTCTGCTTCCTAGTGGAATGGGTTATTTATTACTCTTTTAATTTGGAGTTTATATATATTAATAATAAATAAATTTGTAGTCTCAAATAATCTAGAATAAAAATTTTAATAAACGAATCCTATATTTGGTTGTTATGTAAGTTTTGAATTTGATTATTATTATTATTATTATTATTATTATTATTATTATTATTATTATTATTATTTTCCGCTTTAAACGTTTAAATAAAACTTATGAGGATTAGGGGGCTAATTACTAGGATATGAATCTTGTCGCCGGATAATCAACGAGCCAACAATTCATATAGCGAGTTTATGTTTATAAAACTCAATTTTAAAAATATAGGTTCAAGCAAATTTCTTTGATTCTTGTAGAATTTCTTACAAGCTCATCATCACAATCAAGGTGAGTATATTTTTCCCCTTTTTCATGTTTTACTCTTTTGGGGCTGTTCATGTACACTATGACTAAATGTTATTTTTCACTAAATGCAATTCTCGTGTGTGTTTGCGTTATGCTAATTTGTGTGTCTATGGCTTGTCAAAATCATTAACCTTTGAGGGCCTGGCATTTCAATGAATAGTACTATGGTATTTACCCTTGTGACTCTGTTGAGAGTCCATGTCATTGCTATGTATTTCATTACTACTAGCGCATACTATATATATCTGCTTATCTTTATATAGGGTTGATTTTGAACGGATATTACTTATTACATAATTGCAAATGGTACCGCACATGAATTGCTAAACACATTTACTACTATAATTATTCAAACAGGGTATGCTCATCAATACATTTTGTATTGACCAAATCATTTTCGTACATGTTTCAGGTTCTTATGAGATTACTTCCAAGCGTTTGGAATTTAGACTTAGATTGAGATTACTGTATCTTAGTTTAGATTGCTAGTCGTAATTGTTGTATTTCTTTCAATATAATAAATTATTAAATTCAATGTATTCAAATTTACATTTCTAGTCCATGAGCTATTGAACAATCGTCACTACGTGACACTTCGATGTTTCCGCCATCGGTTGGGGTGTTACAACAATCAATGGCACAAAAAGTTCAAGATTCATTTGGAGGGAAAGGGAATGGAAGGCACCGAGGCATGGCAAACGATTGCTAAGGGTAATGTTGCACCGGTTTTGGAGAATACAGGTGAACCAATTCCGTTTGAGTGTTTAGCTGAGGATGAAAAGAAAAATTTGCAGTGGAGAAGAAGGCGTTCTCCCATCTATCTCAAGCTATTAAAACAGATCTTCTACATCAGTTTGGATCTTGCACAACTTCCAAGCAGCTTTGGGATATGTTGAAGAATCGTCATGATGGAAATGAGAAAACCAGGGAGGAATTGAGAAAAGAATTTGAGAACTTCAGTTATGTGGGAAATGAAACTTTGAAGGAATTGATTCCTCGATATTGCCATCTTTTGACTGAACTGTCAAATTATGACATTAAGATTCCCATGTCTGAGTTGGTGGATAAATTTGGCGATTCTCTACCACCGTATTGCAATCAACACATTGAAATTCTGAAAGAGAATGATGCTTATCAATATTGTGTTGATGCACGTTTTGCGACTAGTGCTATTGGATTACACATTCTATTATGTTTTGATGAATTCGTAGGGTCGAAGGTGGATATTAAAGGGTCGAAGGTGGCTGATAATGGTCGAAGGTGAATGATACTGGTCGAATATGGAAGCCTGAATTGCAGTGTGCTGATTCGCCCATTTGGAGGGGCGAACCTGCACATTCGACCCTTACGGGGGGGCAAATGTGCAAGCCTATATAAACTGAAATTTTGATTTTAATGTTAACTTTTGTCATTTGTGTTCCCCATTCGACCTATATTTCTCTCTAGTGTTCTAAGCTTTTCTGAAAAGTGTTTATTTCATTGTAAACAACGTTTTGTAAGATTAATTGGTATTGTTTATTAATGAAATGGATCTTAAAAGGTGACTTGTGTGTTTTGTCCATATTATTATCGTTTCGTAACTGATTTAGGGATTCTGCAACTAAATTGTTAGACTGGTTTGATCAAACTACTTGTTTTCTTGACAAAACGATCATCCACAAAGTTGTATCAGAGCCTATATGGATCAAACAACTACGAAATGATAGTTTTTGATCTGATTTGGATCCAAAATTGATCAAAAATTTTCTGTTTTGAATGAACAATGGTTTTTGATGAAAATTGATTGATTCATACTAGTTTTCACGGATAAAATCAAGAATTCTCTTTATTAAACTTGTTCCAAATCAATTCCGAAGCAAAACCTGCAAAACATCATTAAAATCCATCAACTTTTGAAAAATTGGGATCAAAATAACTGATTTTCAAAGAATAACTGTTTTTTCAACTGAACAGGGTCGAACCTAGGAGAGAAAGGTCGAACGTGTGTGTTTTAGGTCGAATCTGAGATTTGTAGGTCGAACGTGGTTATTTTGTAAGTCGAACCTAGAAGTTGTGATTGTTGTGCTGTACATTCGACCATATTTGGTACATTCGACCCTACGGGAGGTTGAAAGTGGGAATTTAGTGGTCGAAAGTGAGTTTGTTTGTTATATTCTACATTCGAGTCAGCGGGAAGGGTCGAACCTGGAACTTTTCCACATTCGAACCCACGTTTATTGAAAAGGGTCGAACATAGAAGCTGATCAAAAAGTTTTCTAGGTGTTTCGCATTCCGGACATCGTAGACGATATTTGGAACTTTCCAACAACACCGAGGCCTAATACTACACAACAACAACACGTTACTATGGATCCTTGGACTGTAGCTGCACAGAAGACGAACAGTCAACCATCTTAGCCGATCAATTACTTCGCAATGACTAGTTCGATGCCACAGACTGTTGCTCAACCTCCATAACAACCCATGAATGATTATTGGGGAATTGCAGCAGCCGCGGTACACTCTCAAACTACCAATGCTATTTCTACTTTAATTAATGATTTGTCTTCAGGTAGCGGGAGTTGTCCACCAAAGCCGATGGAGATGCTGGATTACAATCAATGGCACAAAAAGTTCAAGATTCATTTGGAGGGAAAGGGAATGGAAGGCACCGAGGCATGGCAAACGATTGCTAAGGGTAATGTTGCACCGGTTTTGTAGAATACAGGCGAACCAATTCCGTTGGAGTGTTTAGCTGAGGATGAAAAGAAAATTTTGCTGTGGAGAAGAAGGCGTTCTCCCATCTATCTCAAGCTATTAAAAGAGATCTTCTACATCAGTTTGGATCATGCACAACTTCCAATCAGCTTTGGGATATGTTGAAGAATCGTCATGATGGAAATGAGAAAACCAGAAAGTTGAGAATGGAGGAATTGAGAAAAGAATTTGAGAACTTCAGCTATGTGGGAAATGAAACTTTGAAGGAATTGATTCCTCGATATTTCCATCTATTGACTGAACTGTCAAATTATGACATTAAGATTCCCATGTCTCTGAGTTGGTGGATAAATTTGCCGATTCTCTACCACCGTATTGCAATCAACACATTGAAATCTGAAAGAGAAATATGCTTATCAATATTCTGTTGATGCACGTTTTGCGACTAGTGCTATTGGAGTACACATTCTATTATGTTTTGATGAATTCGTAGGGTCGAAGGTGGATATTAAAGGGTCGAAGGTGGCCCAACCCGGGAACGGACCGGAGGGAACCGCAGCATGGGGAATGTCTGATAATGGTCGAAGGTGAATGATACTGGTCGAATATGGAAGCTTGAATTGCAGTGTGCTGATTCGCCCATTTGGAGGGGCGAACCTGCACATTCGACCCTTACGGGGGGGGAGGGGGGGGGGGCAAATGTGCAAGCCTATATAAACTGAAATTTTAATTTTAATGTTAACTTTTGTCATTTGTGTTCCCCATTCGACCTATATTTCTCTCTAGTGTTCTAAGCTTTTTCTGAAAAGTGTTTATTTCATTGTAAACAACGTTTTGTAAGATTAATTGATATTGTTTATTAATGAAATGGATCTTAAAAGGTGACTTGTGTGTTTTGTCCATATTATTATCGTTTGGTAGACTGGTTTGATCAAACTACTTGTTTTCTTGACAAAACGATCATCCACAAAGTGGTATCAGAGCCTATATGGATCAAACAACTACGAATTGATAGTTTTTGAGCTGATTTCGATCCAAAATTGATCAAAATTTTTCTGTTTTAAATGAACAATGGTTTTTGATGAAAATTGATTGATTCGGACTAGTTTTGACTGATAAAATCAAGAATTCTTCATTAAACTTGTTCCAAATCAATTCCGAAGCAAAACCTGCAAAACATCATCAAAATCCATCAACTTTTGAAAAATTGGAATCAAAATAACTGATTTTCAAAGAATAACCGTTTTTCAAATGAACAGGGTCGAACCTAGGAGAGAAAGGTCGAACGTGTGTGTTTTAGGTCGAATCTGAGATTTTTAGGTCGAACGTGGTTATTTTGTAGGTCGAACCTAGAAGTTGTGATTGTTGTGCTGTACATTCGACCATATTTGGTACATTCGACTCTACGGGAGGTTGAAAGCGGGAATTTAGTGGTCGAAAGTGAGTTTGTTTGTTATATTCTACATTCGAGTCAGCAGGAAGGGTCGAACCTGGAACTTTTCCACATTCGAACCCACGTTTATTGAAAAGGGTGGAACATAGAAGCTGATCAAAAAGTTTTCTAAGTGTTTCGCATTTCGGACTTCGTAGATGATATGTGGAACTTTCCAACAACACCGAGGCCTATACTACACAACAACAGCACGTTACTATGGATCCTTGGACTGTAGCTGCACAGAAGACGAACAGTCAACCATCTCAGCCGATCAATTACCTCGCAATGACTAGTTCGATGCCACAGACTGTTGCTCAACCTCCACAACAACCCATGAATGATTATTGGGGAGTTGCAGCAGCCGCGGAACACTCTCAAACTACCAATGCTATTTCTACTTTATTTAATGATTTGTCTTCAGGTAGCTGGAGTTGTCCACCAAAGCCGATGGAGATGCTGGATTACAATCAATGGCACAAAAAGTTCAAGATTCATTTGGAGGGAAAGGGAATGGAAGGCACCGAGGCATGACAAACGATTGCTAAGGGTAATGTTGCACCGGTTTTGGAGAATACAGGTGAACTAATTCCGTTGGAGTGTTTAGCTGAGGATGAAAAGAAAAATTTGCAGTGGAGAAGAAGGCGTTCTCCCATCTATCTCAAGCTATTAAAAAAAATCTTCTACATCAGTTTGGATCTTGCACAACTTCCAAGCAGCTTTGGGATTTGTTGAAAAATCGTCATGATGGAAATGAGAAAACCAGAAAGTTGAGATTGGAGGAATTGAGAAAAGAATTTGAGAACTTCAGCTATGTGGGAAATGAAACTTTGAAGGAATTGATTCCTCGATATTGCCATCTTTTGACTGAACTGTCAAATTATGACATTAAGATTCCCATGTCTGAGTTGGTGGATAAATTTGGCGATTCTCTACCACCGTATTGCAATCAACACATTGAAATTCTGAAAGAGAAAGATGCTTATCAATATTGTGTTGATGCACGTTTTGCGACTAGTGCTATTGGATTACACATTCTATTATGTTTTGATGAATTCTTAGGGTCGAAGGTGGATATTAAAGGGTCGAAGGTGAATGAACAATGGTTTTTGATGAAAATTGATTGATTCGGACTAGTTTTTACGGATAAAATCAAGAATTCTCTTAATTAAACTTGTTCCAAATCAATTCCGAAGCAAAACCTTCAAAACATCATCAAAATCCATCAACTTTTGAAAAATTGGGATCAAAATAACTGATTTTCAAAGAATAACCGTTTTTCAAATGAACAGGGTCGAACCTAGGAGAGAAAGGTCGAACGTGTGTGTTTTAGGTCGAATCTGAGATTTTTAGGTCGAACGTGGTTATTTTGTAGGTCGAACCTAGAAGTTGTGAGTGTTGTGCTGTACATTCGACCATATTTGGTACATTCGACCCTACGGGAGGTTGAAAGTTGGAATTTAGTGGTCGAAAGTGAGTTTGTTTGTTATATCTACATTCGAGTCAGTAGGAAGGGTCGAACCTGGAACTTTCCCACATTCGAACCCACGTTTATTGAAAAGGGTCGAACATAGAAGCTGATCAAAAAGTTTTCTAAGTGTTTCGCATTCCATACTTCGTAGACGATATGTGGAACTTTCCAACAACACCGAGGCCTAATACTACACAACAACAGCACGTTACTATGGATCCTTGGACTGTAGCTGCACAGAAGACGAACAGTCAACCATCTCAGCCGATCAATTACCTCGCAATGACTAGTTCGATGCCACAGACTGTTGCTCAACCTCCACAACAACCCATGAATGATTATTGGGGAGTTGCAGCAGCCGCGGTGCACTCTCAAACTACCAATGCTACTTCTACTCTAATTAATGATTTGTCTTCAGGTAGCGGGAGTTGTCCACCAAAGCCGATGGAGATGCTGGATTACAATCAATGGCACAAAAAGTTCAAGATTCATTTGGAGGGAAAGGGAATGGAAGGCACCGAGGCATGGCAAACGATTGCTAAGGGTAATGTTGCACTGGTTTTGGAGAATACAGGTGAACCAATTCCGTTGGAGTGTTTAGCTGAGGATGAAAAGAAAAATTTGCTGTGGAGAAGAAGGCGTTCTCCCATCTATCTCAAGCTATTAAAACAGATCTTCTACATCAGTTTGGATCTTGCACAACTTCCAAGCAGCTTTGGGATATGTTGAAAAATCGTCATGATGGAAATGAGATAACCGGAAAGTTGAGAATGGAGGAATTGAGAAAAGAATTTGAGAACTTCAGCTATGTGGGAAATGAAACATTGAAGGAATTGATTCCTCGATATTGCCATCTTTTGACTGAACTGTCAAATTATGACATTAAGATTCCCATGTCTGAGTTGGTGGATAAATTTGGCGATTCTCTACCACCGTATTGCAATCAACACATTGAAATTCTGAAAGAGAAAGATGCTTATCAATATTGTGTTGATGCACGTTTTGCGACTAGTGCTATTGGATTACACATTCTATTATGTTTTGATGAGTTCTTAGGGTCGAAGGTGGATATTAAAGGGTCGAAGGTGGCTGATAACGGTCGAAGGTGAATGATACTGGTCGAATATGGAAGCCTGAATTGCAGTGTGCTGATTCGCCCATTTGGAGGGGCGAACTTGCACATTCGACCCTTACGGGGGGGCAAATGTGCAAGCCTATATAAACTGAAATTTTGATTTTAATGTTAACTTTTGTCATTTGTGTTCCCGATTCGACCTATATTTCTCTCTAGTGTTCTAAGCATTTCTGAAAAGTGTTTATTTCATTGTAAACAACGTTTTGTAAGATTCATTGATATTGTTTATTAATGAAATGGATCTTAAAAGGTGACTTGTGTGTTTTGTCCATATTATTATCGTTTCGTAACTGATTTAGGGATTCCACAACTAAATTGGTAGACTGGTTTGATCAAACTACTTGTTTTCTTGACAAAACGATCATCCACAACGTGGTATCTGAGCCTATATGGATCAAACAACTACGAATTGATAGTTTTTGAGCTGATTTGGATCCAAAATTTATCAAAATTTTTCTGTTTTGAATGAACAATGGTTTTTGATGAAAATTGATTGATTCGGACTAGTTTTTACGGATAAAATCAAGAATTCTCTTAATTAAACTTGTTCCAAATCAATTCCGATGCAAAACCTTCAAAACATCATCAAAATCCATCAACTTTTGAAAAACTGGGATCAAAATAACTGATTTTCAAAGAATAACCGTTTTTCAAATGAACAGGGTCGAACCTAGCAGAGAAAGGTCGAACGTGTGTGTTTTAGGTCGAATCTGAGATTTTTAGGTCGAACGTGGTTATTTTGTAGGTCGAACCTAGAAGTTGTCATTGTTGTGCTGTACCATCGACCATATTTGCTACATTCGACCCTACAGGAGGTTGAAAGTGGGAATTAAGTGGTCGAAAGTGAGTTTGTTTGTTATATTCTACATTCGAGTCAGCAGGAAGGGTCGAACCTGGAACTTTTCCACATTCGAACCCACGTTTATTGAAAAGGGTCGAACATAGAAGCTGATCAAAAAATTTTCTAAGTGTTTCGCATTCCGGACTTCGTAGACGATATGTGGAACTTTCCAACAACACCGAGGCCTAATACTACACAACAACAGCACGTTACTATGGATCCTTGGACTGGAGCTGCACAGAAGACGAACAGTGAACCATCTCAGCCGATCAATTACCTCGCAATGACTAGTTCGATGCCACAGACTGTTGCTCAACCTCCACAACAACCCATGAATGATTATTGCGGAGTTGCAGCAGCCGCGGTGCACTCTCAAACTACCAATGCTACTTCTACTCTAATTAATGATTTGTCTTCAGGTAGCGGGAGTTGTCCACCAAAGCCGATGGAGATGCTGGATTACAATCAATGGCACAAAAAGTTCAAGATTCATTTGGAGGGAAAGGGAATGGAAGGCACCGAGGCATGGCAAACGATTGCTAAGGGTAATGTTGCACCGGTTTTGGAGAATACAGGTGAACCAATTCCGTTGGAGTGTTTAGCTGAGGATGAAAAGAAAAATTTGCAGTGGAGAAGAAGGCGTTCTCCCATCTATCTCAAGCTATTAAAACAGATCTTCTACATCAGTTTGGTCTTGCACAACTTCCAAGCAGCTTTGGGATATGTTGAAAAATCGTCATGATGGAAATGAGATAACCGGAAAGTTGAGAATGGAGGAATTGAGAAAAGAATTTGAGAACTTCAGCTATGTGGGAAATGAAACTTTGAAGGAATTGATTCCTCGATATTGCCATCTTTTGACTGAACTGTCAAATTATGACATTAAGATTCCCATGTCTGAGTTGGTGGATAAACTTGCCGATTCTCTACCACCGTATTGCAATCAACACATTGAAATTCTGAAAGAGAAAGATGCTTATCAATATTGTGTTGATGCACGTTTTGCGACTAGTGCTATTGGATTACACATTCTATTATGTTTTGATGAGTTCTTAGGGTCGAAGGTGGCTGATAATGGTCGAAGGTGAATGATACTGGTCGAATATGGAAGCCTGAATTGCAGTGTGCTGATTCGCCCATTTGGAGGGGCGAACTTGCACATTCGACCCTTACGGGGGGGCAAATGTGCAAGCCTATATAAACTGAAATTTTGATTTTAATGTTAACTTTTGTCATTTGTGTTCCCGATTCGACCTATATTTCTCTCTAGTGTTCTAAGCTTTTCTGAAAAGTGTTTATTTCATTGTAAACAACGTTTTGTAAGATTCATTGATATTGTTTATTAATGAAATGGATCTTAAAAGGTGACTTGTGTGTTTTGTCCATATTATTATCGTTTCGTAACTGATTTAGGGATTCCGCAACTAAATTGGTAGACTGGTTTGATCAAACTACTTGTTTTCTTGACAAAACGATTATCCACAACGTGGTATCTGAGCCTATATGGATCAAACAACTACGAATTGATAGTTTTTGAGCTGATTTGGATCCAAAATTTATCAAAATTTTTCTGTTTTGAATGAACAATGGTTTTTGATTAAAATTGATTGATTCGGACTAGTTTTTACGGATAAAATCAAGAATTCTCTTAATTAAACTTGTTCCAAATCAATTCCGAAGCAAAACCTTCAAAACATCATCAAAATCCATCAACTTTTGAAAAAATGGGATCAAAATAACTGATTTTCAAAGAATAACCGTTTTTCAAATGAACAGGGTCGAACCTAGGAGAGAAAGGTCGAACGTGTGTGTTTTAGGTCGAATATGAGATTTTTAGGTCGAACGTGGTTATTTTGTAGGTCGAACCTAGAAGTTGTGAGCGTTGTGCTGTACATTCGACCATATTTGGTACATTCGACCCTACGGGAGGTTGAAAGTTGGAATTTAGTGGTCGAAAGTGAGTTTGTTTGTTATATCTACATTCGAGTCAGTAGGAAGGGTCGAACCTGGAACTTTCCCACATTCGAACCCACGTTTATTGAAAAGGGTCGAACATAGAAGCTGATCAAAAAGTTTTCTAAGTGTTTCGCATTCCATACTTCGTAGACGATATGTGGAACTTTCCAACAACACCGAGGCCATATACTACACAACAACAGCACGTTACTATGGATCCTTGGACTGTAGCTGCACAAAAGACGACAGTCAACCATCTCAGCCGATCAATTACCTCGCAATGACTAGTTCGATGCCACAGACTGTTGCTCAACCTCCACAACAACCCCTGAATGATTATTGCGGAGTTGCAGCAGCCGCGGTGCACTCTCAAACTACCAATGCTACTTCTATTCTAATTAATGATTTGTCTTTAGGTAGCGGGAGTTGTCCACCAAAGCCGATGGAGATGCTGGATTACAATCAATGGCACAAAAATTTCAAGATTCATTTGGAGGGAAAGGGAAGGGAAGGCACCGAGTCATGGCAAACGATTGCTAAGGGTAATGTTGCACCGGTTTTGGAGAATACAGGTGAACCAATTCCGTCGGAGTGTTTAGCTGAGGATGAAAAGAAAAATTTGCAGTGGAGAAGAAGGCGTTCTCCCATCTATCTCAAGCTATTAAAACAGATCTTCTGCATCAGTTTGGATCTTGCACAACTTCCAAGCAGCTTGGGGATATGTTGAAAAATCGTCATGATGGAAATGAGAAAACCGGAAAGTTGAGAATGGAGGAATTGAGAAAAGAATTTGAGAACTTCAGCTATGTGGGAAATGAAACATTGAAGGAATTGATTCCTCGATATTGCCATCTTTTGACTGAACTGTCAAATTATGACATTAAGATTCCCATGTCTGAGTTGGTGGATAAATTTGCCGATTCTCTACCACCGTATTGCAATCCACACATTGAAATTCTGAAAGAGAAAGATGCTTATCAATATTGTGTTGATGCACGTTTTGCGACTAGTGCTATTGGATTACACATTCTACTATGTTTTGATGAATTCGTAGGGTCGAAGGTGGATATTAAAGGGTCGAAGGTGGCTGATAACGGTCGAAGGTGAATGATACTGGTCGAATATGGAAGCCTGAATTGCAGTGTGCTGATTCGCCCATTTGGAGGGGCGAACTTGCACATTCGACCCTTACGGGGGGGGGGGGGGGGCAAATGTGCAAGCCTATATAAACTGAAATTTTGATTTTAATGTTAACTTTTGTCATTTGTGTTCCCGATTCGACCTATATTTCTCTCTAGTGTTCTAAGCTTTTCTGAAAAGTGTTTATTTCATTGTAAACAACGTTTTGTAAAATTCATTGATATTGTTTATTAATGAAATGGATCTTAAAAGGTGACTTGTGTGTTTTGTCCATATTATTATCGTTTCGTAACTGATTTAGGGATTCCACAACTAAATTGGTAGACTGGTTTGATCAAACTACTTGTTTTCTTGACAAAACGATCATCCACAACGTAGTATCTGAGCCTATATGGATCAAACAACTACGAATTGATTGTTTTTGAGCTGATTTGGATCCAAAATTTATCAAAATTTTTCTGTTTTGAATGAACAATGGTTTTTGATGAAAATTGATTGATTCGGACTAGTTTTTACGGATAAAATCAAGAATTCTCTTAATTAAACTTGTTCCAAATCAATTCCGATGCAAAACCTTCAAAACATCATCAAAATCCATCAACTTTTGAAAAATTGGGATCAAAATAACTGATTTTCAAAGAATAACCGTTTTTCAAATGAATAGGGTCGAACCTAGCAGAGAAAGGTCGAATGTGTGTGTTTTAGGTCGAATCTGAGATTTTTAGGTCGAACGTGGTTATTTTGTAGGTCGAACCTAGAAGTTGTCATTGTTGTGCTGTACCATCGACCATATTTGCTACATTCGACCCTACAGGAGGTTGAAAGTGGGAATTTAGTGGTCGAAAGTGAGTTTGTTTGTTATATTCTACATTCGAGTCAGCAGGAAGGGTCGAACCTGGAACTTTTCCACATTCGAACCCACGTTTATTGAAAAGGGTCGAACATAGAAGCTGATCAAAAAATTTTCTAAGTGTTTCGCATTCCGGACTTCGTAGACGATATGTGGAACTTTCCAACAACACCGAGGCCTAATACTACACCACAACAGCACGTTACTATGGATCCTTGGACTGGAGCTGCACAGAAGACGAACAGTGAACCATCTCAGCCGATCAATTACCTCGCAATGACTAGTTCGATGCCACAGACTGTTGCTCAACCTCCACAACAACCCATGAATGATTATTGGAGAGTTGGAGCAGCCGCGGTACACTCCCAAACTACCAATTCTATTTCTACTTTAATTAATGATTTGTCTTCAGGTAGCGAGAGTTGTCCACCAAAGCCGATGGAGATGCTGGATTACAATCAATGGCACAAAAAGTTCAAGATTCATTTGGAGGGAAACGGAATGGAAGGCACCGAGGCATGGCAAACGATTGCTAAGGGTAATGTTGCACCGGTTTTGGAGAATACAGGTGTACCAATTCCGTTGGAGTGTTTAGCCGAGGATGAAAATAAAAATTTGCAGTGGAGAAGAAGGCGTTCTCCCATCTATCTCAAGCTATTAAAACAGATCTTCTACATCAGTTTGGATCTTGCACAACTTCCAAGCAGCTTTGGGATATGTTGAAGAATCGTCATGATGGAAATGAGAAAACCAGAAAGTTGAGAATGGAGGAATTGAGAAAAGAATTTGAGAACATCAGCTATGTGGGAAATGAAACTTTGAAGGAATTGATTCCTCGATATTGCCATCTTTTGACTGAACTGTCAAATTATGACATTAAGATTCCCATGTCTGAGTTGGTGGATAAATTTGCCGATTCTCTACCACCGTATTGCAATCAACACATTGAAATTCTGAAAGAGAAAGATGCTTATCAATACTGTGTTGATGCACGTGATGCGACTAGTGCTATTGGATTACACATTCTATTATGTTTTGATGAATTGGTAGGGTCGAAGGTGGATATTAAAGGGTCGAAGGTGACTGATAATGGTCGAAGGTGAATGATACTGGTCGAATGGCAGCCTGAATTGCAGTGTGCTGATTCGCCCATTTGGAGGGGCGAACCTGCACATTCGACCCTTACGGGGGGCAAATGTGCAAGCCTATATAAACTGAAATTTTGATTTTAATGTTAACTATTGTCATTTGTATTCCCCATTCGACCTATATTTCTTTGTAGTGTTCTAAGCTTTTCTGAAAAGTGTTTATTTCATTGTAAACAACGTTTTGTAAGATTAATTGATATTGTTTATTAATAAAATGGATCTTAAAAGGTGACTTGTGTGTTTTGTCCATGTTATTATCGTTTCTTAACTGATTTAGGGATTCCGCAACTAAATTAGTAGACTGGTTTGATCAAACTACTTGTTTTTTTTTGACAAAACGATCATCCACAAAGTGGTATCAGAGCCTATATGGATCAAACAACTACGAATTGATAGTTTTTGAGCTGATTTGGATCCAAAATTGATTAAAATTTTTCTGTTTTGAATGAACAATGGTTTTTGATGAAAATTGTTTGATTCGGACTAGTTTTCACGGATAATCAAGAATTCTCTTTATTAAACTTGTTCCAAATCAATTCCGAAGCAAAACCTGCAAAACATCATCAAAATCCATCAACTTTTGAAAAATTGGGTTCAAAATAACTGATTTTCAAAGAATAACCGTTTTTCAAATGAACAGGGTCGACTAGGAGAGAAAGGTCGAACGTGTGTGTTTTAGGTCGAATATGAGATTTTTAGGTCGAACGTTTGTAGGTCGAACCTAGAAGTTGTGATTGTTGTGCTGTACATTCGACCATATTTGGTACATTCGACCCTACGGGAGATTGAAAGTGGGAATTTAGTGGTCGAAAGTGAGTTTGTTTGTTATATTCTACATTCGAGTCAGCAGGAAGGGTCGAACCTGGAACTTTTCCACATTCGAACCCACGTTTATTAAAAAGGGTCGAACATAGAAGCTGATCAAAAAGTTTTCTAATTGTTTCGCATTCCGGACTTCGTAGACGATATGTGGAACTTTCCAACAACACCGAGGCCTAATACTACACAACAACAGCACGTTACTATGGATCCTTGGACTGTAGCTGCACAGAAGACGAACAGTCAACCATCTCAGCCAATCAATTACCTCTCAATGACTAGTTCAATGCCACAGACTGTTGCTCAACCTCCACAACAACCCATGAATGATTATTGGGGAGTTGCAGCAGCCGCGGTACACTATCAAAACTACCACTGCTATTTCTACTCTAATTAATGATTTGTCTTCAGGTAGCGGGAGTTGTCCACCAAAGCCGATGGAGATGCTGGATTACAATCAATGGCACAAAAAGTTCAAGATTCATTTGGAGGGAAAGGGAATGGAAGGCACCGAGGCATGGCAAACGATTGCTAAGGGTAATGCTGCACCGATTTTGGAGAATACAGGTAAACCAATTCCGTTGGAGTGTTTAGCTGAGGATGAAAAGAAAAATTTGCAGTGGAGAAGAAGGCGTTCTCCCATCTATCTCATGCTATTAAAACAGATCTTCTACATCAGTTTGGATCTTGCACAACTTCCAAGCAGCTTTGGGATATGTTGAAAAATCGTCATGATGGAAATGAGAAAACCAGAAAGTTGAGAATGGAGGAATTGAGAAAAGAATTTGAGAACTTCAGCTATGTAGGGAATGAAACTTTGAAGGAATTGATTCCTCGATATTGCCATCTTTTGACTGAACTGTCAAATTATGACATTAAGATTCCCATGTCTGAGTTGGTGGATAAATTTGCCGATTCTCTACCACCGTATTGCAATCAACACATTGAAATTCTGAAAGAGAAAGATGCTTAACAATATTGTGTTGATGCACGTTTTGCGACTAGTGCTATTGGATTACACATTCTATTATGTTTTGATGAATTCGTAGGGTCGAATTGCAGTAATATGGAAGCCTGAATTGCAGTGTGCTGATTCGCCCATTTGGAGGGGCGAACTTGCACATTCGACCCTTACGTGGGGGCAAATGTGCAAACCTATATAAACTGAAATTTTGATTTTAATGTTAACTTTTGTCATTTGTGTTCCCCATTCGACCTATATTTCTCTCTAGTGTTCTAAGCTTTTCTGAAAAGTGTTTATTTCATTGTAAACAACGTTTTGTAAGATTCATTGATATTGTTTATTAATGAAATGGATCTTAAAAGGTGACTTGTGTGTTTTGTCCATATTATTATCGTTTCGTAACTGATTTAGGGATTCCGTAACTAAATTGGTAGACTGGTTTGATCAAACTACTTGTTTTCTTGACAAAACGATCATCCACAACGTGGTATCTGAGCCTATATGGATCAAACAACTACGAATTGATAGTTTTTGAGCTGATTTGGATCCAAAATTTATCAAAATTTTTCTGTTTTGACTGAACAATGGTTTTTGATGAAAATTGATTGATTCGGACTAGTTTTTACGGATAAAATCAAGAATTCTCTTAATTAAACTTGTTCCAAATCAATTTCGAAGCAAAACCTTCAAAACATCATTAAAATCCATCAACTTAAAATCCATCAACTTTTGAAAAATTGGGATCAAAATAACTGATTTTCAAAGAATAACCGTTTTTCAAATGAACAGGGTCGAACCTAGGAGAGAAAGGTCGAACGTGTGTGTTTTAGGTCGAATCTGAGATTTTTAGGTCGAACGTGGTTATTTTGTAGGTCGAACCTAGAAGTTGTGATTGTTGTGCTGTACATTGACCATATTTGGTACATTCGACCCTACGGGAGGTTGAAATTGGGAATTTAGTGGTCGAAAGTGAGTTTGTTTGTTACATCTACATTCGAGTCAGCAGGAAAGGTCGAACCTGGAACTTTTCCACATTCGAACCCACGTTTATTGAAAAGGGTCGAACATAGAAGCTGATCAAAAAGTTTTCTAAGTGTTTCGCATTCCGGACTTCGTAGACGATATGTGGAACTTTCCAACAACACCGAGACCTAATACTACACAACAACAGCACGTTACTATGGATCCTTGGACTGTAGCTGCACAGAAGACGAACAGTTAACCATCTCAGCCGATCAATTACCTTGTAATGACTAGTTCGATGCCACAGACTATTGCTCAACCTCCACAACAACCCATGAATGATTATTGGGGAGTTGCAGCAGCCGCGGTACACTCTCAAACTACCAATGCTATTTCTACTCTAATTAATGATTTGTCTTCAGGTAGCGGGAGTTGTCCACCAAAGCAGATGGAGATGTTGGATTACAATCAATGGCACAAAAAGTTCAAGATTCATTTGGAGGGAAAGGGAATGGAAGGCACCGAGGCATGGCAAACGATTGCTAAGGGTAATGTTGCACCGGTTTTGGAGAATACAGGTGAACCAATTCCGTTGGAGTGTTTAGCTGAGGATGAAAAGAAAAATTTGCAGTGGAGAAGAAGGCGTTCTCCAATCTATCTCAAGCTATTAAAACAGATCTTCTACATCAGTTTGGATCTTGCACAACTTCCAAGCAGCTTTGGGATACGTTGAAAAATCGTCATGATGGAAATGAGAAAACCAGAAAGTTGAGAATGGAGGAATTGAGAAAAGAATTTGAGAACTTCAGCTATGTGGGAAATGAAACTTTGAAGGAATTGATTCCTCGATATTGCCATCTTTTGACTGAACTGTTAAATTATGACATTAAGATTCCCATGTCTGAGTTGGTGGATAAATTTGCCGATTCTCTACCACCGTATTGCAATCAACACATTGAAATTCTGAAAGAGAAAGATGCTTATCAATATTGTGTTGATGCACGTTTTGCGACTAGAGCTATTGGATTACACATTCTATTATGTTTTGATGAATTCGTAGGGTCGAAGGTGGATATTAAAGGGTCGAAGGTGGCTGATAATGGTCGAAGGTGAATGATACTGGTCGAATATGGAAGCCTGAATTGCAGAGTGCTGATTCGCCCATTTGGAGGGGCGAACCTGCACATTCGACCCTTTACGGGGGGGCAAATGTGCAAGCCTATATAAACTGAAATTTTGATTTTAATGTTAACTTCTGTCATTTGTGTTCCCCATTCGACCTATATTTCTCTCTAGTGTTCTAAGCTTTTCTGAAAAGTGTTTATTTCATTGTAAACAACGTTTTGTAAGATTCATTGATATTATTTATTAATGAAATGGATCTTAAAAGGTGACTTGTGTGTTTTGTCCATATTATTATCGTTTCGAAACTGATTTAGACTATAAGGAGTGGGGGGCGGGAAAGAGGGGGATGAAGCGCCATGTGGCACTTGTGGGACCCTTGTGGGGGGGAAAATAATTGTGGGGAGTGGAAGGGGGGGAAGAGGGGGGGAAGGAAATAATATTATATTGTGTTAAAGTTAAAAAAAAAAAAAAAGCCTGACCAATAGATCGCTGCCACCTCACCCCCACCCCAAGCCCCACGCCGGTGAAGCCCTCCCCGCCCCCAGCCCCACGCCAAGCTTCCCGCCCCTGTGGCGGCGGTGTTACCCCCCCCTTCCCGCCCCCACTCCTTACGATCTTAGGGATTTCGCAACTAAATTGGTAGACTGGTTTGATTAAACTACTTCTTTTCTTGACAAAACGATCTTCCACAACGTGGTATCAGAGTCTATATGGATCAAACAACTACGAATTGATAGTTTTTGAGCTGATTTGGATCCAAAATTGATCAAAATTTCTCTGTTTTGAATGAACAAAGGGTTTTGATAAAAATTGATTGATTCGGACTAGTTTTCACGGATAAAATCAAGAATTCTCTTTATTAAACTTGTTCCAAATCAATTCCGAAGCAAAACCTGCAAAACATCATCAAAATCCATCAACTTTTGAAAACTTGGGATCAAAATAACTGATTTTCAAAGAATAACCGTTTTTCAAATGAACAGGGTCGAACCTAGGAGAGAAAGGTCGAACGTGTGTGTTTTAGGTCGAATCTGAGATTTTTAGGTCGAACGTGGTTATTTTGTAGGTCGAACCTAGAAGTTGTGATTGTTGTGCTGTACATTCGACCATATTTGGTACATTCGACCCTACGGGAGGTTGAAACTGGGAATTTAGTGGTCGAAAGTGAGTTTGTTTGTTATATCTACATTCGAGTCAGCAGGAAGGGTCGAACCTGGAACTTTTCCACATTCGAACCCACGTTTATTGAAAAGGGTCGAACATAGAAGCTGATCAAAAAGTTTTCTAAGACTATAAGGAGTGGGGGGGCGGGAAAGAGGGGGATGAAGCGCCATGTGGCACTTGTGGGACCCTTGTGGGGGGGAAAATAATTGTGGGGAGTGGAAGGAGGGGAAGAGGGGGGGGGGGAAGGAAATAATATTATATTGTGTTAAAGTTAAAAAAAAAAAAAAAAAAAACCTGACCAATAGATCGCTGCCACCTCACCCCCACCCCAAGCCCCACGCCGGTGAATCCCTCCCCGCCCCCAGCCCCACGCCAGCATTCCCGCCCCTGTGGCGGCGGTGTTCCAGCCCCTCCCGCCCTCTCTCCCGCCCCCACTCCTTACAGTCTAAGTGTTTCGCATTCCGGACTTCCTAGACGATATGTGGAACTTTCCAACAACACCGAGGCCTAATACTACACAACAACAGCACGTTACTATGGATCCTTGGACTGTAGCTGCACAGAAGACGAACAGTCAACCATCTCAGCCGATCAATTACCTCGTAATGACTAGTTCGATGCCACAGACTGTTGCTCAACCTCCACAACAACCCATGAATGATTATTGGGGAGTTGCAGCAGCAGCGGTACACTCTCAAACTACCACTGCTATTTCTACTCTAATTAATGATTTGTCTTCAGGTAGCGGGAGTTGTCCACCAAAACCGATGGAGATGCTGGATTACAATCAATGACACAAAAAGTTCAAGATTCATTTGGAGGGAAAGGGAATGGAAGGCACCGAGGCATGGCAAACGATTGCTAAGGGTAATGTTGCACCGGTTTTGGAGAATACAGGTGAACCAATTCCATTGGAGTTTTTAGCTGAGGATGAAAAGAAAAATTTGCAGTGGAGAAGAAGGCGTTCTCCCATTTATCTCAAGCTATTAAAACAGATCTTCTACATCAGTTTGGATCTTGCACAACTTCAAGCAGCTTTGGGATATGTTGAAAATCGTCATGATGGAAATGAGAAAACCATAAAGTTGAGAATGGAGGAATTGAGAAAAGAATTTGAGAACTTCAGCTATGTTGGAAATGAAACTTTGAAGGAATTGATTCCTCGATATTGCCATCTTTTGACTGAACTGTCAAATTATGACATTAAGATTCCCATGTCTGAGTTGGTGGATAAATTTGCCGATTCTCTACCACCGTATTGCAATCAACACATTGAAATTCTGAAAGAGAAAGATGCTTATCAATATTGTGTTGATGCACGTTTTGCGACTAGTGCTATTGGATTACACATTCTATTATGTTTTGATGAATTCGTAGGGTCGAAGGTGCATATTAAAGGGTCGAAGGTGGCTGATAATGGTCGAAGGTGAATGATACTTGTCAAATATGGAAGCCTGAATTGAAGCAAAATCAAGAATTCTCGGATAAAATCAAGAATTCTCTTTATTAAACTTGTTCCAAATCAATTCCGAAGCAAAACCTTCAAAACATCATCAAAATCCATCAACTTTTGAAAAATTGGGATCAAAATAACAGATTTTCAAAGAATAACCGTTTTTCAAATGAACAGGGTCGAACCCCGGAGAGAAAGGTCGAACGTGTGTGTTTTAGGTCGAATCTGAGATTTTTAGGTCGAACGTGGTTATTTTGTAGGTCGAACCTAGAAGTTGTGATTGTTGTGCTGTACATTCGACCATATTTGGTACATTCGACCCTACGGGAGGTTGAAAGTGGGAATTTAGTGGTCGAAAGTGAGTTTGTTTGTTATATCTACATTCGAGTCAGTAGGAAGGGTCGAACCTGGAACTTTTCCACATTCGAACCCACGTTTATTGAAAAGGGTCGAACATAGAAGCTGATCAAAAAGTTTTCTAAGTGTTTCGCATTCCGGACTTCGAAGACGATATGTGGAACTTTCCAACAACACCGAGGCCTAATACTACACAACAACAGCACGTTACTATGGATCCTTGGACTGTAGCTGCACAGAAGACGAACAGTCAACCATCTCAGCCAATCAATTACCTCTCAATGACTAGTTCAATGCCACAGACTGTTGCTCAACCTCCACAACAACCCATGAATGATTATTGGGGAGTTGCAGCAGCCGCGGTACACTCTCAAACTACCAATGCTATTTCTACTCTAATTAATGATTTGTCTTCAGATAGCGGGAGTTGTCCACCAAAGCCGATGGAGATGCTGGATTACAAACAATGGCACAAAAAGTTCAAGATTCATTTGGAGGGAAAGGGAATGGAAGGCACCGAGGCATGGCAAACGATTGCTAAGGGTAATGTTGCACCGGTTTTGGATAATACAGGTGAACCAATTCCGTTGGAGCGTTTAGCTGAGGATGAAAAGAAAAATTTGCAGTGGAGAAGAAGGCGTTCTCCCATCTATCTCAAGCTATTAAAACAGATCTTCTACATCAGTCTGGATCTTGCACAACTTCCAAGTAGCTTTGGGATATGTTGAAGAATCGTCATGATGGAAATTAGAAAACCAGAAAGGTGAGAATGGAGGAATTGAGAAAAGAATTTGAGAACTTCAGCTATGTGGGAAATGAAACTTTGAAGGAATTGATTCCTCGATATTGCCATCTTTTGACTGAACTGTCAAATTATAACATTAAGATTCCCATGTCTGAGTTGGTGGATAAATTTGGCGATTCTCCACCACCGTACTGCAATCAACACATTGAAATTCTGAAAGAGAAAGATGCTTATCAATATTGAGTTGATGCACGTTTTGCGACTAGTGCTATTGGATTACACATTCTATTATGTTTTGATGAATTCGTAGGGTCGAAGGTGGATATTAAAGGGTCGAAGGTGGCTGATAATGGTCGAAGGTGAATGATACTTGTCGAATATGGAAGCCTGAATTGAAGTGTGCTGATTCGCCCATTTGGAGGGGCGAACCTGCACATTCGACCCTTACGGGGGGGCAAATGTGCAAGCCTATATAAACTGAAATTTTGATTTTCATGTTAACTTTTGTCATTTGTGTTCCCCATTCGACCTATATTTCTCTCTAGTGTTCTAAGCTTTTCTGAAAAGTGTTTATTTCATTGTAAACAACGTTTTGTAAGATTCATTGATATTGTTTATTAATGAAATGGATCTTAAAAGGTGACTTGTGTGTTTTGTCCATATTATTATCGTTTCGTAACTGATTTAGGGAATCCGCAACTAAATTGGTAGACTGGTTTGATCAAACTACTTGTTTTCTTGACAAAACGATCATCCACAACGTGGTATCTGAGCCTATATGGATCAAACAACTACGAATTGATAGTTTTTGAGCTGATTTGGATCCAAAATTGATCAAAATTTTTCTGTTTTGAATGAACAATTGTTTTTGATGAAAATTGATTGATTCGGACTAGTTTTCACGGATAAAATCAAGAATTCTCTTTATTAAACTTGTTCCAAATCAATTCCGAAGCAAAACCTACAAAACATCATCAAAATCCATCAACTTTTGAAAAATGGGGATCAAAATAACTGATTTTCAAAGAATAACCGTTTTTCAAATGAACAAGCGAACCTAGGAGAGAAAGGTCGAACGTGTGTGTTTTAGGTCGAGTCTGAGATTTTTAGGTCGAACGTGGTTATTTTGTAGGTCGAACCTAGAAGTTGTGATTGTTGTGCTGTACATTCGACCATATTTGGTACATTCAACCCTACGGGAGGTTGAAAGTGGGAATTTAGTGGTCGAAAGTGAGTTTGTTTGTTATATCTACATTCGAGTCAGCAGGAACTTTCCACATTCGAACCCACGTTTATTGAAAAGGGTCGAACATAGAAGCTGATCAAAAACATTTCTAAGTGTTTCGCATTCCGTACTTCGTAGACGATATGTGGAACTTTCCAACAACACCGAGGCCTAATACTACACCACAACAGCACGTTACTATGGATCCTTGGACTGTAGCTGCACAGAAGACGAACAGTCAACCATCTCAGCCGATCAATTACCTCGCAATGACTAGTTTGATGCCACAGACTGTTGCTCAACCTCCACAACAACCCATGAATGATTATTGGGGAGTTGCAGCAGCCGCGGTACACTCTCAAACTACCAATGCTATTTCTACTTAATTTAATGATTTGTCTTCAGGTAGCGGGAGTTGTCCACCAAAGCCGATGGAGATGCTGGATTACAATCAATGGCAAAAAAGTTTAAGATTCATTTGGAGGGAAAAGGAATGGAAGGCACCGAGGCATGGCAAACGATTGCTAAGGGTAATGTTGCACCGGTTTTGGAGAATACAGGTGAACCAATTCCATTGGAGTTTTTAGCTGAGGATGAAAAGAAAATTTTGCATTGGAGAAGAAGGCGTTCTCCCATCTATCTCAAGCTATTAAAACAGATCTTCTACATCAGTTTGGATCTTACACAACTTCCAAGCAGCTTTGGGATATGTTCAAGAATCGTCATGATGGAAATGAGAAAACCAGAAAGTTGAGAATGGAGGAATTGAGAAAAGAATTTGAGAACTTCAGCTATGTGGGAAATAAAACTTTGAAGGAATTGATTCCTCGATATTGCCATCTTTTGACTGAACTGTCAAATTATGACATTAAGATTCCCGTGTCTGAGTTGGTGGATAAATTTGCCGATTCTCTACCACCGTATTGCAATCAACACATTGAAATTCTGAAAGAGAAAGATGCTTATCAATATTGTGTTGATGCACGTTTTGCGACTAGTGCTATTGGATTACACATTCTATTATGTTTTGATGAATTCGTAGGGTCGTAGGTGGATATTAAAGGGTCGAAGGTGAATGATACTGGTCGAATATGGAAGCCTGAATTGCAGTGTGCTGATTCGCCCATTTGGAGGTGCGAACCTGCACATTCGACCCTTACGGGGGCAAATGTGCAAGCCTATATAAACTGAAATTTTGATTTTAATGTTAACTTTTGTCATTTGTGTTCCCCATTCGACCTATATTTCTCTCTAGTGTTCTATGCTTTTCTGAAAAGTGTTTATTTCATTGTAAACAACGTTTTGTAAGATTCATTGATATTGTTTATTAATGAAATGGATCTTAAAAGGTGACTTGTGTGTTTTGGCCATATTATTATCGTTTCATAACTGATTTAGGGATTCCGCAACTAAATTGGTAGACTGGTTTGATCAAACTACTTGTTTTCTTGACAAAACGATCATCCACAACGTGGTATCTGAGCCTATATGGATCAAACAACTACGAATTGATAGTTTTTGAGCTGATTTGGATCCAAAATTTATCAAAATTTTTCTGTTTTGAATGAACAATGGTTTTTTATTAAAATTGATTGTTATGGACTAGTATTCACGGATAAAATCAAGAATTCTCTTTATTAAACTTGTTCCAAATCAATTCCGAAGCAAAACCTTCAAAACATCATCAAAATCCATCAACTTTTGAAAAATTGGGATCAAAATAACAGATTTTCAAAGAATAACCGTTTTTCAAATGAACAGGGTCGAACCCCGGAGAGAAAGGTCGAACGTGTGTGTTTTAGGTCGAATCTGAGATTTTTAGGTCGAACGTGGTTATTTTGTAGGTCGAACCTAGAAGTTGTGATTGTTGTGCTGTACATTCGACCATATTTGGTACATTCGACCCTACGGGAGGTTGAAAGTGGGAATTTAGTGGTCGAAAGTGAGTTTGTTTGTTATATCTACATTCGAGTCAGTAGGAAGGGTCGAACCTGGAACTTTTTCACATTCGAACCCACGTTTATTGAAAAGGGTCGAACATAGAAGCTGATCAAAAACATTTCTAAGTGTTTCGCATTCCGTACTTCGTAGACGATATGTGGAACTTTCCAACAACACCGAGGCCTAATACTACACAACAACAGCACGTTACTATGGATCCTTGGACTGTAGCTGCACTGAAGACGAACAGTCAACCATCTCAGCCGATCAATTACCTCGCAATGACTAGTTTGATGCCACAGACTGTTGCTCAACCTCCACAACAACCCATGAATGATTATTGGGGAGTTGCAGCAGCCGCGGTACACTCTCAAACTACCAATGCTATTTCTACTTTAATTAATGATTTGTCTTCAGGTAGCGGGAGTTGTCCACCAAAACCGATGGAGATGCTGGATTACAATCAATGGCACAAAAAGTTCAAGATTCATTTGGAGGGAAAGGGAATGGAAGGCACCGAGGCATGGCAATCGATTGCTAAGGGTAATGTTGCACCGGTTTTGGAGAATACAGGTGAACCAATTCCGTTGGAGTGTTTAGCTGAGGATGAAAAGAAAATTTTGCAGTGGAGAAGAAGGCGTTCTCCCATCTATCTCAAGCTATTAAAACAGATCTTCTACATCAGTTTGGATCTTGCACAACTTCCAAGCAGCTTTGGGATATGTTGAAAATCGTCATGGTGGAAATGAGAAAACCAGAAAGTTGAGAATGGAGGAATTGAGAAAAGAATTTGAGAACTTCAGCTATGTTGGAAATGAAACTTTGAAGGAATTGATTCCTTGATATTGCCATCTTGTGACTGAACTGTCAAATTATGACATTAAGAATCCCATGTCTGAGTTGGTGGATAAATTTGCCGATTCTCTACCACCGTATTGCAATCAAGACATTGAAATTCTGAAAGAGAAAGATGCTTATCAATATTGTGTTGATGCACGTTTTGCGACTAGAGCTATTGGATTACACATTCTATTATGTTTTGATGAATTCGTAGGGTCGAAGGTGGATATTAAAGGGTCGAAGGTGGCTGATAATGGTCGAAGGTGAATGATACTGGTCGAATATCGAAGCCTGAATTGCAGTGTGCTGATTCGCCCATTTGGAGGGGCGAACTTGCACATTCGACCCTTACGGGGGGGCAAATGTGCAAGCCTATATAAACTGAAATTTTGATTTTAAAGTTAACTTTTGTCATTTGTGTTCCCCATTCGACCTATATTTCTGTCAAGTGTGTTCTAAGCTTTTCTGAAAAGTGTTTATTTCATTGTAAACAACGTTTTGTAAGATTCATTGATATTGTTTATTAATGAAATGGATCATAAAAGGTGACTTGTGTGTTTTGTCCATATTATTATCGTTTCGTAACTGATTTAGGGATTCCGCAACTAAATTGGTAGACTGGTTTGATCAAACTACTTGTTTTCTTGACAAAACGATCTTCCACAACGTGGTATCAGAGCCTATATGGATCAAACAACTACGAATTGATAGTTTTTGAGCTGATTTGGATCCAAAATTGATAAAAATTTTTCTGTTTTGAATGAACAATGGTTTTTGATGAAAATTGATTGATTCGGACTAGTTTTCACGGATAAAATCAAGAATTCTCTTTATTAAACTTGTTCCAAATCAATTCCGATGCAAAACCTGCAAAACATCATCAAAATCCATCAACTTTTGAAAAATTGGGATCAAAATAACTGATTTTCAAAGAATAACCGTTTTTCAAATGAACATGGTCGAACCTAGGAGAGAAAGGTCGAACGTGTGTGTTTTAGGTCGAATCTGAGATTTTTAGGTCGAACGTGGTTATTTTGTAGGTCGAACCTAGAAGTTGTGATTGTTATGCTGGCATTCGACCATATTTGGTACATTCGACCCTACGGGAGGTTGAAAGTGGAAATTTAGTGGTCGAAAGTGAGTTTGTTTGTTATATCTACATTCGAGTCAGCAGGAAGGGTCGAACCTGGAACTTTTCCACATTCGAACCCACGTTTATTGAAAAGGTTCGAACATAGAAGCTGATCAAAAAGTTTTCTAAGTGTTTCGCATTTCGGACTTCGTAGACGATATGTGGAACTTTCCAACAACACCGAGGCCTACACAACAACAGAACGTTACTATGGATCCTTGGACTGTACCTACACAGAAGACGAACAGTCAACCATCTCAGCCGATCAATTACCTCGTAATGACTAGTTCGATGCCACAGACTGTTGCTCAACCTCCACAACAACCCATGAATGATTATTGGGGAGTTGCAGCAGCCGCGGTACACTCTCAAACTACCACTGCTATTTCTACTCTAATTAATGATTTGTCTTCAGGTAGCGGGAGTTGTCCACCAAAGCCGATGGAGATGCTGGATTACAATCAATGGCACAAAAAGTTCAAGATTCATTTGGAGGGAAAGGGAATGGAAGGCACCGAGGCATGGCAAACGATTTCTAAGGATAATGTTGCACCGGTTTTGGAGAATACAGGTGAACCAATTCCGTTGGAGTGTTTAGCTGAGGATGAAATGAAAAATTTGCCGTGGAGAAGAAGGCGTTCTAAGCTATTAAAACAGATCTTCTACATCAGTCTGGATCTTGCACAACTTCCAAGTAGCTTTGGGATATGTTGAAGAATCGTCATGATGGAAATTAGAAAACCAGAAAGGTGAGAATGGAGGAATTGAGAAAAGAATTTGAGAACTTCAGCTATGTGGGAAATGAAACATTGAAGGAATTGATTCCTCGATATTGCCATCTTTTGACTGAACTGTCAAATTATAACATTAAGATTCCCATGTCTGAGTTGGTGGATAAATTTGCCGATTCTCCACCACCGTACTGCAATCAACACATTGAAATTCTGAAAGAGAAAGATGCTTATCAATATTGTGTTGATGCACGTTTTGCGAATAGTGCTATTGGATTACACATTCTATTATGTTTTGATGAATTCGTAGGGTCGAAGGTGGATATTAAAGGGTCGAAGGTGGCTGATAATGGTCGAAGGTGAATGATACTTGTCGAATATGGAACCCTGAATTGAAGTGTGCTGATTCGCCCATTTGGAGGGGCGAACCTGCACATTCGACCCTTACGGGGGGGCAAATGTGCAAGCCTATATAAACTGAAATTTTGATTTTCATGTTAACTTTTGTCATTTGTGTTCCCCATTCGACCTATATTTCTCTCTAGTGTTCTAAGCTTTTCTGAAAAGTGTTTATTTCATTGTAAACAACGTTTTGTAAGATTCATTGATATTGTTTATTAATGAAATGGATCTTAAAAGGTGACTTGTGTGTTTTGTCCATATTATTATCGTTTCGTAACTGATTTAGGGAATCCGCAACTAAATTGGTAGACTGGTTTGATCAAACTACTTGTTTTCTTGACAAAACGATCATCCACAACGTGGTATCTGAGCCTATATGGATCAAACAACTACGAATTGATAGTTTTTGAGCTGATTTGGATCCAAAATTGATCAAAATTTTTCTGTTTTGAATGAACAATTGCTTTTGATGAAAATTGATTGATTCGGACTAGTTTTCACGGATAAAATCAAGAATTCTCTTTATTAAACTTGTTCCAAATCAATTCCGAAGCAAAACCTACAAAACATCATCAAAATCCATCAACTTTTGAAAAATGGGGATCAAAATAACTGATTTTCAAAGAATAACCGTTTTTCAAATGAACAGGCGAACCTAGGAGAGAAAGGTCGAACGTGTGTGTTTTAGGTCGAGTCTGAGATTTTTAGGTCGAACGTGGTTATTTTGTAGGTCGAACCTAGAAGTTGTGATTGTTGTGCTGTACATTCGACCATATTTGGTACATTCAACCCTACGGGAGGTTGAAAGTGGGAATTTAGTGGTCGAAAGTGAGTTTGTTTGTTATATCTACATTCGAGTCAGCAGGAACTTTCCACATTCGAACCCACGTTTATTGAAAAGGGTCGAACATAGAAGCTGATCAAAAACATTTCTAAGTGTTTCGCATTCCGTACTTCGTAGACGATATGTGGAACTTTCCAACAACACCGAGGCCTAATACTACACAACAACAGCACGTTACTATGGATCCTTGGACTGTAGCTGCACAGAAGACGAACAGTCAACCATCTCAGCCGATCAATTACCTCGCAATGACTAGTTTGATGCCACAGACTGTTGCTCAACCTCCACAACAACCCATGAATGATTATTGGGGAGTTGCAGCAGCCGCGGTACACTCTCAAACTACCAATGCTATTTCTACTTAATTTAATGATTTGTCTTCAGGTAGCGGGAGTTGTCCACCAAAGCCGATGGAGATGCTGGATTACAATCAATGGCACAAAAAGTTTAAGATTCATTTGGAGGGAAAAGGAATGGAAGGCACCGAGGCATGGCAAACGATTGCTAAGGGTAATGTTGCACCGGTTTTGGAGAATACAGGTGAACCAATTCCATTGGAGTTTTTAGCTGAGGATGAAAAGAAAAATTTGCATTGGAGAAGAAGGCGTTCTCCCATTTATCTCAAGCTATTAAAACAGATCTTCTACATCAGTTTGGATCTTGCACAACTTCAAGCAGCTTTGGGATATGTTGAAAATCGTCATGATGGAAATGAGAAAACCATAAAGTTGAGAATGGAGGAATTGAGAAAAGAATTTGAGAACTTCAGCTATGTTGGAAATGAAACTTTGAAGGAATTGATTCCTCGATATTGCCATCTTTTGACTGAACTGTCAAATTATGACATTAAGATTCCCATGTCTGAGTTGGTGGATAAATTTGCCGATTCTCTACCACCGTATTGCAATCAACACATTGAAATTCTGAAAGAGAAAGATGCTTATCAATATTGTGTTGATGCACGTTTTGCGACTAGTGCTATTGGATTACACATTCTATTATGTTTTGATGAATTCGTAGGGTCGAAGGTGCATATTAAAGGGTCGAAGGTGGCTGATAATGGTCGAAGGTGAATGATACTTGTCAAATATGGAAGCCTGAATTGAAGTGTGCTGATTCGCCCATTTGGAGGGTCGAACCTGCACATTCGACCCTTACGGGGGGGGGGGGGGGGGGGGGGGGCAAATGTGCAAGCCTATATAAACTGAAATTTTGATTTTAATGTTAACTTTTGTCATTTGTGTTCCCCATTCGACCTATATTTCTCTCTAGTGTTCTAAGCTTTTCTGAAAAGTATTTATTTCATTGTAAACAACGTTTTGTAAGATTCATTGATATTGTTTATTAATTAAATGGATCTTAAAAGGTGACTTGTGTGTTTTGTCCATATTATTATCGTTTCGTAACTGATTTAGGGAATCAGCAACTAAATTGGTAGACTGGTTTGATCAAACTACTTGTTTTCTTGACAAAACGATCATCCACAACATGGTATCTGAGCCTATATGGATCATACAACTACGAATTGATAGTTTTTGAGCTGATTTGGATCCAAAATTGATCAAAATTTTTCTGTTTTGAATGAACAATGGTTTTTGATGAAAATAGATTAATTCGAACTAGTTTTCACGGATAAAATCAAGAATTCTCTTTATTAAACTTGTTCCAAATCAATTCCGAAGCAAAACCTGCAAAATATCATCAAAATCCATCAACTTTTGAAAAATTGGGATCAAAATAACTGATTTTCAAAGAATAACCGTTTTTCAAATGAACAGGCGAACCTAGGGGAGAAAGGTCGAACGTGTGTGTTTTAGGTCGAATCTGAGATTTTTAGGTCGAACGTGGTTATTTTGTAGGTCGAACCTAGAAGTTGTGATTGTTGTGCTGTACATTCGACCATATTTGGTACATTCAACCCTACGGGAGGTTGAAACTGGGAATTTAGTGGTCGAAAGTGAGTTTGTTTGTTATATTCTACATTCGAGTCAGCAGGAAGGGTCGAACCTGGAACTTTTCCACATTCGAACCCACGTTTATTGAAAAGGGTCGAACATAGAAGCTGATCAAAAACATTTCTAAGTGTTTCGCATTCCGTACTTCGTAGACGATCTGTGGAACTTTCCAACAACACCGAGGCCTAATACTACACAACAACATCACGTTACTATGGATCCTTGGACTGTAGCTGCACAGAAGACGAACAGTCAACCATCTCAGCCGATCAATTACCTCGCAATGACTAGTTTGATGCCACAGACTGTTGCTCAACCTCCACAACAACCCATGAATGATTATTGGGGAGTTGCAGCAGCCGCGGTACACTCTCAAACTACCAATGCTATTTCTACTTTAATTAATGATTTGTCTTCAGGTAGCGGGAGTTGTCCACCAAAACCGATGGAGATGCTGGATTACAATCAATGGCACAAAAAGTTCAAGATTCATTTGGAGGGAAAGGGAATGGAAGGCACCGAGGCATGGCAATCGATTGCTAAGGGTAATGTTGCACCGGTTTTGGAGAATACAGGTGAACCAATTCCGTTGGAGTGTTTAGCTGAGGATGAAAAGAAAATTTTGCAGTGGAGAAGAAGGCGTTCTCCCATCTATCTCAAGCTATTAAAACTGATCTTCTACATCAGTTTGGATCTTGCACAACTTCCAAGCAGCTTTGGGATATGTTGAAAATCGTCATGGTGGAAATGAGAAAACCAGAAAGTTGAGAATGGAGGAATTGAGAAAAGAATTTGAGAACTTCAGCTATGTTGGAAATGAAACTTTGAAGGAATTGATTCCTTGATATTGCCATCTTTTGACTGAACTGTCAAATTATGACATTAAGATTCCCATGTCTGAGTTGGTGGATAAATTTGCCGATTCTCTACCACCGTATTGCAATCAACACATTGAAATTCTGAAAGAGAAAGATGCTTATCAATATTGTGTTGATGCACGTTTTGCGACTAGTGCTATTGGATTACACATTCTATTATGTTTTGATGAATTCGTAGGGTCGAAGGTGGATATTAAAGGGTCGAAGGTGGCTGATAATGGTCGAAGGTGAATGATACTGGTCGAATATGGAAGCCTGAATTGCAGTGTGCTGATTCGCCCATTTGGAGGGGCGAACCTACACATTCGACCCTTACGGGGGGCAAATTTGCAAGCCTATATAAACTGAAATTTTGATTTTAATGTTAACTTTTGTCATTTGTGTTCCCCATTCGACCTATATTTCTCTCTAGTGTTCTAAGCTTTTCTGAAAAGTGTTTATTTCATTGTAAACAACGTTTTGTATGATTCATTGATATTGTTTATTAATGAAATGGATCTTAAAAGGTGACTTGTGTGTTTTGTCCATATTATTATCGTTTCGTAACTGATTTAGGAATTCCGCAACTAAATTGTGTTGGGTGTCGAATCCAGCAAATAAATATATAATAAACCTACTAGTATGAGTGAAAGTAAGGTTCGTGTCCTCAAGGATACAGATTAATCAATTATACCAAAAACGTTTCAAGTGCAGATACGATTGTTTAAAAGGGGGTTTTGATTTGATAAAAATTGACGAAAACTAAATTAAAAACTAAGACGATTAAACTATTGGGGAATTCAGATATTATAAACTAATTTCAACACCAGGGCAATTTCTTGATACGATTCGGCTTACGATCATTAACGGTCACGGTTCAATGATCCTTTTAATTAATAGTTTGTATCAATACTAGACGTCACGCCGTTCGGACATCCACTCCATCTAAAGTCTAACCAAGCGCAGTTCGTTGATTAGAGCCAACCCGCTACTTCAAGCTCACGCCGTTCGGATCTTAGTGTGCGGATTGCATGATAGAAGTATCGATTATAATTAAACACTCACGCCGTTCGGAATGTTTAACTAGATCATGTGAATCTATAATAATTTTGGGTTCATAGACAAACTCAAAATATTATTTGTTCCTTGTATCAAAAATTAAAACTTGATTAGGGTTTTAAATATTGATGAACTTTGTTAGAAAAATTAATAAGTTGATCAGGTTTATTAACAATCTAATATTTTTCGGATTGAATCCGTATTAAGAACAAGAATCACACAAACAAACCACTAAAATAAATTGATCTCATAACCGTTTCACATAAGTTTATGAATCAAATCAAACAAACCCTAGTGTTGAAACTAAAAGGTTTTAGCCGGACATAACGGCTAGAATAACCAAAATAAATGCAATATGAAAACTAAAAAAATAAAATCTTACAAAACAAATTTCAAATTGTCTTTAATGCTCCATATAAAAAAATATATGCCAAAGTTTCTTCTTCTTGTTCGATGCAGAGCCCTCGTCCAAGATGTCAATGAATGATTTTTCTCAAAAGATAATATATATTCTTTTTTTTTTCAAATTGTGTAGCCTTCTTTCCATTCTAGATAACCTCACGCCCCTTTTTTTCCTCCAAATTTGTTATTCTTTTTTTATTTACTTAAAATTCTTTCAATTATATTTTCAATACAGCCCCTTTCTAATTCTGTCAATTCTGCTTGCGGCCTAAACTTCTTTTAAGAACGCTAGTGAAGTCCAAGTAAATTGCAGCTCCGCCTCGTCAATGCTCGCCATTTCTCTTTCAATTCTCCACACCTACAAAATTAACCAAAAACAAGCCAAAGTAGATTCCATTCCACCAAAACATGTATTTCACGAAAATGATGCAATATGTACAATCCTAAATGCATAAAAACGCTCAAACTAGCTACTAAAAAGATGATAAAATATGCCTAAACATGCAACTAACAAATCTCCCCAAGCTTAAACCTTTCCTTGTCCTCAAGGAAGTCAAGAATAAAATTTCATCGAGGAGCGAACACGAAAACAAACAAAACACATATGCATGCTTGAAATGATTTTTTCTTTTCTTTTTGTCCTTTGGCAAAACTTCATGCAAAACACGTCCAACACATTCCCAAGACAAAGACGACTAACATCAAACGGAGCCGAGTATATGCCACAAACCGTAGGAACACTTTAATTCACAAGACTTACAACGATCAATAGATTTACGACCCAACAAGTCTAGATGGTGCCATTTTTAAGACTATTGGGAGTGGGGGCGGGAGAGGGGCGGGAAGGGGGGGAACACCGCCGCCATAGGGGCGGGAATGTTGGCGTGGGGCTGGGGGCGGGGAGAGAGTCACCGGCGTGGGGGGGAGAGGAGGGACACGTGGCAGCGAGTGGTTGGATGATCATTATTTGAAGAGATTTAATTTATTAAAAAAAAAAACAACAATCTGTTATTAAAAAAAACAAAAGAAATTTAAGAAATTAAAAAAAAAACAACATTTAATTCATTTTGAAGGCCGTTTTTAAAAAAAAAAATAAATTAAATAAAAAAATAAATGAATAACATTACATAATTAAATTACTTAATAACCATTACACACTTAAACAACCATTACATAATCCTAATAATTCCTAAATTACTTATTTAAAAATAAATAACTCCTAAATTACTTATTTAAACATAAATAAATCCTAAATTACTTATTAATCCTAATTTTCTCCACTATGGAGAGTAGTTGTCCCATTCTCCGGGGAAGGTGATGCACTCGGGTGAGACGGAACGCGAGCTATCCCGTCCATCAGATCTCGCATCTGAGGGGAAGTAGTAGTACTCACGAGAAGGGGTAGGTCGGCTATAGTAGAGTTCCTCCTCCTCAATCTCCCTTAGGGCTTCCAAGTCCCCCTCAGTCGGGGAAGTCCCATGGTTGGGGGTGGGGGTAGTTTGTTGTTGGGGGATGGGGGTGGGGGTAGTTTGCTGTTGGGGGATGGGGGTGGGGGTAGTCTGGGGGTAGTCTGGGGGTAGGGGACTGATGCAGCCCAGGGGGTAGGGGGCGACAACGTTAGTCGCTCCATTTGTTGCTGGGCCATGACATAATCCATAGCCCAGACCAATTCCTCATCCGTCCTGTCATCATCGGCAGGAGGATGAGGAGGAATGGTTGGTTGTGCAGCAGCAGCAACAGGAGGGGGAGGTAACCAATGTTGTGGAGGAGGAGGAGGAGGAGGATAAATAGGAGGTTGTGGAGCAGTAGGAGGAGGAGATGAGGAGAATGGTAGTCTCCGGGGGCGGCCCCATCCCCTGGGATACCGGCGAGAGTACTGCCGGATATTAGACGGGCCAGCAGCTCCTGCTTGAAAACCGTCACCCATGTTATTCATTGCTTTAGGGAAGAGGAATAGGTGTGACTGAGAATTTGGTAAGGTGTTGTATTTATAGGGTTAGAAGGGTGAAGCAGTGGGGGGGAACTTTGAAATTCAGAGTTTCAAATTCAAAATTTCAAATTGAAAATTTCAAATTCAAACGTATGGGTGGGAAAAATTAATGTTTGTACTGTGTGGAGCAGTGGTGGGAAAATTTGAAATTCAAAGTTTCAAATTAAATATTAATTAAAATTTTATTACTTTAATATTAATTATTTTTTTATTAATTTATTATATTTTCCGGTTTATATTATTATTTTTATTATTGTTATTATTATTATTATTATAAAAACAAGAAAAAAAAAAGAAAAAAGAAATGCCACATGGCACTTCCCCCCCCTTCCACTCCCCACAATTATTTTCCCCCCCAAAAGGGCCCCACAAGTGCCACATGGCGCTTCCCCCCAACTCTTCCCCCCCCCCCCCCCACCACTCCTTATAGTCTAAAACCAGGGGCGTACCTATTCAAGTTTCGCCTCCCTTCAAGAATCTAACCATACATAGCATGTACCCCTCACAATAATCACTCAACACTCGGTTATATAAATAATTTGGAGTGATTCTCTCAAAACCAGACAATAAAAACATCGTTCACATAAGCTTGTACATTAATCAAATCTACACCTAATTGTTAAAACCTGACATAGATCAAGAGTGCTTTTTGGGTTGGCGAGGGTTAAAGGTGGGAAAAATATGGGGAAAATGGCGAAAACAAAAGAAAAGACAATCCGGTCTAATAAACAAAACTTCTAAACACATAATAAAACTTAGTCTTTTCGACTCAACAATTTATTCTATTTTTTCTTTTCTTTCTTTCTTTTTTTTCAGTTTTTTTTCTTTTTTTTTCAGTTTTTTTTTTCACATAACATACTCTTCTGTCTTATTTATACACTTCAATAAAGTCACGATGTAAACACAAGTTAAACCGGATGTAGTAAACGAATCATGGGTTAAATCAAAAGACAAGGCCAAGGCTCAAAGGGGCTACTATTGGGAATGTTTCAATTGGGTTAATAACAAAATAAACGAAAATAAAGATGATTAAAAGGGCTCAAAATATGGGTAATCCTAATGCCTCTGTCACTTCTATGTCAAATCCCAACCCGAGGTCTCAAAATGTATATAATGCACAAGTTCTAAAACGATGAATCATGTCGGTATACACACATCAAACGAAACAATGAATATATGTATGGAAATTTTAAGGCTCAAAACTCACTGAACGTATGGATTTGGGTTACCGATACAAGCCATGCATAGCTATCAACTTTCTAGTCAACTACACCATCCTAAGTACCCCAAACATTTTATATTTTCTAAAAAAAAAAATTGACTATGTTGGGCCTACTTTATCCCGCAACTTAAAGAATTTGCGTCCTAAAGCGTGTAAGCCCACACCGACCCGCTTTCAGCTTACGTTTTACAATGAATGGGAGGTGCCTTTCGTGTGCAATCAGATAACCTTGGGAATTTTTTTCAATTTTTTTTTGATGCAATTTTTTAATGCAAAATGGCTACTAGTGCATGAAATATATACAACCTAAATGCATGAAAGAACAAAAATAAGAAATTACCTCTCCCCAAGCTTGAATATAGCATTGTCCTCAATGCTCGGAGACAAGAGTAGAAGGAATCTACTAAGGCGGTGGAGAGTGTGATGGACCGACAGAGAAGGGTGAGTAGTGAGGGATAAAGGTGATGGTGTGGGAAGGGGTCTTATCCGGCCAGGTAAGTTGTTGACCCGCCCGGGTCGATTGTGTAAAAAAAAAATTCTTTCGATTTACATCAGAACACAGACCCGCCCGGGTCGTTTTTGACACCCGCCCAGGTCAATTTTCAGCATATGTTTAAAAATTTCAACCCGGCCGGGTAAACTCGTAACCCGCCCGGGTCAACTTTAGGCACTTTTAAAAGTTTTTGTTAATAAATTTCAACCCGGCCGGGTCTCTTCGTGACCCGCCCGGGTCAATTTTCGGCCTTCTTCTAAAAATTTTTTACCCGCCCGGGTCGATTGTGACACCCGCCCGGGCTAATGTTTGACAGAAATTAGGTTCTTCAACCCGGGCGGGTGAACTCGTGACACGCCCGGGTCAGTTTTTTTTTTTTTGAAAGCAAAGAAATAAATAAATATATACGAAACCACGGGTTGCCTCCCGTGAAGCGCCTTTCTTTCACGTCTTTGGCTAGACTTTATTCTCGATTCGTTCAATCCGGTGCCTGCTCAATAAATGGAAGAAATTTTTTGTTAGTAATAAATAAGTCAACTTTTGGTGCGTCATACCTTATTTTCTTCCGTGGATCCATGAACGTGACGACCTCCATTAATGTCTCCCCAAGCTTGAACTTCTCAGTACGTTCTTCTGATGTATATTCATCAATGCATATGTTTAGCATTGAATCTTTGCACTTTGAAGGTACTTGCTTCTTTACAACCTGGGTTGCCTCAATGTTCTCTTTGAGTCAGCATTGAATCTTTCCCTCTTTATGCTTTGAAACCTTGATAGGAGTGGAGGAGTGATTTTTCTCTCAGTTTCGGGAGGTTTTGGAGCATTCTTCTTTTCATCAACAATTTCTTCTTTTTCATCCATTTGTATACTCGGGCCATCATCACTATTCCCGTTTTTTAAAGTAATGGCACAAACATTGTGATAATGGTTCATCTCGGTTTGCAAGAATAAGTTACGTTGAGACTCTATTTTGCTTACTGAACTTGCAAGTTCAGCTATTCGTTGCTCCAAGTTCTGAATGCTAACTTTGGTCTCTCGTTGGAATGCTCTCATTCGAGTCAGCAGGAAGGGTCGAACCTGGAACATTTCCACATTCGAACCCACGTTTATTGAAAAGGGTCGAACATAGAAGCTGATCAAAAAATTTTCTAAGTGTTTCGCATTCCGGACTTCGTAGACGATATGTGGAACTTTCCAACAACACCGAGGCCTAACACTACACAACAACAGCACGTTACTATGGATCCTTGGACTGTAGCTGCACAGAAGACGAACAGTCAACCATCTCAGCCGATCAATTACCTCGCAATGACTAGTTCGATGCCACAGGCTGTTGCTCAACCTCCACAACAACCCATGAATGATTATTGGGGAGTTGCAGCAGCAGCGGTACACTCTCAAACTACCAATGCTATTTCTACTTTAATTAATGATTTGGCTTCAGGTAGCGGGAGTTGTCCACCAAAGCCGATGGAGATGCTGGATTACAATCAATGGCACAAAAAGTTCAAGATTCATTTGGAGGGAAAGGGAATGGAAGGCACCGACGCATGGCAAACGATTGCTAAGGGTAATGTTGCACCGGTTTTGGAGAATACAGGTGAACCAATTCCGTTGGAGTGTTTAGCTGAGGATGAAAAGAAAAATTTGCAGTGGAGAAGAAGGCGTTCTCCCATATATCTCAAGCTATAAAAACAGATTTTCTACATCAGTTTGGATCTTGCACAACTTCCAAGAAGCTTTGGGATATGTTGAAGAATCGTCATGATGGAAATGAGAAAACCAGAAAGTTGAGAATGGAGAAATTGAGAAAAGAAATTTTGAGAACTTCAGCTATGTGGGAAATGAAACTTTGAAGGAATTGATTCCTCGATATTGCCATCTTTTGACTGAACTGTCAAATTATGACATTAAGATTCCCATGTCTGAGTTGGTGGATAAATTTGCCGATTCTCTACCACCGTATTGCAATCAACACATTGAAATTCTGAAAGAGAAAGATGCTTATCAATATTTTGTTGATGCACGTTTTCCGACTAGTGCTATTGGATTACACATTCTATTATGTTTTGATGAATTCGTAGGGTCGAAGGTGGATATTAAAGGGTCGAAGGTGGCTGATAATGGTCGAAGGTGAATGATACTTGTCGAATATGGAAGCCTGAATTGCAGTGTGCTGATTCGCCCATTTGGAGGGGCGAACCTGCACATTCGACCCTTACGGGGGGGGGGGGGGGGGCAAATGTGCAAGCCTATATAAACTGAAATTTTAATTTTAATGTTAACTTTTGTCATTTGTGTTCCCCATTCGACCTATATTTCTCTCTAGTGTTCTAAGCTTTTCTGAAAAGTGTTTATTTCATTGTAAACAACGTTTTGTAAGATTAATTGAAATTGTTTATTAATGAAATGGATCTTAAAAGGTGACTTGTGTGTTTTGTCCATATTATTATCGTTTCGTAAATGATTTAGGGATTCCGCAACTAAATTGGTAGACTGGTTTGATCAAACTACTTGTTTTTTTGACAAAAAGATCATCCACAAAGTGGTATCAGAGCCTATATGATCAAACAACTACGAATTGATAGTTTTTGAGCTTATTTGGATCCAAAATTGATCAAAATTTTTCTGTTTTGAATGAACAATGGTTTTTGATGAAAATTGATTGATTCAGACTAGTTTTCATGGATAAAATCAAGAATTCTCTTTATTAAACTTGTTCCAAATCAATTCCGAACCAAAACCTGCAAAACATTATCAAAATCCATCAACTTTTGAAAAATTGGGATCAAAATAAATGATTTTCAAAGAATAACCGTTTTTCAAATGAACAGGGTCGAACCTAGGAGAGAAAGGTCGAACGTGTGTGTTTTAGGTCGAATCTGAGATTTTTAGGTCGAACGTGGTTATTTTGTAGGTCGAACCTAGAAGTTGTGATTGTTGTGCTGTACATTCGACCATATTTGGTACATTCTACCATACGGGAGGTTGAAAGTGGGAATTTAGTGGTCGAAAGTGAGTTTGTTTGTTATATTCTACATTCGAGTCAGCAAGAAGGGTTGAACCTCGAACTTTTCCACATTCGAACCCACGTTTATTGAAAAGGTTCGAACATAGAAGCTGATCAAAAAATTTTCTAAGTGTTACGCATTCCGGACTTCGTAGACGATATGTGGAACTTTTCAACAACACCGAGGCCTAATACTACACAACAACAACACATTACTATGGATCCTTGGACTGTAGCTGCACAGAAGACGAACAGTCAACCATCTCAGCCAATCAATTACCTCGCAATGACTAGTTCGATGCCACAGACTGTTGCTCAACCTCCACAACAACCCATGAATGATTATTGGGGAGTTGCAGCAGCCGCGGTACACTCTCAAACTACCAATGCTATTTCTACTTTAATTAATGTTTGTCTTCAGGTAGCGGGAGTTGTCCACCAAAGCCGATGGAGATGCAGGATTACAATCAATGGCACAAAAAGTTCAAAATTCATTTGGAGGGAAATGGAATGGAAGGCACCGAGGCATGGCAAACGATTGCTAAGGGTGATGTTGCACCGGTTTTGGAGAATACAGGTGAACCAATTCCGTTGGAGTGTTTAGCTGAGGATGAAAAGAAAAATTTGCAGTGGAGAAGAAGGCGTTCTGCTATCTATCTCAAGCTATTAAAACAGATCTTCTACATCAGTTTGGATCTTTCACACAAAAAGTTCAAAATTCATTTGGAGGGAAATGGAATGGAAGGCACCGAGGCATGGCAAACGATTGCTAAGGGTAATATTGCACCGGTTTTGGAGAATACAGGTGAACCAATTCCGTTGGAGTGTTTAGCTGAGGATGAAAAGAAAAATTTGCAGTGGAGAAGAAGGCGTTCTCCCATCTATCTCAAGCTATTAAAACAGATATTCTACATCAGTTTGGATCTTGCACAACTTCCAAGCAGCTTTGGGATATGTTGAAGAATCGTCATGATGGAAATGAGAAAACCAGAAAGTTGAGAATGGAGGAATTGATAAAAGAATTTGAGAACTTCAGCTATGTGGGAAATGAAACTTTGAAGGAATTGATTCCTCGATATTGCCATCTTTTGACTGAACTATCAAATTATGACATTAAGATTCCCATGTCAGAGTTGGAGGATAAATTTGCCGATTCTCTACCACCGTATTGCAATCAACACATTGAAATTCTGAAAGGGAAAGATGCTTATCAATATTTTGTTGATGCACGTTTTCCGACTAGTGCTATTGGATTACACATTCTATTATGTTTTGATGAATTCGTAGGGTCGAAGGTTGATATTAAAGGGTAGAAGGTGGCTGATAATGCTCGAAGGTGAATGATACTGGTCGAATATGGAAGCCTGAATTGCAGTGTGCTGATTCGCCCATTTGGAGGGGCGAACCTGCACATTCGACCCTTACGGGGGGCAAATGTGCAAGCCTATATAAACTGAAATTTTGATTTTAATGTTAACTTTTGTAATTTGTGTTCCCCATTCGACCTATATTTCTCTCTAGTGTTCTAAGCTTTTCTGAAAAGTGTTTATTTCATTGTAAACAACGTTTTGTAAGATTAATTGATATTGTTTATTAATGAAATGGATCTTAAAAGGTGACTTGTGTGTTTTGTCCATATTATTATCGTTTCGTAACTGATTTAGGGATTCTGCAACTAAATTGGTAGACTGGTTTGATCAAACTACTTGTTTTTTTGACAAAAAGATCATCCACAAAGTGGTATTAGAGCCTATATGATCAAACAACTACGAATTGATAGTTTTTGAGCTGATTTGGATCCAAAATTGATCAAAATTTTTCTGTTTTGAATGAACAATGGTTTTTGATGAAAATTGATTGATTCGGACTAGTTTTCACGGATAAAATCAAGAATTCTCTTTATTAAACTTGTTCCAAATCAATTCCGAAGCAAAACCTGCAAAACATTATCAAAATCCATCAACTTTTGAAAAATTGGGATCAAAATAACTGATTTTTAAAGAATAACCGTTTTTCAAATGAACAGGGTCGAACCTAGGAGAGAAAGGTCGAACGTGTGTGTTTTAGGTCGAATCTAAGATTTTTAGGTCGAACGTGGTTATTTTGTAGGTCGAACTTAGAAGTTGTCATTGTTGTGCTGTACCATCGACCATATTTGGTACATTCGACCCTACAGGAGGTTGAATGTGGGAATTTAGTGGTCGAAAGTGAGTTTATTTGTTATATTCTATATTCGAGTCAGCAGGAAGGGTCGAACCTGGAACTTTTCCACATTCGAACCCACGTTTATTGAAAAGGGTCGAACATAGAAGCTGATCAAAAAATTTTCTAGGTGTTTCGCAATCCGGACTTCATAGACGATATGTGGAACTTTCCAACAACACCGAGGCCTAATACTACACAACAACAGCACGTTACTATGGATCCTTGGGTTGTAGCTGCACAGAAGACGAACAGTCAACCATCTCAGCCGATCAATTACCTCGCAATGACTAGTTCGATGCCACAGACTGTTGCTCAACCTCCACAACAACCCATGAATGATTATTGGGGAGTTGCAGCAGCAGCGGTTCACTCTCAAACTACCAAGGCTATTTCTACTTTAATTAATGATTTGTCTTCAGCTAGCGGGAGTTGTCCACCAAAGCCGATGGAGATGCTAGATTACAATGAATGGCACAAAAAGTTCAAAATTCATTTGGAGGGAAATGGAATGGAAGGCACCGAGGCATGGCAAACGATTGCTAAGGGTAATGTTGCACCGGTTTTAGAGAATACAGGTGAACCAATTCCGTTGGAGTGTTTAGCTGAGGATGAAAAGAAAAATTTGCAGTGGAGAAGAAGGCGTTCTCCCATCTATCTCAAGCTATTAAAACAGATATTCTATATTACTTTGGATCTTGCACAACTTCCATGCAGCTTTGGGATATGTTGAAGAATCGTCATGATGGAAATGAGAAAACCAGAAAGTTGAGAATGGAGGAATTGAGAAAAGAATTTGAGAACTTCAGCTATGTGGGAAATGAAACTTTGAAGGAATTGATTCCTCGATATTGCCATCTTTTGACTGAACTGCAAATTATGACATTAAGATTCCCATGTCAGAGTTGGAGGATAAATTTGCCGATTCTCTACCACCGTATTGCAATCAACACATTGAAATTCTGAAAGAGAAAGATGCTTATCAATATTTTGTTGATGCACGTTTTCCGACTAGTGCTATTGGATTACACATTCTATTATGTTTTGATGAATTCGTAGGGTCGAAGGTGGATATTAAAGGGTCGAAGGTGTCTGATAATGCTCGAAGGTGAATGATACTGGTCGAATATGGAAGCCTGAATTGCAGTGCGCTGATTCGCCCATTTGGAGGGGCGAACCTGCACATTCGACCCTTACGGGGGGCAAATGTGCAAGCCTATATAAACTGAAATTTTGATTTTAATGTTAACTTTTGTCATTTGTGTTCCCCATTCGACCTATATTTCTCTCTAGTGTTCTAAGCTTTTCTGAAAAGTGTTTATTTCATTGTAAACAACGTTTGGTAAGATTAATTGATATTGTTTATTAATGAAATGGATCTTAAAAGGTGACTTGTGTGTTTTGTCCATATTATTATCGTTTCGTAACTGATTTAGGGATTTCGCAACTAAATTTGTAGACTGGTTTGATCAAACTACTTGTTTTTTTGACAAAAAAATCATCCACAAAGTGGTATCAGAGCCTATATGATCAAACAACTACGAATTGATAGTTTTTGAGCTGATTTGGATCCAAAATTGATCAAAATTTTTCTGTTTTGAATGAACAATGGTTTTTGATGAAAATTGATTGATTCGGACTAGTTTTCATGGATAAAATCAAGAATTCTCTTTATTAAACTTGTTCCAAATCAATTCCGAACCAAAACCTGCAAAACATTATCAAAATCCCTCAACTTTTGAAAAATTGGGATCAAAATAAATGATTTTCAAAGAATAACCGTTTTTCAAATGAACAGGGTCGAACCTAGGAGAGAAAGGTCGAACGTGTGTGTTTTAGGTCGAATCTGAGATTTTTAGGTCGAACGTGGTTATTTTGTAGGTCGAACCTAGAAGTTGTGATTGTTGTGCTGTACATTCGACCATATTTGGTACATTCTACCATACGGGAGGTTGAAAGTGGGAATTTAGTGGTCGAAAGTGAGTTTGTTTGTTTTCTACATTCGAGTCAGCAAGAAGGGTTGAACCTCGAACTTTTCCACATTCGAACCCACGTTTATTGAAAAGGTTCGAACATAGAAGCTGATCAAAAAATTTTCTAAGTGTTACGCATTCCGGACTTCGTAGACGATATGTGGAACTTTTCAACAACACCGAGGCCTAATACTACACAACAACAGCACATTACTATGGATCCTTGGACTGTAGCTGCACAGAAGACGAACAGTCAACCATCTCAGCCAATCAATTACCTCGCAATGACTAGTTCGATGCCACAGACTGTTGCTCAACCTCCACAATAACCCATGAATGATTATTGGGGAGTTGCAGCAGCCGCGGTACACTCTCAAACTACCAATGCTATTTCAACTTTAATTAATGATTTGTCTTCAGGTAGCGGGAGTTGTCCACCAAAGCCGATGGAGATGCAGGATTACAATCAATGGCACAAAAAGTTCAAGATTCATTTGGAGGGAAATGGAATGGAAGGCACCGAGGCATGGCAAACGATTGCTAAGGGTAATGTTGCACCGGTTTTGGAGAATACAGGTGAACCAATTCCGTTGGAGTGTTTAGCTGAGGATGAAAAGAAAAATTTGCAGTGGAGAAGAAGGCGTTCTCCCATCTATCTCAAGCTATTAAAACAGATCTTCTACATCAGTTTGGATCTTTCACACAAAAAGTTCAAAATTCATTTGGAGGGAAATGGAATGGAAGGCACCGAGGCATGGCAAACGATTGCTAAGGGTAATGTTGCACCGGTTTTGGAGAATACAGGTGAACCAATTCCGTTGGAGTGTTTAGCTGAGGATGAAAAGAAAAATTTGCAGTGGAGAAGAAGGCGTTCTCCCATCTATCTCAAGCTATTAAAACAGATATTCTACATCAGTTTGGATCTTGCACAACATCCAAGCAGCTTTGGGATATGTTGAAGAATCGTCATGATGGAAATGAGAAAACCAGAAAGTTGAGAATGGAGGAATTGAGAAAAGAATTTGAGAACATCAGCTATGTGGGAAATGAAACTTTGAAGGAATTGATTCCTCGATATTGCCATCTTTTGACTGAACTGTCAAATTATGACATTAAGATTCCCATGTCAGAGTTGGAGGATAAATTTGCCGATTCTCTACCACCGTATTGCAATCAACACATTGAAATTCTGAAAGAGAAAGATACTTTTGTTGATGCACGTTTTCCGACTAGTGCTATTGGATTACACATTCTATTATGTTTTGATGAATTCGTAGGGTCGAAGGTGGATATTAAAGGGTAGAAGGTGGCTGATAATGCTCGAAGGTGAATGATACTGGTCGAATATGGAAGCCTGAATTGCAGTGTGCTGATTCGCCCATTTGGAGGGGCGAACCTGCACATTCGACCCTTACGGGGGGCAAATGTGCAAGCCTATATAAACTGAAATTTTGATTTTAATGTTAACTTTTGTCATTTGTGTTCCCCATTCGACCTATATTTCTCTCTAGTGTTCTAAGCTTTTCTGAAAAGTGTTTATTTCATTGTAAACAACGTTTTGTAAGATTAATTGATATTTTTTATTAATGAAATGGATCTTAAAAGGTGACTTGTGTGTTTTGTCCATATTATTATCGTTTCGTAACTGATTTAGGGATTCCGCAACTAAATTGGTAGACTGGTTTGATCAAACTACTTGTTTTTTTGACAAAATGATCATCCACAAAGTGGTATCAGAGCCTATATGATCAAACAACTACGAATTGATAGTTTTTGAGCTTATTTGGATCCAAAATTGATCAAAATTTTTCTGTTTTGAATGAACAATGGTTTTTGATGAAAATTGATTGATTCAGACTAGTTTTCATGGATAAAATCAAGAATTCTCTTTATTAAACTTGTTCTAAATCAATTCCGAACCAAAACCTGCAAAACATTATCAAAATCCATCAACTTTTGAAAAATTGGGATCAAAATAAATGATTTTCAAAGAATAACCGTTTTTCAAATGAACAGGGTCGAACCTAGGAGAGAAAGGTCGAACGTGTGTGTTTTAGGTCGAATCTGAGATTTTTAGGTCGAACGTGGTTATTTTGTAGGTCGAACCTAGAAGTTGTGATTGTTGTGCTGTACATTCGACCATATTTGGTACATTCTACCATACGGGAGGTTGAAAGTGGGAATTTAGTGGTAGAAAGTGAGTTTGTTTGTTATATTCTACATTCGAGTCAGCAAGAAGGGTTGAACCTCGAACTTTTCCACATTCGAACCCACGTTTATTGAAAAGGTTCGAACATAGAAGCTGATCAAAAAATTTTCTAAGTGTTACGCATTCCGGACTTCGTAGACGATATGTGGAACTTTTCAACAACACCGAGGCCTAATACTACACAACAACAGCACATTACTATGGATCCTTGGACTGTAGCTGCACAGAAGACGAACAGTCAACCATCTCAGCCAATCAATTACCTCGCAATGACTAGTTCGATGCCACAGACTGTTGCTCAACCTCCACAACAACCCATGAATGATTATTGGGGAGTTGCAGCAGCCGCGGTACACTCTCAAACTACCAATGCTATTTCTACTTTAATTAATGTTTGTCTTCAGGTAGCGGGAGTTGTCCACCAAAGCCGATGGAGATGCAGGATTACAATCAATGGCACAAAAAGTTCAAGATTCATTTGGAGGGAAATGGAATGGAAGGCACCGAGGCATGGCAAACGATTGCTAAGGGTGATGTTGCACCGGTTTTGGAGAATACAGGTGAACCAATTCCGTTGGAGTGTTTAGCTGAGGATGAAAAGAAAATTTTGCAGTGGAGAAGAAGGCGTTCTCCTATCTATCTCAAGCTATTAAAACAGATCTTCTACATCAGTTTGGATCATTCACACAAAAAGTTCAAAATTCATTTGGAGGGAAATGGAATGGAAGGCACCGAGGCATGGCAAACGATTGCTAAGGGTAATATTGCACCGGTTTTGGAGAATACAGGTGAACCAATTCCGTTGGAGTGTTTAGCTGAGGATGAAAAGAAAAATTTGCAGTGGAGAAGAAGGCGTTCTCCCATCTATCTCAAGCTATTAAAACAGATATTCTACATCAGTTTGGATCTTGCACAACTTCCAAGCAGCTTTGGGATATGTTGAAGAATCGTCATGAGGGAAATGAGAAAACCAGAAAGTTGAGAATGGAGGAATTGATAAAAGAATTTGAGAACTTCAGCTATGTGGGAAATGAAACTTTGAAGGAATTGATTCCTCGATATTGCCATCTTTTGACTGAACTATCAAATTATGACATTAAGATTCCCATGTCAGAGTTGGAGGATAAATTTGCCGATTCTCTACCACCGTATTGCAATCAACACATGGAAATTCTGAAAGAGAAAGATGCTTATCAATATTTTGTTGATGCACGTTTTCCGACTAGTGCTATTGGATTACACATTCTATTATGTTTTGATGAATTCGTAGGGTCGAAGGTGGATATTAAAGGGTAGAAGGTGGCTGATAATGCTCGAAGGTGAATGATACTGGTCGAATATGGAAGCCTGAATTGCAGTGTGCTGATTCGCCCATTTGGAGGGGCGAACCTGCACATTCGACCCTTAGGGGGGGCAAATGTGCAAGCCTATATAAACTGAAATTTTGATTTTAATGTTAACTTTTGTCATTTGTGTTCCCCATTCGACCTATATTTCTCTCTAGTGTTCTAAGCTTTTCTGAAAAGTGTTTATTTCATTGTAAACAACGTTTTGTAAGATTAATTGATATTGTTTATTAATGAAATGGATCTTAAAAGGTGACTTGTGTGTTTTGTCCATATTATTATCGTTTCGTAACTGATTTAGGGATTCCGCAACTAAATTGGTAGACTGGTTTGATCAAACTACTTGTTTTTTTGACAAAAAGATCATCCACAAAGTGGTATCAGAGCCTATATGATCAAACAACTACGAATTGATAGTTTTTGAGCTTATTTGGATCCAAAATTGATCAAAATTTTTCTGTTTTGAATGAACAATGGTTTTTGATGAAAATTGATTGATTCAGACTAGTTTTCATGGATAAAATCAAGAATTCTCTTTATTAAACTTGTTCTAAATCAATTCCGAACCAAAACCTGCAAAACATTATCAAAATCCATCAACTTTTGAAAAATTGGGATCAAAATAAATGATTTTCAAAGAATAACCGTTTTTCAAATGAACAGGGTCGAACCTAGGAGAGAAAGGTCGAACGTGTGTGTTTTAGGTCGAATCTGAGATTTTTAGGTCGAACGTGGTTATTTTGTAGGTCGAACCTAGAAGTTGTGATTGTTGTGCTGTACATTCGACCATATTTGGTACATTCTACCATACGGGAGGTTGAAAGTGGGAATTTAGTGGTCGAAAGTGAGTTTGTTTGTTATATTCTACATTCGAGTCAGCAAGAAGGGTTGAACCTCGAACTTTTCCACATTCGAACCCACGTTTATTGAAAAGGTTCGAACATAGAAGCTGATCAAAAAATTTTCTAAGTGTTACGCATTCCGGACTTCGTAGACGATATGTGGAACTTTTCAACAACACCGAGGCCTAATACTACACAACAACAGCACATTACTATGGATCCTTGGACTGTAGCTGCACAGAAGACGAACAGTCAACCATCTCAGCCAATCAATTACCTCGCAATGACTAGTTCGATGCCACAGACTGTTGCTCAACCTCCACAACAACCCATGAATGATTATTGGGGAGTTGCAGCAGCCGCGGTACACTCTCAAACTACCAATGCTATTTCTACTTTAATTAATGATTTGTCTTCAGGTAGCGGGAGTTGTCCACCAAAGCCGATGGAGATGCAGGATTACAATCAATGGCACAAAAAGTTCAAGATTCATTTGGAGGGAAATGGAATGGAAGGCACCGAGGCATGGCAAACGATTGCTAAGGGTAATGTTGCACCGGTTTTGGAGAATACAGGTGAACCAATTCCGTTGGAGTGTTTAGCTGAGGATGAAAAGAAAAATTTGCAGTGGAGAAGAAGGCGTTCTCCCATATATCTCAAGCTATTAAAACAGATATTCTATATTAGTTTGGATCTTGCACAACTTCCAAGCAGCTTTGGGATATGTTGAAGAATCGTCATGATGGAAATGAGAAAACCAGAAAGTTGAGAATGGAGGAATTGAGAAAAGAATTTGAGAACTTCAGCTATGTGGGAAATGAAACTTTGAAGGAATTGATTCCTCGATATTGCCATCTTTTGACTGAACTGCAAATTATGACATTAAGATTCCCATGTCAGAGTTGGAGGATAAATTTGCCGATTCTCTACCACCGTATTGCAATCAACACATTGAAATTCTGAAAGAGAATGATGCTTATCAATATTTTGTTGATGCACGTTTTCCGACTAGTGCTATTGGATTACACATTCTATTATGTTTTGATGAATTCGTAGGGTCGAAGGTGGATATTAAAGGGTAGAAGGTGGCTGATAATGCTCGAAGGTGAATGATACTGGTCGAATATGGAAGCCTGAATTGCAGTGTGCTGATTCGCCCATTTGGAGGGGCGAACCTGCACATTCGACCCTTACGGGGGGCAAATGTGCAAGCCTATATAAACTGAAATTTTGATTTTAATGTTAACTTTTGTAATTTGTGTTCCCCATTCGACCTATATTTCTCTCTAGTGTTCTAAGCTTTTCTGAAAAGTGTTTATTTCATTGTAAACAACGTTTTGTAAGATTAATTGATATTGTTTATTAATGAAATGGATCTTAAAAGGTGACTTGTGTGTTTTGTCCATATTATTATCGTTTCGTAACTGATTTAGGGATTCTGCAACTAAATTGGTAGACTGGTTTGATCAAACTACTTGTTTTTTTGACAAAAAGATCATCCACAAAGTGGTATCAGAGCCTATATGATCAAACAACTACGAATTGATAGTTTTTGAGCTGATTTGGATCCAAAATTGATCAAAAATTTTCTGTTTTGAATGAACAATGGTTTTTGATGAAAATTGATTGATTCGGACTAGTTTTCACGGATAAAATCAAGAATTCTCTTTATTAAACTTGTTCCAAATCAATTCCGAAGCAAAACCTGCAAAACATTATCAAAATCCATCAACTTTTGAAAAATTGGGATCAAAATAACTGATTTTTAAAGAATAACCGTTTTTCAAATGAACAGGGTCGAACCTAGGAGAGAAAGGTCGAACGTGTGTGTTTTAGGTCGAATCTAAGATTTTTAGGTCGAACGTGGTTATTTTGTAGGTCGAACTTAGAAGTTGTCATTGTTGTGCTGTACCATCGACCATATTTGGTACATTCGACCCTACAGGAGGTTGAAAGTGGGAATTTAGTGGTCGAAAGTGAGTTTGTTTTTTATATTCTACATTCGAGTCAGCCGGAAGGGTCGAACCTGGAACTTTTCCACATTCGAACCCACGTTTATTGAAAGGGGTCGAACATAGAAGCTGATCAAAAAATTTTCTAGGTGTTTCGCAATCCGGACTTCATAGACGATATGTGGAACTTTCCAACAACACCGAGGCCTAATACTACACAACAACAGCACGTTACTATGGATCCTTGGATTGTAGCTGCACAGAAGACGAACAGTCAACCATCTCAGCCGATCAATTACCTCGCAATGACTAGTTCGATGCCACAGACTGTTGCTCAACCTCCACAACAACCCATGAATGATTATTGGGGAGTTGCAGCAGCAGCGGTACACTCTCAAACTACCAATGCTATTTCTACTTTAATTAATGATTTGTCTTCAGCTAGCGGGAGTTGTCCACCAAAACCGATGGAGATGCTAGATTACAATGAATGGCACAAAAAGTTCAAAATTCATTTGGAGGGAAATGGAATGGAAGGCACCGAGGCATGGCAAACGATTGCTAAGGGTAATGTTGCACCGGTTTTGGAGAATACAGGTGAACCAATTCCGTTGGAGTGTTTAGCTGAGGATGAAAAGAAAAATTTGCAGTGGAGAAGAAGGCGTTCTCCCATCTATCTCAAGCTATTAAAACAGATATTCTATATTAGTTCGGATCTTGCACAACTTCCAAGCAGCTTTGGGATATGTTGAAGAATCGTCATGATGGAAATGAGAAAACCAGAAAGTTGAGAATGGAGGAATTGAGAAAAGAATTTGAGAACTTCAGCTATGTGGGAAATGAAACTTTGAAGGAATTGATTCCTCGATATTGCCATCTTTTGACTGAACTGCAAATTATGACATTAAGATTCCCATGTCAGAGTTGGAGGATAAATTTGCCGATTCTCTACCACCGTATTGCAATCAACACATTGAAATTCTGAAAGAGAAAGATGCTTATCAATATTTTGTTGATGCACGTTTTCCGACTAGTGCTATTGGATTACACATTCTATTATGTTTTGATGAATTCGTAGGGTCGAAGGTGGATATTAAAGGGTCGAAGGTGGCTGATAATGCTCGAAGGTGAATGATACTGGTCGAATATGGAAGCCTGAATTGCAGTGTGCTGACTCGCCCATTTGGAGGGGCGAACCTGCACATTCGACCCTTACGGGGGGCAAATGTGCAAGCCTATATAAACTGAAATTTTGATTTTAATGTTAACTTTTGTCATTTGTGTTCCCCATTTGACCTATATTTCTCTCTAGTGTTCTAAGCTTTTCTGAAAAGTGTTTATTTCATTGTAAACAACGTTTGGTAAGATTAATTGATATTGTTTATTAATGAAATGGATCTTAAAAGGTGACTTGTGTGTTTTGTCCATATTATTATCGTTTCGTAACTGATTTAGGGATTTCGCAACTAAATTTGTAGACTGGTTTGATCAAACTACTTGTTTTTTTGACAAAAAAATCATCCACAAAGTGGTATCAGAGCCTATATGATCAAACAACTACGAATTGATAGTTTTTGAGCTGATTTGGATCCAAAATTGATCAAAATTTTTCTGTTTTGAATGAACAATGGTTTTTGATGAAAATTGATTGATTCGGACTAGTTTTCATGGATAAAATCAAGAATTCTCTTTATTAAACTTGTTCCAAATCAATTCCGAACCAAAACCTGCAAAACATTATCAAAATCCCTCAACTTTTGAAAAATTGGGATCAAAATAAATGATTTTCAAAGAATAACCGTTTTTCAAATGAACAGGGTCGAACCTAGGAGAGAAAGGTCGAACGTGTGTGTTTTAGGTCGAATCTGAGATTTTTAGGTCGAACGTGGTTATTTTGTAGGTCGAACCTAGAAGTTGTGATTGTTGTGCTGTACATTCGACCATATTTGGTACATTCTACCATACGGGAGGTTGAAAGTGGGAATTTAGTGGTCGAAAGTGAGTTTGTTTGTTTTCTACATTCGAGTCAGCAAGAAGGGTTGAACCTCGAACTTTTCCACATTCGAACCCACGTTTATTGAAAAGGTTCGAACATAGAAGCTGATCAAAAAATTTTCTAAGTGTTACGCATTCCGGACTTCGTAGACGATATGTGGAACTTTTCAACAACACCGAGGCCTAATACTACACAACAACAGCACATTACTATGGATCCTTGGACTGTAGCTGCACAGAAGACGAACAGTCAACCATCTCAGCCAATCAATTACCTCGCAATGACTAGTTCGATGCCACAGACTGTTGCTCAACCTCCACAATAACCCATGAATGATTATTGGGGAGTTGCAGCAGCCGCGGTACACTCTCAAACTACCAATGCTATTTCTACTTTAATTAATGATTTGTCTTCAGGTAGCGGGAGTTGTCCACCAAAGCCGATGGAGATGCAGGATTACAATCAATGGCACAAAAAGTTCAAGATTCATTTGGAGGGAAATGGAATGGAAGGCACCGAGGCATGGCAAACGATTGCTAAGGGTAATGTTGCACCGGTTTTGGAGAATACAGGTGAACCAATTCCGTTGGAGTGTTTAGCTGAGGATGAAAAGAAAAATTTGCAGTGGAGAAGAAGGCGTTCTCCCATCTATCTCAAGCTATTAAAACAGATCTTCTACATCAGTTTGGATCTTTCACACAAAAAGTTCAAAATTCATTTGGAGGGAAATGGAATGGAAGGCACCGAGGCATGGCAAACGATTGCTAAGGGTAATGTTGCACCGGTTTTGGAGAATACAGGTGAACCAATTCCGTTGGAGTGTTTAGCTGAGGATGAAAAGAAAAATTTGCAGTGGAGAAGAAGGCGTTCTCCCATCTATCTCAAGCTATTAAAACAGATATTCTACATCAGTTTGGATCTTGCACAACTTCCAAGCAGCTTTGGGATATGTTGAAGAATCGTCATGATGGAAATGAGAAAACCAGAAAGTTGAGAATGGAGGAATTGAGAAAAGAATTTGAGAACTTCAGCTATGTGGGAAATGAAACTTTGAAGGAATTGATTCCTCGATATTGCCATCTTTTGACTGAACTGTCAAATTATGACATTAAGATTCCCATGTCAGAGTTGGAGGATAAATTTGCCGATTCTCTACCACCGTATTGCAATCAACACATTGAAATTCTGAAAGAGAAAGATACTTTTGTTGATGCACGTTTTCCGACTAGTGCTATTGGATTACACATTCTATTATGTTTTGATGAATTCGTAGGGTCGAAGGTGGATATTAAAGGGTAGAAGGTGGCTGATAATGCTCGAAGGTGAATGATACTGGTCGAATATGGAAGCCTGAATTGCAGTGTGCTGATTCGCCCATTTGGAGGGGCGAACCTGCACATTCGACCCTTACGGGGGGCAAATGTGCAAGCCTATATAAACTGAAATTTTGATTTTAATGTTAACTTTTGTCATTTGTGTTCCCCATTCGACCTATATTTCTCTCTAGTGTTCTAAGCTTTTCTGAAAAGTGTTTATTTCATTGTAAACAACGTTTTGTAAGATTAATTGATATTGTTTATTAATGAAATGGATCTTAAAAGGTGACTTGTGTGTTTTGTCCATATTATTATCGTTTCGTAACTGATTTAGGGATTCCGCAACTAAATTGGTAGACTGGTTTGATCAAACTACTTGTTTTTTTGACAAAAAGATCATCCACAAAGTGGTATCAGAGCCTATATGATCAAACAACTACGAATTGATAGTTTTTGAGCTTATTTGGATCCAAAATTGATCAAAATTTTTCTGTTTTGAATGAACAATGGTTTTTGATGAAAATTGATTGATTCAGACTAGTTTTCATGGATAAAATCAAGAATTCTCTTTATTAAACTTGTTCTAAATCAATTCCGAACTAAAACCTGCAAAACATTATCAAAATCCATCAACTTTTGAAAAATTGGGATCAAAATAAATGATTTTCAAAGAATAACCGTTTTTCAAATGAACAGGCGAACCTAGGGGAGAAAGGTCGAACGTGTGTGTTTTAGGTCGAATCTGAGATTTTTAGGTCGAACGTGGTTATTTTGTAGGTCGAACCTAGAAGTTGTGATTGTTGTGCTGTACATTCGACCATATTTGGTACATTCAACCCTACGGGAGGTTGAAACTGGGAATTTAGTGGTCGAAAGTGAGTTTGTTTGTTATATTCTACATTCGAGTCAGCAGGAAGGGTCGAACCTGGAACTTTTCCACATTCGAACCCACGTTTATTGAAAAGGGTCGAACATAGAAGCTGATCAAAAACATTTCTAAGTGTTTCGCATTCCGTACTTCGTAGACGATCTGTGGAACTTTCCAACAACACCGAGGCCTAATACTACACAACAACATCACGTTACTATGGATCCTTGGACTGTAGCTGCACAGAAGACGAACAGTCAACCATCTCAGCCGATCAATTACCTCGCAATGACTAGTTTGATGCCACAGACTGTTGCTCAACCTCCACAACAACCCATGAATGATTATTGGGGAGTTGCAGCAGCCGCGGTACACTCTCAAACTACCAATGCTATTTCTACTTTAATTAATGATTTGTCTTCAGGTAGCGGGAGTTGTCCACCAAAACCGATGGAGATGCTGGATTACAATCAATGGCACAAAAAGTTCAAGATTCATTTGGAGGGAAAGGGAATGGAAGGCACCGAGGCATGGCAATCGATTGCTAAGGGTAATGTTGCACCGGTTTTGGAGAATACAGGTGAACCAATTCCGTTGGAGTGTTTAGCTGAGGATGAAAAGAAAATTTTGCAGTGGAGAAGAAGGCGTTCTCCCATCTATCTCAAGCTATTAAAACTGATCTTCTACATCAGTTTGGATCTTGCACAACTTCCAAGCAGCTTTGGGATATGTTGAAAATCGTCATGGTGGAAATGAGAAAACCAGAAAGTTGAGAATGGAGGAATTGAGAAAAGAATTTGAGAACTTCAGCTATGTTGGAAATGAAACTTTGAAGGAATTGATTCCTTGATATTGCCATCTTTTGACTGAACTGTCAAATTATGACATTAAGATTCCCATGTCTGAGTTGGTGGATAAATTTGCCGATTCTCTACCACCGTATTGCAATCAACACATTGAAATTCTGAAAGAGAAAGATGCTTATCAATATTGTGTTGATGCACGTTTTGCGACTAGTGCTATTGGATTACACATTCTATTATGTTTTGATGAATTCGTAGGGTCGAAGGTGGATATTAAAGGGTCGAAGGTGGCTGATAATGGTCGAAGGTGAATGATACTGGTCGAATATGGAAGCCTGAATTGCAGTGTGCTGATTCGCCCATTTGGAGGGGCGAACCTGCACATTCGACCCTTACGGGGGGCAAATTTGCAAGCCTATATAAACTGAAATTTTGATTTTAATGTTAACTTTTGTCATTTGTGTTCCCCATTCGACCTATATTTCTCTCTAGTGTTCTAAGCTTTTCTGAAAAGTGTTTATTTCATTGTAAACAACGTTTTGTAAGATTCATTGATATTGTTTATTAATGAAATGGATCTTAAAAGGTGACTTGTGTGTTTTGTCCATATTATTATCGTTTCGTAACTGATTTAGGAATTCCGCAACTAAATTGTGTTGGGTGTCGAATCCAGCAAATAAATATATAATAAACCTACTAGTATGAGTGAAAGTAAGGTTCGTGTCCTCAAGGATACAGATTAATCAATTATACCAAAAACGTTTCAAGTGCAGATACGATTGTTTAAAAGGGGGTTTTGATTTGATAAAAATTGACGAAAACTAAATTAAAAACTAAGACGATTAAACTATTGGGGAATTCAGATATTATAAACTAATTTCAACACCAGGGCAATTTCTTGATACGATTCGGCTTACGATCATTAACGGTCACGGTTCAATGATCCTTTTAATTAATAGTTTGTATCAATACTAGACGTCACGCCGTTCGGACATCCACTCCATCTAAAGTCTAACCAAGCGCAGTTCGTTGATTAGAGCCAACCCGCTACTTCAAGCTCACGCCGTTCGGATCTTAGTGTGCGGATTGCATGATAGAAGTATCGATTATAATTAAACACTCACGCCGTTCGGAATGTTTAACTAGATCATGTGAATCTATAATAATTTTGGGTTCATAGACAAACTCAAAATATTATTTGTTCCTTGTATCAAAAATTAAAACTTGATTAGGGTTTTAAATATTGATGAACTTTGTTAGAAAAATTAATAAGTTGATCAGGTTTATTAACAATCTAATATTTTTCGGATTGAATCCGTATTAAGAACAAGAATCACACAAACAAACCACTAAAATAAATTGATCTCATAACCGTTTCACATAAGTTTATGAATCAAATCAAACAAACCCTAGTGTTGAAACTAAAAGGTTTTAGCCGGACATAACGGCTAGAATAACCAAAATAAATGCAATATGAAAACTAAAAAAATAAAATCTTACAAAACAAATTTCAAATTGTCTTTAATGCTCCATATAAAAAAATATATGCCAAAGTTTCTTCTTCTTGTTCGATGCAGAGCCCTCGTCCAAGATGTCAATGAATGATTTTTCTCAAAAGATAATATATATTCTTTTTTTTTCAAATTGTGTAGCCTTCTTTCCATTCTAGATAACCTCACGCCCCTTTTTTTCCTCCAAATTTGTTATTCTTTTTTTATTTACTTAAAATTCTTTCAATTATATTTTCAATACAGCCCCTTTCTAATTCTGTCAATTCTGCTTGCGGCCTAAACTTCTTTTAAGAACGCTAGTGAAGTCCAAGTAAATTGCAGCTCCGCCTCGTCAATGCTCGCCATTTCTCTTTCAATTCTCCACACCTACAAAATTAACCAAAAACAAGCCAAAGTAGATTCCATTCCACCAAAACATGTATTTCACGAAAATGATGCAATATGTACAATCCTAAATGCATAAAAACGCTCAAACTAGCTACTAAAAAGATGATAAAATATGCCTAAACATGCAACTAACAAATCTCCCCAAGCTTAAACCTTTCCTTGTCCTCAAGGAAGTCAAGAATAAAATTTCATCGAGGAGCGAACACGAAAACAAACAAAACACATATGCATGCTTGAAATGATTTTTTCTTTTCTTTTTGTCCTTTGGCAAAACTTCATGCAAAACACGTCCAACACATTCCCAAGACAAAGACGACTAACATCAAACGGAGCCGAGTATATGCCACAAACCGTAGGAACACTTTAATTCACAAGACTTACAACGATCAATAGATTTACGACCCAACAAGTCTAGATGGTGCCATTTTTAAGACTATTGGGAGTGGGGGCGGGAGAGGGGCGGGAAGGGGGGGAACACCGCCGCCATAGGGGCGGGAATGTTGGCGTGGGGCTGGGGGCGGGGAGAGAGTCACCGGCGTGGGGGGGAGAGGAGGGACACGTGGCAGCGAGTGGTTGGATGATCATTATTTGAAGAGATTTAATTTATTAAAAAAAAAACAACAATCTGTTATTAAAAAAACAAAAGAAATTTAAGAAATTAAAAAAAAAACAACATTTAATTCATTTTGAAGGCCGTTTTTAAAAAAAAAATAAATTAAATAAAAAAATAAATGAATAACATTACATAATTAAATTACTTAATAACCATTACACACTTAAACAACCATTACATAATCCTAATAATTCCTAAATTACTTATTTAAAAATAAATAACTCCTAAATTACTTATTTAAACATAAATAATTCCTAAATTACTTATTAATCCTAATTTTCTCCACTATGGAGAGTAGTTGTCCCATTCTCCGGGGAAGGTGATGCACTCGGGTGAGACGGAACGCGAGCTATCCCGTCCATCAGATCTCGCATCTGAGGGGAAGTAGTAGTACTCACGAGAAGGGGTAGGTCGGCTATAGTAGAGTTCCTCCTCCTCAATCTCCCTTAGGGCTTCCAAGTCCCCCTCAGTCGGGGAAGTCCCATGGTTGGGGGTGGGGGTAGTTTGTTGTTGGGGGATGGGGGTGGGGGTAGTTTGCTGTTGGGGGATGGGGGTGGGGGTAGTCTGGGGGTAGTCTGGGGGTAGGGGACTGATGCAGCCCAGGGGGTAGGGGGCGACAACGTTAGTCGCTCCATTTGTTGCTGGGCCATGACATAATCCATAGCCCAGACCAATTCCTCATCCGTCCTGTCATCATCGGCAGGAGGATGAGGAGGAATGGTTGGTTGTGCAGCAGCAGCAACAGGAGGGGGAGGTAACCAATGTTGTGGAGGAGGAGGAGGAGGAGGATAAATAGGAGGTTGTGGAGCAGTAGGAGGAGGAGATGAGGAGAATGGTAGTCTCCGGGGGCGGCCCCATCCCCTGGGATACCGGCGAGAGTACTGCCGGATATTAGACGGGCCAGCAGCTCCTGCTTGAAAACCGTCACCCATGTTATTCATTGCTTTAGGGAAGAGGAATAGGTGTGACTGAGAATTTGGTAAGGTGTTGTATTTATAGGGTTAGAAGGGTGAAGCAGTGGGGGGGAACTTTGAAATTCAGAGTTTCAAATTCAAAATTTCAAATTGAAAATTTCAAATTCAAACGTATGGGTGGGAAAAATTAATGTTTGTACTGTGTGGAGCAGTGGTGGGAAAATTTGAAATTCAAAGTTTCAAATTAAATATTAATTAAAATTTTATTACTTTAATATTAATTATTTTTTTATTAATTTATTATATTTTCCGGTTTATATTATTATTTTTATTATTGTTATTATTATTATTATTATAAAAACAAGAAAAAAAAAAGAAAAAAGAAATGCCACATGGCACTTCCCCCCCCTTCCACTCCCCACAATTATTTTCCCCCCCAAAAGGGCCCCACAAGTGCCACATGGCGCTTCCCCCCAACTCTTCCCCCCCCCCACCACTCCTTATAGTCTAAAACCAGGGGCGTACCTATTCAAGTTTCGCCTCCCTTCAAGAATCTAACCATACATAGCATGTACCCCTCACAATAATCACTCAACACTCGGTTATATAAATAATTTGGAGTGATTCTCTCAAAACCAGACAATAAAAACATCGTTCACATAAGCTTGTACATTAATCAAATCTACACCTAATTGTTAAAACCTGACATAGATCAAGAGTGCTTTTTGGGTTGGCGAGGGTTAAAGGTGGGAAAAATATGGGGAAAATGGCGAAAACAAAAGAAAAGACAATCCGGTCTAATAAACAAAACTTCTAAACACATAATAAAACTTAGTCTTTTCGACTCAACAATTTATTCTATTTTTTCTTTTCTTTCTTTCTTTTTTTTCAGTTTTTTTTCTTTTTTTTTCAGTTTTTTTTTTCACATAACATACTCTTCTGTCTTATTTATACACTTCAATAAAGTCACGATGTAAACACAAGTTAAACCGGATGTAGTAAACGAATCATGGGTTAAATCAAAAGACAAGGCCAAGGCTCAAAGGGGCTACTATTGGGAATGTTTCAATTGGGTTAATAACAAAATAAACGAAAATAAAGATGATTAAAAGGGCTCAAAATATGGGTAATCCTAATGCCTCTGTCACTTCTATGTCAAATCCCAACCCGAGGTCTCAAAATGTATATAATGCACAAGTTCTAAAACGATGAATCATGTCGGTATACACACATCAAACGAAACAATGAATATATGTATGGAAATTTTAAGGCTCAAAACTCACTGAACGTATGGATTTGGGTTACCGATACAAGCCATGCATAGCTATCAACTTTCTAGTCAACTACACCATCCTAAGTACCCCAAACATTTTATATTTTCTAAAAAAAAAAATTGACTATGTTGGGCCTACTTTATCCCGCAACTTAAAGAATTTGCGTCCTAAAGCGTGTAAGCCCACACCGACCCGCTTTCAGCTTACGTTTTACAATGAATGGGAGGTGCCTTTCGTGTGCAATCAGATAACCTTGGGAATTTTTTTCAATTTTTTTTTGATGCAATTTTTTAATGCAAAATGGCTACTAGTGCATGAAATATATACAACCTAAATGCATGAAAGAACAAAAATAAGAAATTACCTCTCCCCAAGCTTGAATATAGCATTGTCCTCAATGCTCGGAGACAAGAGTAGAAGGAATCTACTAAGGCGGTGGAGAGTGTGATGGACCGACAGAGAAGGGTGAGTAGTGAGGGATAAAGGTGATGGTGTGGGAAGGGGTCTTATCCGGCCAGGTAAGTTGTTGACCCGCCCGGGTCGATTGTGTAAAAAAAAAATTCTTTCGATTTACATCAGAACACAGACCCGCCCGGGTCGTTTTTGACACCCGCCCAGGTCAATTTTCAGCATATGTTTAAAAATTTCAACCCGGCCGGGTAAACTCGTAACCCGCCCGGGTCAACTTTAGGCACTTTTAAAAGTTTTTGTTAATAAATTTCAACCCGGCCGGGTCTCTTCGTGACCCGCCCGGGTCAATTTTCGGCCTTCTTCTAAAAATTTTTTACCCGCCCGGGTCGATTGTGACACCCGCCCGGGCTAATGTTTGACAGAAATTAGGTTCTTCAACCCGGGCGGGTGAACTCGTGACACGCCCGGGTCAGTTTTTTTTTTTTTGAAAGCAAAGAAATAAATAAATATATACGAAACCACGGGTTGCCTCCCGTGAAGCGCCTTTCTTTCACGTCTTTGGCTAGACTTTATTCTCGATTCGTTCAATCCGGTGCCTGCTCAATAAATGGAAGAAATTTTTTGTTAGTAATAAATAAGTCAACTTTTGGTGCGTCATACCTTATTTTCTTCCGTGGATCCATGAACGTGACGACCTCCATTAATGTCTCCCCAAGCTTGAACTTCTCAGTACGTTCTTCTGATGTATATTCATCAATGCATATGTTTAGCATTGAATCTTTGCACTTTGAAGGTACTTGCTTCTTTACAACCTGGGTTGCCTCAATGTTCTCTTTGAGTCAGCATTGAATCTTTCCCTCTTTATGCTTTGAAACCTTGATAGGAGTGGAGGAGTGATTTTTCTCTCAGTTTCGGGAGGTTTTGGAGCATTCTTCTTTTCATCAACAATTTCTTCTTTTTCATCCATTTGTATACTCGGGCCATCATCACTATTCCCGTTTTTTAAAGTAATGGCACAAACATTGTGATAATGGTTCATCTCGGTTTGCAAGAATAAGTTACGTTGAGACTCTATTTTGCTTACTGAACTTGCAAGTTCAGCTATTCGTTGCTCCAAGTTCTGAATGCTAACTTTGGTCTCTCGTTGGAATGCTCTCATTCGAGTCAGCAGGAAGGGTCGAACCTGGAACATTTCCACATTCGAACCCACGTTTATTGAAAAGGGTCGAACATAGAAGCTGATCAAAAAATTTTCTAAGTGTTTCGCATTCCGGACTTCGTAGACGATATGTGGAACTTTCCAACAACACCGAGGCCTAACACTACACAACAACAGCACGTTACTATGGATCCTTGGACTGTAGCTGCACAGAAGACGAACAGTCAACCATCTCAGCCGATCAATTACCTCGCAATGACTAGTTCGATGCCACAGGCTGTTGCTCAACCTCCACAACAACCCATGAATGATTATTGGGGAGTTGCAGCAGCAGCGGTACACTCTCAAACTACCAATGCTATTTCTACTTTAATTAATGATTTGGCTTCAGGTAGCGGGAGTTGTCCACCAAAGCCGATGGAGATGCTGGATTACAATCAATGGCACAAAAAGTTCAAGATTCATTTGGAGGGAAAGGGAATGGAAGGCACCGACGCATGGCAAACGATTGCTAAGGGTAATGTTGCACCGGTTTTGGAGAATACAGGTGAACCAATTCCGTTGGAGTGTTTAGCTGAGGATGAAAAGAAAAATTTGCAGTGGAGAAGAAGGCGTTCTCCCATATATCTCAAGCTATAAAAACAGATTTTCTACATCAGTTTGGATCTTGCACAACTTCCAAGAAGCTTTGGGATATGTTGAAGAATCGTCATGATGGAAATGAGAAAACCAGAAAGTTGAGAATGGAGAAATTGAGAAAAGAAATTTTGAGAACTTCAGCTATGTGGGAAATGAAACTTTGAAGGAATTGATTCCTCGATATTGCCATCTTTTGACTGAACTGTCAAATTATGACATTAAGATTCCCATGTCTGAGTTGGTGGATAAATTTGCCGATTCTCTACCACCGTATTGCAATCAACACATTGAAATTCTGAAAGAGAAAGATGCTTATCAATATTTTGTTGATGCACGTTTTCCGACTAGTGCTATTGGATTACACATTCTATTATGTTTTGATGAATTCGTAGGGTCGAAGGTGGATATTAAAGGGTCGAAGGTGGCTGATAATGGTCGAAGGTGAATGATACTTGTCGAATATGGAAGCCTGAATTGCAGTGTGCTGATTCGCCCATTTGGAGGGGCGAACCTGCACATTCGACCCTTACGGGGGGGGGGGGGGGGGCAAATGTGCAAGCCTATATAAACTGAAATTTTAATTTTAATGTTAACTTTTGTCATTTGTGTTCCCCATTCGACCTATATTTCTCTCTAGTGTTCTAAGCTTTTCTGAAAAGTGTTTATTTCATTGTAAACAACGTTTTGTAAGATTAATTGAAATTGTTTATTAATGAAATGGATCTTAAAAGGTGACTTGTGTGTTTTGTCCATATTATTATCGTTTCGTAAATGATTTAGGGATTCCGCAACTAAATTGGTAGACTGGTTTGATCAAACTACTTGTTTTTTTGACAAAAAGATCATCCACAAAGTGGTATCAGAGCCTATATGATCAAACAACTACGAATTGATAGTTTTTGAGCTTATTTGGATCCAAAATTGATCAAAATTTTTCTGTTTTGAATGAACAATGGTTTTTGATGAAAATTGATTGATTCAGACTAGTTTTCATGGATAAAATCAAGAATTCTCTTTATTAAACTTGTTCCAAATCAATTCCGAACCAAAACCTGCAAAACATTATCAAAATCCATCAACTTTTGAAAAATTGGGATCAAAATAAATGATTTTCAAAGAATAACCGTTTTTCAAATGAACAGGGTCGAACCTAGGAGAGAAAGGTCGAACGTGTGTGTTTTAGGTCGAATCTGAGATTTTTAGGTCGAACGTGGTTATTTTGTAGGTCGAACCTAGAAGTTGTGATTGTTGTGCTGTACATTCGACCATATTTGGTACATTCTACCATACGGGAGGTTGAAAGTGGGAATTTAGTGGTCGAAAGTGAGTTTGTTTGTTATATTCTACATTCGAGTCAGCAAGAAGGGTTGAACCTCGAACTTTTCCACATTCGAACCCACGTTTATTGAAAAGGTTCGAACATAGAAGCTGATCAAAAAATTTTCTAAGTGTTACGCATTCCGGACTTCGTAGACGATATGTGGAACTTTTCAACAACACCGAGGCCTAATACTACACAACAACAACACATTACTATGGATCCTTGGACTGTAGCTGCACAGAAGACGAACAGTCAACCATCTCAGCCAATCAATTACCTCGCAATGACTAGTTCGATGCCACAGACTGTTGCTCAACCTCCACAACAACCCATGAATGATTATTGGGGAGTTGCAGCAGCCGCGGTACACTCTCAAACTACCAATGCTATTTCTACTTTAATTAATGTTTGTCTTCAGGTAGCGGGAGTTGTCCACCAAAGCCGATGGAGATGCAGGATTACAATCAATGGCACAAAAAGTTCAAGATTCATTTGGAGGGAAATGGAATGGAAGGCACCGAGGCATGGCAAACGATTGCTAAGGGTGATGTTGCACCGGTTTTGGAGAATACAGGTGAACCAATTCCGTTGGAGTGTTTAGCTGAGGATGAAAAGAAAAATTTGCAGTGGAGAAGAAGGCGTTCTGCTATCTATCTCAAGCTATTAAAACAGATCTTCTACATCAGTTTGGATCTTTCACACAAAAAGTTCAAAATTCATTTGGAGGGAAATGGAATGGAAGGCACCGAGGCATGGCAAACGATTGCTAAGGGTAATATTGCACCGGTTTTGGAGAATACAGGTGAACCAATTCCGTTGGAGTGTTTAGCTGAGGATGAAAAGAAAAATTTGCAGTGGAGAAGAAGGCGTTCTCCCATCTATCTCAAGCTATTAAAACAGATATTCTACATCAGTTTGGATCTTGCACAACTTCCAAGCAGCTTTGGGATATGTTGAAGAATCGTCATGATGGAAATGAGAAAACCAGAAAGTTGAGAATGGAGGAATTGATAAAAGAATTTGAGAACTTCAGCTATGTGGGAAATGAAACTTTGAAGGAATTGATTCCTCGATATTGCCATCTTTTGACTGAACTATCAAATTATGACATTAAGATTCCCATGTCAGAGTTGGAGGATAAATTTGCCGATTCTCTACCACCGTATTGCAATCAACACATTGAAATTCTGAAAGGGAAAGATGCTTATCAATATTTTGTTGATGCACGTTTTCCGACTAGTGCTATTGGATTACACATTCTATTATGTTTTGATGAATTCGTAGGGTCGAAGGTTGATATTAAAGGGTAGAAGGTGGCTGATAATGCTCGAAGGTGAATGATACTGGTCGAATATGGAAGCCTGAATTGCAGTGTGCTGATTCGCCCATTTGGAGGGGCGAACCTGCACATTCGACCCTTACGGGGGGCAAATGTGCAAGCCTATATAAACTGAAATTTTGATTTTAATGTTAACTTTTGTAATTTGTGTTCCCCATTCGACCTATATTTCTCTCTAGTGTTCTAAGCTTTTCTGAAAAGTGTTTATTTCATTGTAAACAACGTTTTGTAAGATTAATTGATATTGTTTATTAATGAAATGGATCTTAAAAGGTGACTTGTGTGTTTTGTCCATATTATTATCGTTTCGTAACTGATTTAGGGATTCTGCAACTAAATTGGTAGACTGGTTTGATCAAACTACTTGTTTTTTTGACAAAAAGATCATCCACAAAGTGGTATTAGAGCCTATATGATCAAACAACTACGAATTGATAGTTTTTGAGCTGATTTGGATCCAAAATTGATCAAAATTTTTCTGTTTTGAATGAACAATGGTTTTTGATGAAAATTGATTGATTCGGACTAGTTTTCACGGATAAAATCAAGAATTCTCTTTATTAAACTTGTTCCAAATCAATTCCGAAGCAAAACCTGCAAAACATTATCAAAATCCATCAACTTTTGAAAAATTGGGATCAAAATAACTGATTTTTAAAGAATAACCGTTTTTCAAATGAACAGGGTCGAACCTAGGAGAGAAAGGTCGAACGTGTGTGTTTTAGGTCGAATCTAAGATTTTTAGGTCGAACGTGGTTATTTTGTAGGTCGAACTTAGAAGTTGTCATTGTTGTGCTGTACCATCGACCATATTTGGTACATTCGACCCTACAGGAGGTTGAATGTGGGAATTTAGTGGTCGAAAGTGAGTTTGTTTGTTATATTCTATATTCGAGTCAGCAGGAAGGGTCGAACCTGGAACTTTTCCACATTCGAACCCACGTTTATTGAAAAGGGTCGAACATAGAAGCTGATCAAAAAATTTTCTAGGTGTTTCGCAATCCGGACTTCATAGACGATATGTGGAACTTTCCAACAACACCGAGGCCTAATACTACACAACAACAGCACGTTACTATGGATCCTTGGGTTGTAGCTGCACAGAAGACGAACAGTCAACCATCTCAGCCGATCAATTACCTCGCAATGACTAGTTCGATGCCACAGACTGTTGCTCAACCTCCACAACAACCCATGAATGATTATTGGGGAGTTGCAGCAGCAGCGGTTCACTCTCAAACTACCAAGGCTATTTCTACTTTAATTAATGATTTGTCTTCAGCTAGCGGGAGTTGTCCACCAAAGCCGATGGAGATGCTAGATTACAATGAATGGCACAAAAAGTTCAAAATTCATTTGGAGGGAAATGGAATGGAAGGCACCGAGGCATGGCAAACGATTGCTAAGGGTAATGTTGCACCGGTTTTAGAGAATACAGGTGAACCAATTCCGTTGGAGTGTTTAGCTGAGGATGAAAAGAAAAATTTGCAGTGGAGAAGAAGGCGTTCTCCCATCTATCTCAAGCTATTAAAACAGATATTCTATATTACTTTGGATCTTGCACAACTTCCATGCAGCTTTGGGATATGTTGAAGAATCGTCATGATGGAAATGAGAAAACCAGAAAGTTGAGAATGGAGGAATTGAGAAAAGAATTTGAGAACTTCAGCTATGTGGGAAATGAAACTTTGAAGGAATTGATTCCTCGATATTGCCATCTTTTGACTGAACTGCAAATTATGACATTAAGATTCCCATGTCAGAGTTGGAGGATAAATTTGCCGATTCTCTACCACCGTATTGCAATCAACACATTGAAATTCTGAAAGAGAAAGATGCTTATCAATATTTTGTTGATGCACGTTTTCCGACTAGTGCTATTGGATTACACATTCTATTATGTTTTGATGAATTCGTAGGGTCGAAGGTGGATATTAAAGGGTCGAAGGTGTCTGATAATGCTCGAAGGTGAATGATACTGGTCGAATATGGAAGCCTGAATTGCAGTGTGCTGATTCGCCCATTTGGAGGGGCGAACCTGCACATTCGACCCTTACGGGGGGCAAATGTGCAAGCCTATATAAACTGAAATTTTGATTTTAATGTTAACTTTTGTCATTTGTGTTCCCCATTCGACCTATATTTCTCTCTAGTGTTCTAAGCTTTTCTGAAAAGTGTTTATTTCATTGTAAACAACGTTTGGTAAGATTAATTGATATTGTTTATTAATGAAATGGATCTTAAAAGGTGACTTGTGTGTTTTGTCCATATTATTATCGTTTCGTAACTGATTTAGGGATTTCGCAACTAAATTTGTAGACTGGTTTGATCAAACTACTTGTTTTTTTGACAAAAAAATCATCCACAAAGTGGTATCAGAGCCTATATGATCAAACAACTACGAATTGATAGTTTTTGAGCTGATTTGGATCCAAAATTGATCAAAATTTTTCTGTTTTGAATGAACAATGGTTTTTGATGAAAATTGATTGATTCGGACTAGTTTTCATGGATAAAATCAAGAATTCTCTTTATTAAACTTGTTCCAAATCAATTCCGAACCAAAACCTGCAAAACATTATCAAAATCCCTCAACTTTTGAAAAATTGGGATCAAAATAAATGATTTTCAAAGAATAACCGTTTTTCAAATGAACAGGGTCGAACCTAGGAGAGAAAGGTCGAACGTGTGTGTTTTAGGTCGAATCTGAGATTTTTAGGTCGAACGTGGTTATTTTGTAGGTCGAACCTAGAAGTTGTGATTGTTGTGCTGTACATTCGACCATATTTGGTACATTCTACCATACGGGAGGTTGAAAGTGGGAATTTAGTGGTCGAAAGTGAGTTTGTTTGTTTTCTACATTCGAGTCAGCAAGAAGGGTTGAACCTCGAACTTTTCCACATTCGAACCCACGTTTATTGAAAAGGTTCGAACATAGAAGCTGATCAAAAAATTTTCTAAGTGTTACGCATTCCGGACTTCGTAGACGATATGTGGAACTTTTCAACAACACCGAGGCCTAATACTACACAACAACAGCACATTACTATGGATCCTTGGACTGTAGCTGCACAGAAGACGAACAGTCAACCATCTCAGCCAATCAATTACCTCGCAATGACTAGTTCGATGCCACAGACTGTTGCTCAACCTCCACAATAACCCATGAATGATTATTGGGGAGTTGCAGCAGCCGCGGTACACTCTCAAACTACCAATGCTATTTCAACTTTAATTAATGATTTGTCTTCAGGTAGCGGGAGTTGTCCACCAAAGCCGATGGAGATGCAGGATTACAATCAATGGCACAAAAAGTTCAAGATTCATTTGGAGGGAAATGGAATGGAAGGCACCGAGGCATGGCAAACGATTGCTAAGGGTAATGTTGCACCGGTTTTGGAGAATACAGGTGAACCAATTCCGTTGGAGTGTTTAGCTGAGGATGAAAAGAAAAATTTGCAGTGGAGAAGAAGGCGTTCTCCCATCTATCTCAAGCTATTAAAACAGATCTTCTACATCAGTTTGGATCTTTCACACAAAAAGTTCAAAATTCATTTGGAGGGAAATGGAATGGAAGGCACCGAGGCATGGCAAACGATTGCTAAGGGTAATGTTGCACCGGTTTTGGAGAATACAGGTGAACCAATTCCGTTGGAGTGTTTAGCTGAGGATGAAAAGAAAAATTTGCAGTGGAGAAGAAGGCGTTCTCCCATCTATCTCAAGCTATTAAAACAGATATTCTACATCAGTTTGGATCTTGCACAACATCCAAGCAGCTTTGGGATATGTTGAAGAATCGTCATGATGGAAATGAGAAAACCAGAAAGTTGAGAATGGAGGAATTGAGAAAAGAATTTGAGAACATCAGCTATGTGGGAAATGAAACTTTGAAGGAATTGATTCCTCGATATTGCCATCTTTTGACTGAACTGTCAAATTATGACATTAAGATTCCCATGTCAGAGTTGGAGGATAAATTTGCCGATTCTCTACCACCGTATTGCAATCAACACATTGAAATTCTGAAAGAGAAAGATACTTTTGTTGATGCACGTTTTCCGACTAGTGCTATTGGATTACACATTCTATTATGTTTTGATGAATTCGTAGGGTCGAAGGTGGATATTAAAGGGTAGAAGGTGGCTGATAATGCTCGAAGGTGAATGATACTGGTCGAATATGGAAGCCTGAATTGCAGTGTGCTGATTCGCCCATTTGGAGGGGCGAACCTGCACATTCGACCCTTACGGGGGGCAAATGTGCAAGCCTATATAAACTGAAATTTTGATTTTAATGTTAACTTTTGTCATTTGTGTTCCCCATTCGACCTATATTTCTCTCTAGTGTTCTAAGCTTTTCTGAAAAGTGTTTATTTCATTGTAAACAACGTTTTGTAAGATTAATTGATATTTTTTATTAATGAAATGGATCTTAAAAGGTGACTTGTGTGTTTTGTCCATATTATTATCGTTTCGTAACTGATTTAGGGATTCCGCAACTAAATTGGTAGACTGGTTTGATCAAACTACTTGTTTTTTTGACAAAATGATCATCCACAAAGTGGTATCAGAGCCTATATGATCAAACAACTACGAATTGATAGTTTTTGAGCTTATTTGGATCCAAAATTGATCAAAATTTTTCTGTTTTGAATGAACAATGGTTTTTGATGAAAATTGATTGATTCAGACTAGTTTTCATGGATAAAATCAAGAATTCTCTTTATTAAACTTGTTCTAAATCAATTCCGAACCAAAACCTGCAAAACATTATCAAAATCCATCAACTTTTGAAAAATTGGGATCAAAATAAATGATTTTCAAAGAATAACCGTTTTTCAAATGAACAGGGTCGAACCTAGGAGAGAAAGGTCGAACGTGTGTGTTTTAGGTCGAATCTGAGATTTTTAGGTCGAACGTGGTTATTTTGTAGGTCGAACCTAGAAGTTGTGATTGTTGTGCTGTACATTCGACCATATTTGGTACATTCTACCATACGGGAGGTTGAAAGTGGGAATTTAGTGGTAGAAAGTGAGTTTGTTTGTTATATTCTACATTCGAGTCAGCAAGAAGGGTTGAACCTCGAACTTTTCCACATTCGAACCCACGTTTATTGAAAAGGTTCGAACATAGAAGCTGATCAAAAAATTTTCTAAGTGTTACGCATTCCGGACTTCGTAGACGATATGTGGAACTTTTCAACAACACCGAGGCCTAATACTACACAACAACAGCACATTACTATGGATCCTTGGACTGTAGCTGCACAGAAGACGAACAGTCAACCATCTCAGCCAATCAATTACCTCGCAATGACTAGTTCGATGCCACAGACTGTTGCTCAACCTCCACAACAACCCATGAATGATTATTGGGGAGTTGCAGCAGCCGCGGTACACTCTCAAACTACCAATGCTATTTCTACTTTAATTAATGTTTGTCTTCAGGTAGCGGGAGTTGTCCACCAAAGCCGATGGAGATGCAGGATTACAATCAATGGCACAAAAAGTTCAAGATTCATTTGGAGGGAAATGGAATGGAAGGCACCGAGGCATGGCAAACGATTGCTAAGGGTGATGTTGCACCGGTTTTGGAGAATACAGGTGAACCAATTCCGTTGGAGTGTTTAGCTGAGGATGAAAAGAAAATTTTGCAGTGGAGAAGAAGGCGTTCTCCTATCTATCTCAAGCTATTAAAACAGATCTTCTACATCAGTTTGGATCTTTCACACAAAAAGTTCAAAATTCATTTGGAGGGAAATGGAATGGAAGGCACCGAGGCATGGCAAACGATTGCTAAGGGTAATATTGCACCGGTTTTGGAGAATACAGGTGAACCAATTCCGTTGGAGTGTTTAGCTGAGGATGAAAAGAAAAATTTGCAGTGGAGAAGAAGGCGTTCTCCCATCTATCTCAAGCTATTAAAACAGATATTCTACATCAGTTTGGATCTTGCACAACTTCCAAGCAGCTTTGGGATATGTTGAAGAATCGTCATGAGGGAAATGAGAAAACCAGAAAGTTGAGAATGGAGGAATTGATAAAAGAATTTGAGAACTTCAGCTATGTGGGAAATGAAACTTTGAAGGAATTGATTCCTCGATATTGCCATCTTTTGACTGAACTATCAAATTATGACATTAAGATTCCCATGTCAGAGTTGGAGGATAAATTTGCCGATTCTCTACCACCGTATTGCAATCAACACATGGAAATTCTGAAAGAGAAAGATGCTTATCAATATTTTGTTGATGCACGTTTTCCGACTAGTGCTATTGGATTACACATTCTATTATGTTTTGATGAATTCGTAGGGTCGAAGGTGGATATTAAAGGGTAGAAGGTGGCTGATAATGCTCGAAGGTGAATGATACTGGTCGAATATGGAAGCCTGAATTGCAGTGTGCTGATTCGCCCATTTGGAGGGGCGAACCTGCACATTCGACCCTTAGGGGGGGCAAATGTGCAAGCCTATATAAACTGAAATTTTGATTTTAATGTTAACTTTTGTCATTTGTGTTCCCCATTCGACCTATATTTCTCTCTAGTGTTCTAAGCTTTTCTGAAAAGTGTTTATTTCATTGTAAACAACGTTTTGTAAGATTAATTGATATTGTTTATTAATGAAATGGATCTTAAAAGGTGACTTGTGTGTTTTGTCCATATTATTATCGTTTCGTAACTGATTTAGGGATTCCGCAACTAAATTGGTAGACTGGTTTGATCAAACTACTTGTTTTTTTGACAAAAAGATCATCCACAAAGTGGTATCAGAGCCTATATGATCAAACAACTACGAATTGATAGTTTTTGAGCTTATTTGGATCCAAAATTGATCAAAATTTTTCTGTTTTGAATGAACAATGGTTTTTGATGAAAATTGATTGATTCAGACTAGTTTTCATGGATAAAATCAAGAATTCTCTTTATTAAACTTGTTCTAAATCAATTCCGAACCAAAACCTGCAAAACATTATCAAAATCCATCAACTTTTGAAAAATTGGGATCAAAATAAATGATTTTCAAAGAATAACCGTTTTTCAAATGAACAGGGTCGAACCTAGGAGAGAAAGGTCGAACGTGTGTGTTTTAGGTCGAATCTGAGATTTTTAGGTCGAACGTGGTTATTTTGTAGGTCGAACCTAGAAGTTGTGATTGTTGTGCTGTACATTCGACCATATTTGGTACATTCTACCATACGGGAGGTTGAAAGTGGGAATTTAGTGGTCGAAAGTGAGTTTGTTTGTTATATTCTACATTCGAGTCAGCAAGAAGGGTTGAACCTCGAACTTTTCCACATTCGAACCCACGTTTATTGAAAAGGTTCGAACATAGAAGCTGATCAAAAAATTTTCTAAGTGTTACGCATTCCGGACTTCGTAGACGATATGTGGAACTTTTCAACAACACCGAGGCCTAATACTACACAACAACAGCACATTACTATGGATCCTTGGACTGTAGCTGCACAGAAGACGAACAGTCAACCATCTCAGCCAATCAATTACCTCGCAATGACTAGTTCGATGCCACAGACTGTTGCTCAACCTCCACAACAACCCATGAATGATTATTGGGGAGTTGCAGCAGCCGCGGTACACTCTCAAACTACCAATGCTATTTCTACTTTAATTAATGTTTGTCTTCAGGTAGCGGGAGTTGTCCACCAAAGCCGATGGAGATGCAGGATTACAATCAATGGCACAAAAAGTTCAAGATTCATTTGGAGGGAAATGGAATGGAAGGCACCGAGGCATGGCAAACGATTGCTAAGGGTGATGTTGCACCGGTTTTGGAGAATACAGGTGAACCAATTCCGTTGGAGTGTTTAGCTGAGGATGAAAAGAAAATTTTGCAGTGGAGAAGAAGGCGTTCTCCTATCTATCTCAAGCTATTAAAACAGATCTTCTACATCAGTTTGGATCTTTCACACAAAAAGTTCAAAATTCATTTGGAGGGAAATGGAATGGAAGGCACCGAGGCATGGCAAACGATTGCTAAGGGTAATATTGCACCGGTTTTGGAGAATACAGGTGAACCAATTCCGTTGGAGTGTTTAGCTGAGGATGAAAAGAAAAATTTGCAGTGGAGAAGAAGGCGTTCTCCCATCTATCTCAAGCTATTAAAACAGATATTCTACATCAGTTTGGATCTTGCACAACTTCCAAGCAGCTTTGGGATATGTTGAAGAATCGTCATGATGGAAATGAGAAAACCAGAAAGTTGAGAATGGAGGAATTGATAAAAGAATTTGAGAACTTCAGCTATGTGGGAAATGAAACTTTGAAGGAATTGATTCCTCGATATTGCCATCTTTTGACTGAACTATCAAATTATGACATTAAGATTCCCATGTCAGAGTTGGAGGATAAATTTGCCGATTCTCTACCACCGTATTGCAATCAACACATTGAAATTCTGAAAGAGAAAGATGCTTATCAATATTTTGTTGATGCACGTTTTCCGACTAGTGCTATTGGATTACACATTCTATTATGTTTTGATGAATTCGTAGGGTCGAAGGTGGATATTAAAGGGTAGAAGGTGGCTGATAATGCTCGAAGGTGAATGATACAGGTCGAATATGGAAGCCTGAATTGCAGTGTGCTGATTCGCCCATTTGGAGGGGCGAACCTGCACATTCGACCCTTACGGGGGGCAAATGTGCAAGCCTATATAAACTGAAATTTTGATTTTAATGTTAACTTTTGTCATTTGTGTTCCCCATTCGACCTATATTTCTCTCTAGTGTTCTAAGCTTTTCTGAAAAGTGTTTATTTCATTGTAAACAACGTTTTGTAAGATTAATTGATATTGTTTATTAATGAAATGGATCTTAAAAGGTGACTTGTGTGTTTTGTCCATATTATTATTGTTTCGTAACTGATTTAGGGATTCCGCAACTAAATTGGTAGACTGGTTTGATCAAACTACTTGTTTTTTTGACAAAAAGATCATCCACAAAGTGGTATCAGAGCCTATATGATCAAACAACTACGAATTGATAGTTTTTGAGCTTATTTGGATCCAAAATTGATCAAAATTTTTCTGTTTTGAATGAACAATGGTTTTTGATGAAAATTGATTGATTCAGACTAGTTTTCATGGATAAAATCAAGAATTCTCTTTATTAAACTTGTTCTAAATCAATTCCGAACCAAAACCTGCAAAACATTATCAAAATCCATCAACTTTTGAAAAATTGGGATCAAAATAAATGATTTTCAAAGAATAACCGTTTTTCAAATGAACAGGGTCGAACCTAGGAGAGAAAGGTCGAACGTGTGTGTTTTAGGTCGAATCTGAGATTTTTAGGTCGAACGTGGTTATTTTGTAGGTCGAACCTAGAAGTTGTGATTGTTGTGCTGTACATTCGACCATATTTGGTACATTCTACCATACGGGAGGTTGAAAGTGGGAATTTAGTGGTCGAAAGTGAGTTTGTTTGTTATATTCTACATTCGAGTCAGCAAGAAGGGTTGAACCTCGAACTTTTCCACATTCGAACCCACGTTTATTGAAAAGGTTCGAACATAGAAGCTGATCAAAAAATTTTCTAAGTGTTACGCATTCCGGACTTCGTAGACGATATGTGGAACTTTTCAACAACACCGAGGCCTAATACTACACAACAACAGCACATTACTATGGATCCTTGGACTGTAGCTGCACAGAAGACGAACAGTCAACCATCTCAGCCAATCAATTACCTCGCAATGACTAGTTCGATGCCACAGACTGTTGCTCAACCTCCACAACAACCCATGAATGATTATTGGGGAGTTGCAGCAGCCGCGGTACACTCTCAAACTACCAATGCTATTTCTACTTTAATTAATGATTTGTCTTCAGGTAGCGGGAGTTGTCCACCAAAGCCGATGGAGATGCAGGATTACAATCAATGGCACAAAAAGTTCAAGATTCATTTGGAGGGAAATGGAATGGAAGGCACCGAGGCATGGCAAACGATTGCTAAGGGTAATGTTGCACCGGTTTTGGAGAATACAGGTGAACCAATTCCGTTGGAGTGTTTAGCTGAGGATGAAAAGAAAAATTTGCAGTGGAGAAGAAGGCGTTCTCCCATATATCTCAAGCTATTAAAACAGATATTCTATATTAGTTTGGATCTTGCACAACTTCCAAGCAGCTTTGGGATATGTTGAAGAATCGTCATGATGGAAATGAGAAAACCAGAAAGTTGAGAATGGAGGAATTGAGAAAAGAATTTGAGAACTTCAGCTATGTGGGAAATGAAACTTTGAAGGAATTGATTCCTCGATATTGCCATCTTTTGACTGAACTGCAAATTATGACATTAAGATTCCCATGTCAGAGTTGGAGGATAAATTTGCCGATTCTCTACCACCGTATTGCAATCAACACATTGAAATTCTGAAAGAGAATGATGCTTATCAATATTTTGTTGATGCACGTTTTCCGACTAGTGCTATTGGATTACACATTCTATTATGTTTTGATGAATTCGTAGGGTCGAAGGTGGATATTAAAGGGTAGAAGGTGGCTGATAATGCTCGAAGGTGAATGATACTGGTCGAATATGGAAGCCTGAATTGCAGTGTGCTGATTCGCCCATTTGGAGGGGCGAACCTGCACATTCGACCCTTACGGGGGGCAAATGTGCAAGCCTATATAAACTGAAATTTTGATTTTAATGTTAACTTTTGTAATTTGTGTTCCCCATTCGACCTATATTTCTCTCTAGTGTTCTAAGCTTTTCTGAAAAGTGTTTATTTCATTGTAAACAACGTTTTGTAAGATTAATTGATATTGTTTATTAATGAAATGGATCTTAAAAGGTGACTTGTGTGTTTTGTCCATATTATTATCGTTTCGTAACTGATTTAGGGATTCTGCAACTAAATTGGTAGACTGGTTTGATCAAACTACTTGTTTTTTTGACAAAAAGATCATCCACAAAGTGGTATCAGAGCCTATATGATCAAACAACTACGAATTGATAGTTTTTGAGCTGATTTGGATCCAAAATTGATCAAAAATTTTCTGTTTTGAATGAACAATGGTTTTTGATGAAAATTGATTGATTCGGACTAGTTTTCACGGATAAAATCAAGAATTCTCTTTATTAAACTTGTTCCAAATCAATTCCGAAGCAAAACCTGCAAAACATTATCAAAATCCATCAACTTTTGAAAAATTGGGATCAAAATAACTGATTTTTAAAGAATAACCGTTTTTCAAATGAACAGGGTCGAACCTAGGAGAGAAAGGTCGAACGTGTGTGTTTTAGGTCGAATCTAAGATTTTTAGGTCGAACGTGGTTATTTTGTAGGTCGAACTTAGAAGTTGTCATTGTTGTGCTGTACCATCGACCATATTTGGTACATTCGACCCTACAGGAGGTTGAAAGTGGGAATTTAGTGGTCGAAAGTGAGTTTGTTTTTTATATTCTACATTCGAGTCAGTCGGAAGGGTCGAACCTGGAACTTTTCCACATTCGAACCCACGTTTATTGAAAGGGTTCGAACATAGAAGCTGATCAAAAAATTTTCTAGGTGTTTCGCAATCCGGACTTCATAGACGATATGTGGAACTTTCCAACAACACCGAGGCCTAATACTACACAACAACAGCACGTTACTATGGATCCTTGGATTGTAGCTGCACAGAAGACGAACAGTCAACCATCTCAGCCGATCAATTACCTCGCAATGACTAGTTCGATGCCACAGACTGTTGCTCAACCTCCACAACAACCCATGAATGATTATTGGGGAGTTGCAGCAGCAGCGGTACACTCTCAAACTACCAATGCTATTTCTACTTTAATTAATGATTTGTCTTCAGCTAGCGGGAGTTGTCCACCAAAACCGATGGAGATGCTAGATTACAATGAATGGCACAAAAAGTTCAAAATTCATTTGGAGGGAAATGGAATGGAAGGCACCGAGGCATGGCAAACGATTGCTAAGGGTAATGTTGCACCGGTTTTGGAGAATACAGGTGAACCAATTCCGTTGGAGTGTTTAGCTGAGGATGAAAAGAAAAATTTGCAGTGGAGAAGAAGGCGTTCTCCCATCTATCTCAAGCTATTAAAACAGATATTCTATATTAGTTCGGATCTTGCACAACTTCCAAGCAGCTTTGGGATATGTTGAAGAATCGTCATGATGGAAATGAGAAAACCAGAAAGTTGAGAATGGAGGAATTGAGAAAAGAATTTGAGAACTTCAGCTATGTGGGAAATGAAACTTTGAAGGAATTGATTCCTCGATATTGCCATCTTTTGACTGAACTGCAAATTATGACATTAAGATTCCCATGTCAGAGTTGGAGGATAAATTTGCCGATTCTCTACCACCGTATTGCAATCAACACATTGAAATTCTGAAAGAGAAAGATGCTTATCAATATTTTGTTGATGCACGTTTTCCGACTAGTGCTATTGGATTACACATTCTATTATGTTTTGATGAATTCGTAGGGTCGAAGGTGGATATTAAAGGGTCGAAGGTGGCTGATAATGCTCGAAGGTGAATGATACTGGTCGAATATGGAAGCCTGAATTGCAGTGTGCTGACTCGCCCATTTGGAGGGGCGAACCTGCACATTCGACCCTTACGGGGGGCAAATGTGCAAGCCTATATAAACTGAAATTTTGATTTTAATGTTAACTTTTGTCATTTGTGTTCCCCATTTGACCTATATTTCTCTCTAGTGTTCTAAGCTTTTCTGAAAAGTGTTTATTTCATTGTAAACAACGTTTGGTAAGATTAATTGATATTGTTTATTAATGAAATGGATCTTAAAAGGTGACTTGTGTGTTTTGTCCATATTATTATCGTTTCGTAACTGATTTAGGGATTTCGCAACTAAATTTGTAGACTGGTTTGATCAAACTACTTGTTTTTTTGACAAAAAAATCATCCACAAAGTGGTATCAGAGCCTATATGATCAAACAACTACGAATTGATAGTTTTTGAGCTGATTTGGATCCAAAATTGATCAAAATTTTTCTGTTTTGAATGAACAATGGTTTTTGATGAAAATTGATTGATTCGGACTAGTTTTCATGGATAAAATCAAGAATTCTCTTTATTAAACTTGTTCCAAATCAATTCCGAACCAAAACCTGCAAAACATTATCAAAATCCCTCAACTTTTGAAAAATTGGGATCAAAATAAATGATTTTCAAAGAATAACCGTTTTTCAAATGAACAGGGTCGAACCTAGGAGAGAAAGGTCGAACGTGTGTGTTTTAGGTCGAATCTGAGATTTTTAGGTCGAACGTGGTTATTTTGTAGGTCGAACCTAGAAGTTGTGATTGTTGTGCTGTACATTCGACCATATTTGGTACATTCTACCATACGGGAGGTTGAAAGTGGGAATTTAGTGGTCGAAAGTGAGTTTGTTTGTTTTCTACATTCGAGTCAGCAAGAAGGGTTGAACCTCGAACTTTTCCACATTCGAACCCACGTTTATTGAAAAGGTTCGAACATAGAAGCTGATCAAAAAATTTTCTAAGTGTTACGCATTCCGGACTTCGTAGACGATATGTGGAACTTTTCAACAACACCGAGGCCTAATACTACACAACAACAGCACATTACTATGGATCCTTGGACTGTAGCTGCACAGAAGACGAACAGTCAACCATCTCAGCCAATCAATTACCTCGCAATGACTAGTTCGATGCCACAGACTGTTGCTCAACCTCCACAATAACCCATGAATGATTATTGGGGAGTTGCAGCAGCCGCGGTACACTCTCAAACTACCAATGCTATTTCTACTTTAATTAATGATTTGTCTTCAGGTAGCGGGAGTTGTCCACCAAAGCCGATGGAGATGCAGGATTACAATCAATGGCACAAAAAGTTCAAGATTCATTTGGAGGGAAATGGAATGGAAGGCACCGAGGCATGGCAAACGATTGCTAAGGGTAATGTTGCACCGGTTTTGGAGAATACAGGTGAACCAATTCCGTTGGAGTGTTTAGCTGAGGATGAAAAGAAAAATTTGCAGTGGAGAAGAAGGCGTTCTCCCATCTATCTCAAGCTATTAAAACAGATCTTCTACATCAGTTTGGATCTTTCACACAAAAAGTTCAAAATTCATTTGGAGGGAAATGGAATGGAAGGCACCGAGGCATGGCAAACGATTGCTAAGGGTAATGTTGCACCGGTTTTGGAGAATACAGGTGAACCAATTCCGTTGGAGTGTTTAGCTGAGGATGAAAAGAAAAATTTGCAGTGGAGAAGAAGGCGTTCTCCCATCTATCTCAAGCTATTAAAACAGATATTCTACATCAGTTTGGATCTTGCACAACTTCCAAGCAGCTTTGGGATATGTTGAAGAATCGTCATGATGGAAATGAGAAAACCAGAAAGTTGAGAATGGAGGAATTGAGAAAAGAATTTGAGAACTTCAGCTATGTGGGAAATGAAACTTTGAAGGAATTGATTCCTCGATATTGCCATCTTTTGACTGAACTGTCAAATTATGACATTAAGATTCCCATGTCAGAGTTGGAGGATAAATTTGCCGATTCTCTACCACCGTATTGCAATCAACACATTGAAATTCTGAAAGAGAAAGATACTTTTGTTGATGCACGTTTTCCGACTAGTGCTATTGGATTACACATTCTATTATGTTTTGATGAATTCGTAGGGTCGAAGGTGGATATTAAAGGGTAGAAGGTGGCTGATAATGCTCGAAGGTGAATGATACTGGTCGAATATGGAAGCCTGAATTGCAGTGTGCTGATTCGCCCATTTGGAGGGGCGAACCTGCACATTCGACCCTTACGGGGGGCAAATGTGCAAGCCTATATAAACTGAAATTTTGATTTTAATGTTAACTTTTGTCATTTGTGTTCCCCATTCGACCTATATTTCTCTCTAGTGTTCTAAGCTTTTCTGAAAAGTGTTTATTTCATTGTAAACAACGTTTTGTAAGATTAATTGATATTGTTTATTAATGAAATGGATCTTAAAAGGTGACTTGTGTGTTTTGTCCATATTATTATCGTTTCGTAACTGATTTAGGGATTCCGCAACTAAATTGGTAGACTGGTTTGATCAAACTACTTGTTTTTTTGACAAAAAGATCATCCACAAAGTGGTATCAGAGCCTATATGATCAAACAACTACGAATTGATAGTTTTTGAGCTTATTTGGATCCAAAATTGATCAAAATTTTTCTGTTTTGAATGAACAATGGTTTTTGATGAAAATTGATTGATTCAGACTAGTTTTCATGGATAAAATCAAGAATTCTCTTTATTAAACTTGTTCTAAATCAATTCCGAACTAAAACCTGCAAAACATTATCAAAATCCATCAACTTTTGAAAAATTGGGATCAAAATAAATGATTTTCAAAGAATAACCGTTTTTCAAATGAACAGGCGAACCTAGGGGAGAAAGGTCGAACGTGTGTGTTTTAGGTCGAATCTGAGATTTTTAGGTCGAACGTGGTTATTTTGTAGGTCGAACCTAGAAGTTGTGATTGTTGTGCTGTACATTCGACCATATTTGGTACATTCAACCCTACGGGAGGTTGAAACTGGGAATTTAGTGGTCGAAAGTGAGTTTGTTTGTTATATTCTACATTCGAGTCAGCAGGAAGGGTCGAACCTGGAACTTTTCCACATTCGAACCCACGTTTATTGAAAAGGGTCGAACATAGAAGCTGATCAAAAACATTTCTAAGTGTTTCGCATTCCGTACTTCGTAGACGATCTGTGGAACTTTCCAACAACACCGAGGCCTAATACTACACAACAACATCACGTTACTATGGATCCTTGGACTGTAGCTGCACAGAAGACGAACAGTCAACCATCTCAGCCGATCAATTACCTCGCAATGACTAGTTTGATGCCACAGACTGTTGCTCAACCTCCACAACAACCCATGAATGATTATTGGGGAGTTGCAGCAGCCGCGGTACACTCTCAAACTACCAATGCTATTTCTACTTTAATTAATGATTTGTCTTCAGGTAGCGGGAGTTGTCCACCAAAACCGATGGAGATGCTGGATTACAATCAATGGCACAAAAAGTTCAAGATTCATTTGGAGGGAAAGGGAATGGAAGGCACCGAGGCATGGCAATCGATTGCTAAGGGTAATGTTGCACCGGTTTTGGAGAATACAGGTGAACCAATTCCGTTGGAGTGTTTAGCTGAGGATGAAAAGAAAATTTTGCAGTGGAGAAGAAGGCGTTCTCCCATCTATCTCAAGCTATTAAAACTGATCTTCTACATCAGTTTGGATCTTGCACAACTTCCAAGCAGCTTTGGGATATGTTGAAAATCGTCATGGTGGAAATGAGAAAACCAGAAAGTTGAGAATGGAGGAATTGAGAAAAGAATTTGAGAACTTCAGCTATGTTGGAAATGAAACTTTGAAGGAATTGATTCCTTGATATTGCCATCTTTTGACTGAACTGTCAAATTATGACATTAAGATTCCCATGTCTGAGTTGGTGGATAAATTTGCCGATTCTCTACCACCGTATTGCAATCAACACATTGAAATTCTGAAAGAGAAAGATGCTTATCAATATTGTGTTGATGCACGTTTTGCGACTAGTGCTATTGGATTACACATTCTATTATGTTTTGATGAATTCGTAGGGTCGAAGGTGGATATTAAAGGGTCGAAGGTGGCTGATAATGGTCGAAGGTGAATGATACTGGTCGAATATGGAAGCCTGAATTGCAGTGTGCTGATTCGCCCATTTGGAGGGGCGAACCTGCACATTCGACCCTTACGGGGGGCAAATTTGCAAGCCTATATAAACTGAAATTTTGATTTTAATGTTAACTTTTGTCATTTGTGTTCCCCATTCGACCTATATTTCTCTCTAGTGTTCTAAGCTTTTCTGAAAAGTGTTTATTTCATTGTAAACAACGTTTTGTAAGATTCATTGATATTGTTTATTAATGAAATGGATCTTAAAAGGTGACTTGTGTGTTTTGTCCATATTATTATCGTTTCGTAACTGATTTAGGAATTCCGCAACTAAATTGTGTTGGGTGTCGAATCCAGCAAATAAATATATAATAAACCTACTAGTATGAGTGAAAGTAAGGTTCGTGTCCTCAAGGATACAGATTAATCAATTATACCAAAAACGTTTCAAGTGCAGATACGATTGTTTAAAAGGGGGTTTTGATTTGATAAAAATTGACGAAAACTAAATTAAAAACTAAGACGATTAAACTATTGGGGAATTCAGATATTATAAACTAATTTCAACACCAGGGCAATTTCTTGATACGATTCGGCTTACGATCATTAACGGTCACGGTTCAATGATCCTTTTAATTAATAGTTTGTATCAATACTAGACGTCACGCCGTTCGGACATCCACTCCATCTAAAGTCTAACCAAGCGCAGTTCGTTGATTAGAGCCAACCCGCTACTTCAAGCTCACGCCGTTCGGATCTTAGTGTGCGGATTGCATGATAGAAGTATCGATTATAATTAAACACTCACGCCGTTCGGAATGTTTAACTAGATCATGTGAATCTATAATAATTTTGGGTTCATAGACAAACTCAAAATATTATTTGTTCCTTGTATCAAAAATTAAAACTTGATTAGGGTTTTAAATATTGATGAACTTTGTTAGAAAAATTAATAAGTTGATCAGGTTTATTAACAATCTAATATTTTTCGGATTGAATCCGTATTAAGAACAAGAATCACACAAACAAACCACTAAAATAAATTGATCTCATAACCGTTTCACATAAGTTTATGAATCAAATCAAACAAACCCTAGTGTTGAAACTAAAAGGTTTTAGCCGGACATAACGGCTAGAATAACCAAAATAAATGCAATATGAAAACTAAAAAAATAAAATCTTACAAAACAAATTTCAAATTGTCTTTAATGCTCCATATAAAAAAATATATGCCAAAGTTTCTTCTTCTTGTTCGATGCAGAGCCCTCGTCCAAGATGTCAATGAATGATTTTTCTCAAAAGATAATATATATTCTTTTTTTTTCAAATTGTGTAGCCTTCTTTCCATTCTAGATAACCTCACGCCCCTTTTTTTCCTCCAAATTTGTTATTCTTTTTTTATTTACTTAAAATTCTTTCAATTATATTTTCAATACAGCCCCTTTCTAATTCTGTCAATTCTGCTTGCGGCCTAAACTTCTTTTAAGAACGCTAGTGAAGTCCAAGTAAATTGCAGCTCCGCCTCGTCAATGCTCGCCATTTCTCTTTCAATTCTCCACACCTACAAAATTAACCAAAAACAAGCCAAAGTAGATTCCATTCCACCAAAACATGTATTTCACGAAAATGATGCAATATGTACAATCCTAAATGCATAAAAACGCTCAAACTAGCTACTAAAAAGATGATAAAATATGCCTAAACATGCAACTAACAAATCTCCCCAAGCTTAAACCTTTCCTTGTCCTCAAGGAAGTCAAGAATAAAATTTCATCGAGGAGCGAACACGAAAACAAACAAAACACATATGCATGCTTGAAATGATTTTTTCTTTTCTTTTTGTCCTTTGGCAAAACTTCATGCAAAACACGTCCAACACATTCCCAAGACAAAGACGACTAACATCAAACGGAGCCGAGTATATGCCACAAACCGTAGGAACACTTTAATTCACAAGACTTACAACGATCAATAGATTTACGACCCAACAAGTCTAGATGGTGCCATTTTTAAGACTATTGGGAGTGGGGGCGGGAGAGGGGCGGGAAGGGGGGGAACACCGCCGCCATAGGGGCGGGAATGTTGGCGTGGGGCTGGGGGCGGGGAGAGAGTCACCGGCGTGGGGGGGAGAGGAGGGACACGTGGCAGCGAGTGGTTGGATGATCATTATTTGAAGAGATTTAATTTATTAAAAAAAAAACAACAATCTGTTATTAAAAAAACAAAAGAAATTTAAGAAATTAAAAAAAAAACAACATTTAATTCATTTTGAAGGCCGTTTTTAAAAAAAAAATAAATTAAATAAAAAAATAAATGAATAACATTACATAATTAAATTACTTAATAACCATTACACACTTAAACAACCATTACATAATCCTAATAATTCCTAAATTACTTATTTAAAAATAAATAACTCCTAAATTACTTATTTAAACATAAATAATTCCTAAATTACTTATTAATCCTAATTTTCTCCACTATGGAGAGTAGTTGTCCCATTCTCCGGGGAAGGTGATGCACTCGGGTGAGACGGAACGCGAGCTATCCCGTCCATCAGATCTCGCATCTGAGGGGAAGTAGTAGTACTCACGAGAAGGGGTAGGTCGGCTATAGTAGAGTTCCTCCTCCTCAATCTCCCTTAGGGCTTCCAAGTCCCCCTCAGTCGGGGAAGTCCCATGGTTGGGGGTGGGGGTAGTTTGTTGTTGGGGGATGGGGGTGGGGGTAGTTTGCTGTTGGGGGATGGGGGTGGGGGTAGTCTGGGGGTAGTCTGGGGGTAGGGGACTGATGCAGCCCAGGGGGTAGGGGGCGACAACGTTAGTCGCTCCATTTGTTGCTGGGCCATGACATAATCCATAGCCCAGACCAATTCCTCATCCGTCCTGTCATCATCGGCAGGAGGATGAGGAGGAATGGTTGGTTGTGCAGCAGCAGCAACAGGAGGGGGAGGTAACCAATGTTGTGGAGGAGGAGGAGGAGGAGGATAAATAGGAGGTTGTGGAGCAGTAGGAGGAGGAGATGAGGAGAATGGTAGTCTCCGGGGGCGGCCCCATCCCCTGGGATACCGGCGAGAGTACTGCCGGATATTAGACGGGCCAGCAGCTCCTGCTTGAAAACCGTCACCCATGTTATTCATTGCTTTAGGGAAGAGGAATAGGTGTGACTGAGAATTTGGTAAGGTGTTGTATTTATAGGGTTAGAAGGGTGAAGCAGTGGGGGGGAACTTTGAAATTCAGAGTTTCAAATTCAAAATTTCAAATTGAAAATTTCAAATTCAAACGTATGGGTGGGAAAAATTAATGTTTGTACTGTGTGGAGCAGTGGTGGGAAAATTTGAAATTCAAAGTTTCAAATTAAATATTAATTAAAATTTTATTACTTTAATATTAATTATTTTTTTATTAATTTATTATATTTTCCGGTTTATATTATTATTTTTATTATTGTTATTATTATTATTATTATAAAAACAAGAAAAAAAAAAGAAAAAAGAAATGCCACATGGCACTTCCCCCCCCTTCCACTCCCCACAATTATTTTCCCCCCCAAAAGGGCCCCACAAGTGCCACATGGCGCTTCCCCCCAACTCTTCCCCCCCCCCACCACTCCTTATAGTCTAAAACCAGGGGCGTACCTATTCAAGTTTCGCCTCCCTTCAAGAATCTAACCATACATAGCATGTACCCCTCACAATAATCACTCAACACTCGGTTATATAAATAATTTGGAGTGATTCTCTCAAAACCAGACAATAAAAACATCGTTCACATAAGCTTGTACATTAATCAAATCTACACCTAATTGTTAAAACCTGACATAGATCAAGAGTGCTTTTTGGGTTGGCGAGGGTTAAAGGTGGGAAAAATATGGGGAAAATGGCGAAAACAAAAGAAAAGACAATCCGGTCTAATAAACAAAACTTCTAAACACATAATAAAACTTAGTCTTTTCGACTCAACAATTTATTCTATTTTTTCTTTTCTTTCTTTCTTTTTTTTCAGTTTTTTTTCTTTTTTTTTCAGTTTTTTTTTTCACATAACATACTCTTCTGTCTTATTTATACACTTCAATAAAGTCACGATGTAAACACAAGTTAAACCGGATGTAGTAAACGAATCATGGGTTAAATCAAAAGACAAGGCCAAGGCTCAAAGGGGCTACTATTGGGAATGTTTCAATTGGGTTAATAACAAAATAAACGAAAATAAAGATGATTAAAAGGGCTCAAAATATGGGTAATCCTAATGCCTCTGTCACTTCTATGTCAAATCCCAACCCGAGGTCTCAAAATGTATATAATGCACAAGTTCTAAAACGATGAATCATGTCGGTATACACACATCAAACGAAACAATGAATATATGTATGGAAATTTTAAGGCTCAAAACTCACTGAACGTATGGATTTGGGTTACCGATACAAGCCATGCATAGCTATCAACTTTCTAGTCAACTACACCATCCTAAGTACCCCAAACATTTTATATTTTCTAAAAAAAAAAATTGACTATGTTGGGCCTACTTTATCCCGCAACTTAAAGAATTTGCGTCCTAAAGCGTGTAAGCCCACACCGACCCGCTTTCAGCTTACGTTTTACAATGAATGGGAGGTGCCTTTCGTGTGCAATCAGATAACCTTGGGAATTTTTTTCAATTTTTTTTTGATGCAATTTTTTAATGCAAAATGGCTACTAGTGCATGAAATATATACAACCTAAATGCATGAAAGAACAAAAATAAGAAATTACCTCTCCCCAAGCTTGAATATAGCATTGTCCTCAATGCTCGGAGACAAGAGTAGAAGGAATCTACTAAGGCGGTGGAGAGTGTGATGGACCGACAGAGAAGGGTGAGTAGTGAGGGATAAAGGTGATGGTGTGGGAAGGGGTCTTATCCGGCCAGGTAAGTTGTTGACCCGCCCGGGTCGATTGTGTAAAAAAAAAATTCTTTCGATTTACATCAGAACACAGACCCGCCCGGGTCGTTTTTGACACCCGCCCAGGTCAATTTTCAGCATATGTTTAAAAATTTCAACCCGGCCGGGTAAACTCGTAACCCGCCCGGGTCAACTTTAGGCACTTTTAAAAGTTTTTGTTAATAAATTTCAACCCGGCCGGGTCTCTTCGTGACCCGCCCGGGTCAATTTTCGGCCTTCTTCTAAAAATTTTTTACCCGCCCGGGTCGATTGTGACACCCGCCCGGGCTAATGTTTGACAGAAATTAGGTTCTTCAACCCGGGCGGGTGAACTCGTGACACGCCCGGGTCAGTTTTTTTTTTTTTGAAAGCAAAGAAATAAATAAATATATACGAAACCACGGGTTGCCTCCCGTGAAGCGCCTTTCTTTCACGTCTTTGGCTAGACTTTATTCTCGATTCGTTCAATCCGGTGCCTGCTCAATAAATGGAAGAAATTTTTTGTTAGTAATAAATAAGTCAACTTTTGGTGCGTCATACCTTATTTTCTTCCGTGGATCCATGAACGTGACGACCTCCATTAATGTCTCCCCAAGCTTGAACTTCTCAGTACGTTCTTCTGATGTATATTCATCAATGCATATGTTTAGCATTGAATCTTTGCACTTTGAAGGTACTTGCTTCTTTACAACCTGGGTTGCCTCAATGTTCTCTTTGAGTCAGCATTGAATCTTTCCCTCTTTATGCTTTGAAACCTTGATAGGAGTGGAGGAGTGATTTTTCTCTCAGTTTCGGGAGGTTTTGGAGCATTCTTCTTTTCATCAACAATTTCTTCTTTTTCATCCATTTGTATACTCGGGCCATCATCACTATTCCCGTTTTTTAAAGTAATGGCACAAACATTGTGATAATGGTTCATCTCGGTTTGCAAGAATAAGTTACGTTGAGACTCTATTTTGCTTACTGAACTTGCAAGTTCAGCTATTCGTTGCTCCAAGTTCTGAATGCTAACTTTGGTCTCTCGTTGGAATGCTCTCATTCGAGTCAGCAGGAAGGGTCGAACCTGGAACATTTCCACATTCGAACCCACGTTTATTGAAAAGGGTCGAACATAGAAGCTGATCAAAAAATTTTCTAAGTGTTTCGCATTCCGGACTTCGTAGACGATATGTGGAACTTTCCAACAACACCGAGGCCTAACACTACACAACAACAGCACGTTACTATGGATCCTTGGACTGTAGCTGCACAGAAGACGAACAGTCAACCATCTCAGCCGATCAATTACCTCGCAATGACTAGTTCGATGCCACAGGCTGTTGCTCAACCTCCACAACAACCCATGAATGATTATTGGGGAGTTGCAGCAGCAGCGGTACACTCTCAAACTACCAATGCTATTTCTACTTTAATTAATGATTTGGCTTCAGGTAGCGGGAGTTGTCCACCAAAGCCGATGGAGATGCTGGATTACAATCAATGGCACAAAAAGTTCAAGATTCATTTGGAGGGAAAGGGAATGGAAGGCACCGACGCATGGCAAACGATTGCTAAGGGTAATGTTGCACCGGTTTTGGAGAATACAGGTGAACCAATTCCGTTGGAGTGTTTAGCTGAGGATGAAAAGAAAAATTTGCAGTGGAGAAGAAGGCGTTCTCCCATATATCTCAAGCTATAAAAACAGATTTTCTACATCAGTTTGGATCTTGCACAACTTCCAAGAAGCTTTGGGATATGTTGAAGAATCGTCATGATGGAAATGAGAAAACCAGAAAGTTGAGAATGGAGAAATTGAGAAAAGAAATTTTGAGAACTTCAGCTATGTGGGAAATGAAACTTTGAAGGAATTGATTCCTCGATATTGCCATCTTTTGACTGAACTGTCAAATTATGACATTAAGATTCCCATGTCTGAGTTGGTGGATAAATTTGCCGATTCTCTACCACCGTATTGCAATCAACACATTGAAATTCTGAAAGAGAAAGATGCTTATCAATATTTTGTTGATGCACGTTTTCCGACTAGTGCTATTGGATTACACATTCTATTATGTTTTGATGAATTCGTAGGGTCGAAGGTGGATATTAAAGGGTCGAAGGTGGCTGATAATGGTCGAAGGTGAATGATACTTGTCGAATATGGAAGCCTGAATTGCAGTGTGCTGATTCGCCCATTTGGAGGGGCGAACCTGCACATTCGACCCTTACGGGGGGGGGGGGGGGGGGCAAATGTGCAAGCCTATATAAACTGAAATTTTAATTTTAATGTTAACTTTTGTCATTTGTGTTCCCCATTCGACCTATATTTCTCTCTAGTGTTCTAAGCTTTTCTGAAAAGTGTTTATTTCATTGTAAACAACGTTTTGTAAGATTAATTGAAATTGTTTATTAATGAAATGGATCTTAAAAGGTGACTTGTGTGTTTTGTCCATATTATTATCGTTTCGTAAATGATTTAGGGATTCCGCAACTAAATTGGTAGACTGGTTTGATCAAACTACTTGTTTTTTTGACAAAAAGATCATCCACAAAGTGGTATCAGAGCCTATATGATCAAACAACTACGAATTGATAGTTTTTGAGCTTATTTGGATCCAAAATTGATCAAAATTTTTCTGTTTTGAATGAACAATGGTTTTTGATGAAAATTGATTGATTCAGACTAGTTTTCATGGATAAAATCAAGAATTCTCTTTATTAAACTTGTTCCAAATCAATTCCGAACCAAAACCTGCAAAACATTATCAAAATCCATCAACTTTTGAAAAATTGGGATCAAAATAAATGATTTTCAAAGAATAACCGTTTTTCAAATGAACAGGGTCGAACCTAGGAGAGAAAGGTCGAACGTGTGTGTTTTAGGTCGAATCTGAGATTTTTAGGTCGAACGTGGTTATTTTGTAGGTCGAACCTAGAAGTTGTGATTGTTGTGCTGTACATTCGACCATATTTGGTACATTCTACCATACGGGAGGTTGAAAGTGGGAATTTAGTGGTCGAAAGTGAGTTTGTTTGTTATATTCTACATTCGAGTCAGCAAGAAGGGTTGAACCTCGAACTTTTCCACATTCGAACCCACGTTTATTGAAAAGGTTCGAACATAGAAGCTGATCAAAAAATTTTCTAAGTGTTACGCATTCCGGACTTCGTAGACGATATGTGGAACTTTTCAACAACACCGAGGCCTAATACTACACAACAACAACACATTACTATGGATCCTTGGACTGTAGCTGCACAGAAGACGAACAGTCAACCATCTCAGCCAATCAATTACCTCGCAATGACTAGTTCGATGCCACAGACTGTTGCTCAACCTCCACAACAACCCATGAATGATTATTGGGGAGTTGCAGCAGCCGCGGTACACTCTCAAACTACCAATGCTATTTCTACTTTAATTAATGTTTGTCTTCAGGTAGCGGGAGTTGTCCACCAAAGCCGATGGAGATGCAGGATTACAATCAATGGCACAAAAAGTTCAAGATTCATTTGGAGGGAAATGGAATGGAAGGCACCGAGGCATGGCAAACGATTGCTAAGGGTGATGTTGCACCGGTTTTGGAGAATACAGGTGAACCAATTCCGTTGGAGTGTTTAGCTGAGGATGAAAAGAAAAATTTGCAGTGGAGAAGAAGGCGTTCTCCTATCTATCTCAAGCTATTAAAACAGATCTTCTACATCAGTTTGGATCTTTCACACAAAAAGTTCAAAATTCATTTGGAGGGAAATGGAATGGAAGGCACCGAGGCATGGCAAACGATTGCTAAGGGTAATATTGCACCGGTTTTGGAGAATACAGGTGAACCAATTCCGTTGGAGTGTTTAGCTGAGGATGAAAAGAAAAATTTGCAGTGGAGAAGAAGGCGTTCTCCCATCTATCTCAAGCTATTAAAACAGATATTCTACATCAGTTTGGATCTTGCACAACTTCCAAGCAGCTTTGGGATATGTTGAAGAATCGTCATGATGGAAATGAGAAAACCAGAAAGTTGAGAATGGAGGAATTGATAAAAGAATTTGAGAACTTCAGCTATGTGGGAAATGAAACTTTGAAGGAATTGATTCCTCGATATTGCCATCTTTTGACTGAACTATCAAATTATGACATTAAGATTCCCATGTCAGAGTTGGAGGATAAATTTGCCGATTCTCTACCACCGTATTGCAATCAACACATTGAAATTCTGAAAGGGAAAGATGCTTATCAATATTTTGTTGATGCACGTTTTCCGACTAGTGCTATTGGATTACACATTCTATTATGTTTTGATGAATTCGTAGGGTCGAAGGTTGATATTAAAGGGTAGAAGGTGGCTGATAATGCTCGAAGGTGAATGATACTGGTCGAATATGGAAGCCTGAATTGCAGTGTGCTGATTCGCCCATTTGGAGGGGCGAACCTGCACATTCGACCCTTACGGGGGGCAAATGTGCAAGCCTATATAAACTGAAATTTTGATTTTAATGTTAACTTTTGTAATTTGTGTTCCCCATTCGACCTATATTTCTCTCTAGTGTTCTAAGCTTTTCTGAAAAGTGTTTATTTCATTGTAAACAACGTTTTGTAAGATTAATTGATATTGTTTATTAATGAAATGGATCTTAAAAGGTGACTTGTGTGTTTTGTCCATATTATTATCGTTTCGTAACTGATTTAGGGATTCTGCAACTAAATTGGTAGACTGGTTTGATCAAACTACTTGTTTTTTTGACAAAAAGATCATCCACAAAGTGGTATTAGAGCCTATATGATCAAACAACTACGAATTGATAGTTTTTGAGCTGATTTGGATCCAAAATTGATCAAAATTTTTCTGTTTTGAATGAACAATGGTTTTTGATGAAAATTGATTGATTCGGACTAGTTTTCACGGATAAAATCAAGAATTCTCTTTATTAAACTTGTTCCAAATCAATTCCGAAGCAAAACCTGCAAAACATTATCAAAATCCATCAACTTTTGAAAAATTGGGATCAAAATAACTGATTTTTAAAGAATAACCGTTTTTCAAATGAACAGGGTCGAACCTAGGAGAGAAAGGTCGAACGTGTGTGTTTTAGGTCGAATCTAAGATTTTTAGGTCGAACGTGGTTATTTTGTAGGTCGAACTTAGAAGTTGTCATTGTTGTGCTGTACCATCGACCATATTTGGTACATTCGACCCTACAGGAGGTTGAATGTGGGAATTTAGTGGTCGAAAGTGAGTTTGTTTGTTATATTCTATATTCGAGTCAGCAGGAAGGGTCGAACCTGGAACTTTTCCACATTCGAACCCACGTTTATTGAAAAGGGTCGAACATAGAAGCTGATCAAAAAATTTTCTAGGTGTTTCGCAATCCGGACTTCATAGACGATATGTGGAACTTTCCAACAACACCGAGGCCTAATACTACACAACAACAGCACGTTACTATGGATCCTTGGGTTGTAGCTGCACAGAAGACGAACAGTCAACCATCTCAGCCGATCAATTACCTCGCAATGACTAGTTCGATGCCACAGACTGTTGCTCAACCTCCACAACAACCCATGAATGATTATTGGGGAGTTGCAGCAGCAGCGGTTCACTCTCAAACTACCAAGGCTATTTCTACTTTAATTAATGATTTGTCTTCAGCTAGCGGGAGTTGTCCACCAAAGCCGATGGAGATGCTAGATTACAATGAATGGCACAAAAAGTTCAAAATTCATTTGGAGGGAAATGGAATGGAAGGCACCGAGGCATGGCAAACGATTGCTAAGGGTAATGTTGCACCGGTTTTAGAGAATACAGGTGAACCAATTCCGTTGGAGTGTTTAGCTGAGGATGAAAAGAAAAATTTGCAGTGGAGAAGAAGGCGTTCTCCCATCTATCTCAAGCTATTAAAACAGATATTCTATATTACTTTGGATCTTGCACAACTTCCATGCAGCTTTGGGATATGTTGAAGAATCGTCATGATGGAAATGAGAAAACCAGAAAGTTGAGAATGGAGGAATTGAGAAAAGAATTTGAGAACTTCAGCTATGTGGGAAATGAAACTTTGAAGGAATTGATTCCTCGATATTGCCATCTTTTGACTGAACTGCAAATTATGACATTAAGATTCCCATGTCAGAGTTGGAGGATAAATTTGCCGATTCTCTACCACCGTATTGCAATCAACACATTGAAATTCTGAAAGAGAAAGATGCTTATCAATATTTTGTTGATGCACGTTTTCCGACTAGTGCTATTGGATTACACATTCTATTATGTTTTGATGAATTCGTAGGGTCGAAGGTGGATATTAAAGGGTCGAAGGTGTCTGATAATGCTCGAAGGTGAATGATACTGGTCGAATATGGAAGCCTGAATTGCAGTGTGCTGATTCGCCCATTTGGAGGGGCGAACCTGCACATTCGACCCTTACGGGGGGCAAATGTGCAAGCCTATATAAACTGAAATTTTGATTTTAATGTTAACTTTTGTCATTTGTGTTCCCCATTCGACCTATATTTCTCTCTAGTGTTCTAAGCTTTTCTGAAAAGTGTTTATTTCATTGTAAACAACGTTTGGTAAGATTAATTGATATTGTTTATTAATGAAATGGATCTTAAAAGGTGACTTGTGTGTTTTGTCCATATTATTATCGTTTCGTAACTGATTTAGGGATTTCGCAACTAAATTTGTAGACTGGTTTGATCAAACTACTTGTTTTTTTGACAAAAAAATCATCCACAAAGTGGTATCAGAGCCTATATGATCAAACAACTACGAATTGATAGTTTTTGAGCTGATTTGGATCCAAAATTGATCAAAATTTTTCTGTTTTGAATGAACAATGGTTTTTGATGAAAATTGATTGATTCGGACTAGTTTTCATGGATAAAATCAAGAATTCTCTTTATTAAACTTGTTCCAAATCAATTCCGAACCAAAACCTGCAAAACATTATCAAAATCCCTCAACTTTTGAAAAATTGGGATCAAAATAAATGATTTTCAAAGAATAACCGTTTTTCAAATGAACAGGGTCGAACCTAGGAGAGAAAGGTCGAACGTGTGTGTTTTAGGTCGAATCTGAGATTTTTAGGTCGAACGTGGTTATTTTGTAGGTCGAACCTAGAAGTTGTGATTGTTGTGCTGTACATTCGACCATATTTGGTACATTCTACCATACGGGAGGTTGAAAGTGGGAATTTAGTGGTCGAAAGTGAGTTTGTTTGTTTTCTACATTCGAGTCAGCAAGAAGGGTTGAACCTCGAACTTTTCCACATTCGAACCCACGTTTATTGAAAAGGTTCGAACATAGAAGCTGATCAAAAAATTTTCTAAGTGTTACGCATTCCGGACTTCGTAGACGATATGTGGAACTTTTCAACAACACCGAGGCCTAATACTACACAACAACAGCACATTACTATGGATCCTTGGACTGTAGCTGCACAGAAGACGAACAGTCAACCATCTCAGCCAATCAATTACCTCGCAATGACTAGTTCGATGCCACAGACTGTTGCTCAACCTCCACAATAACCCATGAATGATTATTGGGGAGTTGCAGCAGCCGCGGTACACTCTCAAACTACCAATGCTATTTCAACTTTAATTAATGATTTGTCTTCAGGTAGCGGGAGTTGTCCACCAAAGCCGATGGAGATGCAGGATTACAATCAATGGCACAAAAAGTTCAAGATTCATTTGGAGGGAAATGGAATGGAAGGCACCGAGGCATGGCAAACGATTGCTAAGGGTAATGTTGCACCGGTTTTGGAGAATACAGGTGAACCAATTCCGTTGGAGTGTTTAGCTGAGGATGAAAAGAAAAATTTGCAGTGGAGAAGAAGGCGTTCTCCCATCTATCTCAAGCTATTAAAACAGATCTTCTACATCAGTTTGGATCTTTCACACAAAAAGTTCAAAATTCATTTGGAGGGAAATGGAATGGAAGGCACCGAGGCATGGCAAACGATTGCTAAGGGTAATGTTGCACCGGTTTTGGAGAATACAGGTGAACCAATTCCGTTGGAGTGTTTAGCTGAGGATGAAAAGAAAAATTTGCAGTGGAGAAGAAGGCGTTCTCCCATCTATCTCAAGCTATTAAAACAGATATTCTACATCAGTTTGGATCTTGCACAACATCCAAGCAGCTTTGGGATATGTTGAAGAATCGTCATGATGGAAATGAGAAAACCAGAAAGTTGAGAATGGAGGAATTGAGAAAAGAATTTGAGAACATCAGCTATGTGGGAAATGAAACTTTGAAGGAATTGATTCCTCGATATTGCCATCTTTTGACTGAACTGTCAAATTATGACATTAAGATTCCCATGTCAGAGTTGGAGGATAAATTTGCCGATTCTCTACCACCGTATTGCAATCAACACATTGAAATTCTGAAAGAGAAAGATACTTTTGTTGATGCACGTTTTCCGACTAGTGCTATTGGATTACACATTCTATTATGTTTTGATGAATTCGTAGGGTCGAAGGTGGATATTAAAGGGTAGAAGGTGGCTGATAATGCTCGAAGGTGAATGATACTGGTCGAATATGGAAGCCTGAATTGCAGTGTGCTGATTCGCCCATTTGGAGGGGCGAACCTGCACATTCGACCCTTACGGGGGGCAAATGTGCAAGCCTATATAAACTGAAATTTTGATTTTAATGTTAACTTTTGTCATTTGTGTTCCCCATTCGACCTATATTTCTCTCTAGTGTTCTAAGCTTTTCTGAAAAGTGTTTATTTCATTGTAAACAACGTTTTGTAAGATTAATTGATATTTTTTATTAATGAAATGGATCTTAAAAGGTGACTTGTGTGTTTTGTCCATATTATTATCGTTTCGTAACTGATTTAGGGATTCCGCAACTAAATTGGTAGACTGGTTTGATCAAACTACTTGTTTTTTTGACAAAATGATCATCCACAAAGTGGTATCAGAGCCTATATGATCAAACAACTACGAATTGATAGTTTTTGAGCTTATTTGGATCCAAAATTGATCAAAATTTTTCTGTTTTGAATGAACAATGGTTTTTGATGAAAATTGATTGATTCAGACTAGTTTTCATGGATAAAATCAAGAATTCTCTTTATTAAACTTGTTCTAAATCAATTCCGAACCAAAACCTGCAAAACATTATCAAAATCCATCAACTTTTGAAAAATTGGGATCAAAATAAATGATTTTCAAAGAATAACCGTTTTTCAAATGAACAGGGTCGAACCTAGGAGAGAAAGGTCGAACGTGTGTGTTTTAGGTCGAATCTGAGATTTTTAGGTCGAACGTGGTTATTTTGTAGGTCGAACCTAGAAGTTGTGATTGTTGTGCTGTACATTCGACCATATTTGGTACATTCTACCATACGGGAGGTTGAAAGTGGGAATTTAGTGGTAGAAAGTGAGTTTGTTTGTTATATTCTACATTCGAGTCAGCAAGAAGGGTTGAACCTCGAACTTTTCCACATTCGAACCCACGTTTATTGAAAAGGTTCGAACATAGAAGCTGATCAAAAAATTTTCTAAGTGTTACGCATTCCGGACTTCGTGGACGATATGTGGAACTTTTCAACAACACCGAGGCCTAATACTACACAACAACAGCACATTACTATGGATCCTTGGACTGTAGCTGCACAGAAGACGAACAGTCAACCATCTCAGCCAATCAATTACCTCGCAATGACTAGTTCGATGCCACAGACTGTTGCTCAACCTCCACAACAACCCATGAATGATTATTGGGGAGTTGCAGCAGCCGCGGTACACTCTCAAACTACCAATGCTATTTCTACTTTAATTAATGTTTGTCTTCAGGTAGCGGGAGTTGTCCACCAAAGCCGATGGAGATGCAGGATTACAATCAATGGCACAAAAAGTTCAAGATTCATTTGGAGGGAAATGGAATGGAAGGCACCGAGGCATGGCAAACGATTGCTAAGGGTGATGTTGCACCGGTTTTGGAGAATACAGGTGAACCAATTCCGTTGGAGTGTTTAGCTGAGGATGAAAAGAAAATTTTGCAGTGGAGAAGAAGGCGTTCTCCTATCTATCTCAAGCTATTAAAACAGATCTTCTACATCAGTTTGGATCTTTCACACAAAAAGTTCAAAATTCATTTGGAGGGAAATGGAATGGAAGGCACCGAGGCATGGCAAACGATTGCTAAGGGTAATATTGCACCGGTTTTGGAGAATACAGGTGAACCAATTCCGTTGGAGTGTTTAGCTGAGGATGAAAAGAAAAATTTGCAGTGGAGAAGAAGGCGTTCTCCCATCTATCTCAAGCTATTAAAACAGATATTCTACATCAGTTTGGATCTTGCACAACTTCCAAGCAGCTTTGGGATATGTTGAAGAATCGTCATGATGGAAATGAGAAAACCAGAAAGTTGAGAATGGAGGAATTGATAAAAGAATTTGAGAACTTCAGCTATGTGGGAAATGAAACTTTGAAGGAATTGATTCCTCGATATTGCCATCTTTTGACTGAACTATCAAATTATGACATTAAGATTCCCATGTCAGAGTTGGAGGATAAATTTGCCGATTCTCTACCACCGTATTGCAATCAACACATGGAAATTCTGAAAGAGAAAGATGCTTATCAATATTTTGTTGATGCACGTTTTCCGACTAGTGCTATTGGATTACACATTCTATTATGTTTTGATGAATTCGTAGGGTCGAAGGTGGATATTAAAGGGTAGAAGGTGGCTGATAATGCTCGAAGGTGAATGATACTGGTCGAATATGGAAGCCTGAATTGCAGTGTGCTGATTCGCCCATTTGGAGGGGCGAACCTGCACATTCGACCCTTACGGGGGGCAAATGTGCAAGCCTATATAAACTGAAATTTTGATTTTAATGTTAACTTTTGTCATTTGTGTTCCCCATTCGACCTATATTTCTCTCTAGTGTTCTAAGCTTTTCTGAAAAGTGTTTATTTCATTGTAAACAACGTTTTGTAAGATTAATTGATATTGTTTATTAATGAAATGGATCTTAAAAGGTGACTTGTGTGTTTTGTCCATATTATTATCGTTTCGTAACTGATTTAGGGATTCCGCAACTAAATTGGTAGACTGGTTTGATCAAACTACTTGTTTTTTTGACAAAAAGATCATCCACAAAGTGGTATCAGAGCCTATATGATCAAACAACTACGAATTGATAGTTTTTGAGCTTATTTGGATCCAAAATTGATCAAAATTTTTCTGTTTTGAATGAACAATGGTTTTTGATGAAAATTGATTGATTCAGACTAGTTTTCATGGATAAAATCAAGAATTCTCTTTATTAAACTTGTTCTAAATCAATTCCGAACCAAAACCTGCAAAACATTATCAAAATCCATCAACTTTTGAAAAATTGGGATCAAAATAAATGATTTTCAAAGAATAACCGTTTTTCAAATGAACAGGGTCGAACCTAGGAGAGAAAGGTCGAACGTGTGTGTTTTAGGTCGAATCTGAGATTTTTAGGTCGAACGTGGTTATTTTGTAGGTCGAACCTAGAAGTTGTGATTGTTGTGCTGTACATTCGACCATATTTGGTACATTCTACCATACGGGAGGTTGAAAGTGGGAATTTAGTGGTCGAAAGTGAGTTTGTTTGTTATATTCTACATTCGAGTCAGCAAGAAGGGTTGAACCTCGAACTTTTCCACATTCGAACCCACGTTTATTGAAAAGGTTCGAACATAGAAGCTGATCAAAAAATTTTCTAAGTGTTACGCATTCCGGACTTCGTAGACGATATGTGGAACTTTTCAACAACACCGAGGCCTAATACTACACAACAACAGCACATTACTATGGATCCTTGGACTGTAGCTGCACAGAAGACGAACAGTCAACCATCTCAGCCAATCAATTACCTCGCAATGACTAGTTCGATGCCACAGACTGTTGCTCAACCTCCACAACAACCCATGAATGATTATTGGGGAGTTGCAGCAGCCGCGGTACACTCTCAAACTACCAATGCTATTTCTACTTTAATTAATGTTTGTCTTCAGGTAGCGGGAGTTGTCCACCAAAGCCGATGGAGATGCAGGATTACAATCAATGGCACAAAAAGTTCAAGATTCATTTGGAGGGAAATGGAATGGAAGGCACCGAGGCATGGCAAACGATTGCTAAGGGTGATGTTGCACCGGTTTTGGAGAATACAGGTGAACCAATTCCGTTGGAGTGTTTAGCTGAGGATGAAAAGAAAATTTTGCAGTGGAGAAGAAGGCGTTCTCCTATCTATCTCAAGCTATTAAAACAGATCTTCTACATCAGTTTGGATCTTTCACACAAAAAGTTCAAAATTCATTTGGAGGGAAATGGAATGGAAGGCACCGAGGCATGGCAAACGATTGCTAAGGGTAATATTGCACCGGTTTTGGAGAATACAGGTGAACCAATTCCGTTGGAGTGTTTAGCTGAGGATGAAAAGAAAAATTTGCAGTGGAGAAGAAGGCGTTCTCCCATCTATCTCAAGCTATTAAAACAGATATTCTACATCAGTTTGGATCTTGCACAACTTCCAAGCAGCTTTGGGATATGTTGAAGAATCGTCATGATGGAAATGAGAAAACCAGAAAGTTGAGAATGGAGGAATTGATAAAAGAATTTGAGAACTTCAGCTATGTGGGAAATGAAACTTTGAAGGAATTGATTCCTCGATATTGCCATCTTTTGACTGAACTATCAAATTATGACATTAAGATTCCCATGTCAGAGTTGGAGGATAAATTTGCCGATTCTCTACCACCGTATTGCAATCAACACATTGAAATTCTGAAAGAGAAAGATGCTTATCAATATTTTGTTGATGCACGTTTTCCGACTAGTGCTATTGGATTACACATTCTATTATGTTTTGATGAATTCGTAGGGTCGAAGGTGGATATTAAAGGGTAGAAGGTGGCTGATAATGCTCGAAGGTGAATGATACTGGTCGAATATGGAAGCCTGAATTGCAGTGTGCTGATTCGCCCATTTGGAGGGGCGAACCTGCACATTCGACCCTTACGGGGGGCAAATGTGCAAGCCTATATAAACTGAAATTTTGATTTTAATGTTAACTTTTGTCATTTGTGTTCCCCATTCGACCTATATTTCTCTCTAGTGTTCTAAGCTTTTCTGAAAAGTGTTTATTTCATTGTAAACAACGTTTTGTAAGATTAATTGATATTGTTTATTAATGAAATGGATCTTAAAAGGTGACTTGTGTGTTTTGTCCATATTATTATCGTTTCGTAACTGATTTAGGGATTCCGCAACTAAATTGGTAGACTGGTTTGATCAAACTACTTGTTTTTTTGACAAAAAGATCATCCACAAAGTGGTATCAGAGCCTATATGATCAAACAACTACGAATTGATAGTTTTTGAGCTTATTTGGATCCAAAATTGATCAAAATTTTTCTGTTTTGAATGAACAATGGTTTTTGATGAAAATTGATTGATTCAGACTAGTTTTCATGGATAAAATCAAGAATTCTCTTTATTAAACTTGTTCTAAATCAATTCCGAACCAAAACCTGCAAAACATTATCAAAATCCATCAACTTTTGAAAAATTGGGATCAAAATAAATGATTTTCAAAGAATAACCGTTTTTCAAATGAACAGGGTCGAACCTAGGAGAGAAAGGTCGAACGTGTGTGTTTTAGGTCGAATCTGAGATTTTTAGGTCGAACGTGGTTATTTTGTAGGTCGAACCTAGAAGTTGTGATTGTTGTGCTGTACATTCGACCATATTTGGTACATTCTACCATACGGGAGGTTGAAAGTGGGAATTTAGTGGTCGAAAGTGAGTTTGTTTGTTATATTCTACATTCGAGTCAGCAAGAAGGGTTGAACCTCGAACTTTTCCACATTCGAACCCACGTTTATTGAAAAGGTTCGAACATAGAAGCTGATCAAAAAATTTTCTAAGTGTTACGCATTCCGGACTTCGTAGACGATATGTGGAACTTTTCAACAACACCGAGGCCTAATACTACACAACAACAGCACATTACTATGGATCCTTGGACTGTAGCTGCACAGAAGACGAACAGTCAACCATCTCAGCCAATCAATTACCTCGCAATGACTAGTTCGATGCCACAGACTGTTGCTCAACCTCCACAACAACCCATGAATGATTATTGGGGAGTTGCAGCAGCCGCGGTACACTCTCAAACTACCAATGCTATTTCTACTTTAATTAATGATTTGTCTTCAGGTAGCGGGAGTTGTCCACCAAAGCCGATGGAGATGCAGGATTACAATCAATGGCACAAAAAGTTCAAGATTCATTTGGAGGGAAATGGAATGGAAGGCACCGAGGCATGGCAAACGATTGCTAAGGGTAATGTTGCACCGGTTTTGGAGAATACAGGTGAACCAATTCCGTTGGAGTGTTTAGCTGAGGATGAAAAGAAAAATTTGCAGTGGAGAAGAAGGCGTTCTCCCATATATCTCAAGCTATTAAAACAGATATTCTATATTAGTTTGGATCTTGCACAACTTCCAAGCAGCTTTGGGATATGTTGAAGAATCGTCATGATGGAAATGAGAAAACCAGAAAGTTGAGAATGGAGGAATTGAGAAAAGAATTTGAGAACTTCAGCTATGTGGGAAATGAAACTTTGAAGGAATTGATTCCTCGATATTGCCATCTTTTGACTGAACTGCAAATTATGACATTAAGATTCCCATGTCAGAGTTGGAGGATAAATTTGCCGATTCTCTACCACCGTATTGCAATCAACACATTGAAATTCTGAAAGAGAATGATGCTTATCAATATTTTGTTGATGCACGTTTTCCGACTAGTGCTATTGGATTACACATTCTATTATGTTTTGATGAATTCGTAGGGTCGAAGGTGGATATTAAAGGGTAGAAGGTGGCTGATAATGCTCGAAGGTGAATGATACTGGTCGAATATGGAAGCCTGAATTGCAGTGTGCTGATTCGCCCATTTGGAGGGGCGAACCTGCACATTCGACCCTTACGGGGGGCAAATGTGCAAGCCTATTTAAACTGAAATTTTGATTTTAATGTTAACTTTTGTAATTTGTGTTCCCCATTCGACCTATATTTCTCTCTAGTGTTCTAAGCTTTTCTGAAAAGTGTTTATTTCATTGTAAACAACGTTTTGTAAGATTAATTGATATTGTTTATTAATGAAATGGATCTTAAAAGGTGACTTGTGTGTTTTGTCCATATTATTATCGTTTCGTAACTGATTTAGGGATTCTGCAACTAAATTGGTAGACTGGTTTGATCAAACTACTTGTTTTTTTGACAAAAAGATCATCCACAAAGTGGTATCAGAGCCTATATGATCAAACAACTACGAATTGATAGTTTTTGAGCTGATTTGGATCCAAAATTGATCAAAAATTTTCTGTTTTGAATGAACAATGGTTTTTGATGAAAATTGATTGATTCGGACTAGTTTTCACGGATAAAATCAAGAATTCTCTTTATTAAACTTGTTCCAAATCAATTCCGAAGCAAAACCTGCAAAACATTATCAAAATCCATCAACTTTTGAAAAATTGGGATCAAAATAACTGATTTTTAAAGAATAACCGTTTTTCAAATGAACAGGGTCGAACCTAGGAGAGAAAGGTCGAACGTGTGTGTTTTAGGTCGAATCTAAGATTTTTAGGTCGAACGTGGTTATTTTGTAGGTCGAACTTAGAAGTTGTCATTGTTGTGCTGTACCATCGACCATATTTGGTACATTCGACCCTACAGGAGGTTGAAAGTGGGAATTTAGTGGTCGAAAGTGAGTTTGTTTTTTATATTCTACATTCGAGTCAGCCGGAAGGGTCGAACCTGGAACTTTTCCACATTCGAACCCACGTTTATTGAAAGGGGTCGAACATAGAAGCTGATCAAAAAATTTTCTAGGTGTTTCGCAATCCGGACTTCATAGACGATATGTGGAACTTTCCAACAACACCGAGGCCTAATACTACACAACAACAGCACGTTACTATGGATCCTTGGATTGTAGCTGCACAGAAGACGAACAGTCAACCATCTCAGCCGATCAATTACCTCGCAATGACTAGTTCGATGCCACAGACTGTTGCTCAACCTCCACAACAACCCATGAATGATTATTGGGGAGTTGCAGCAGCAGCGGTACACTCTCAAACTACCAATGCTATTTCTACTTTAATTAATGATTTGTCTTCAGCTAGCGGGAGTTGTCCACCAAAACCGATGGAGATGCTAGATTACAATGAATGGCACAAAAAGTTCAAAATTCATTTGGAGGGAAATGGAATGGAAGGCACCGAGGCAAGGCAAACGATTGCTAAGGGTAATGTTGCACCGGTTTTGGAGAATACAGGTGAACCAATTCCGTTGGAGTGTTTAGCTGAGGATGAAAAGAAAAATTTGCAGTGGAGAAGAAGGCGTTCTCCCATCTATCTCAAGCTATTAAAACAGATATTCTATATTAGTTCGGATCTTGCACAACTTCCAAGCAGCTTTGGGATATGTTGAAGAATCGTCATGATGGAAATGAGAAAACCAGAAAGTTGAGAATGGAGGAATTGAGAAAAGAATTTGAGAACTTCAGCTATGTGGGAAATGAAACTTTGAAGGAATTGATTCCTCGATATTGCCATCTTTTGACTGAACTGCAAATTATGACATTAAGATTCCCATGTCAGAGTTGGAGGATAAATTTGCCGATTCTCTACCACCGTATTGCAATCAACACATTGAAATTCTGAAAGAGAAAGATGCTTATCAATATTTTGTTGATGCACGTTTTCCGACTAGTGCTATTGGATTACACATTCTATTATGTTTTGATGAATTCGTAGGGTCGAAGGTGGATATTAAAGGGTCGAAGGTGGCTGATAATGCTCGAAGGTGAATGATACTGGTCGAATATGGAAGCCTGAATTGCAGTGTGCTGACTCGCCCATTTGGAGGGGCGAACCTGCACATTCGACCCTTACGGGGGGCAAATGTGCAAGCCTATATAAACTGAAATTTTGATTTTAATGTTAACTTTTGTCATTTGTGTTCCCCATTTGACCTATATTTCTCTCTAGTGTTCTAAGCTTTTCTGAAAAGTGTTTATTTCATTGTAAACAACGTTTGGTAAGATTAATTGATATTGTTTATTAATGAAATGGATCTTAAAAGGTGACTTGTGTGTTTTGTCCATATTATTATCGTTTCGTAACTGATTTAGGGATTTCGCAACTAAATTTGTAGACTGGTTTGATCAAACTACTTGTTTTTTTGACAAAAAAATCATCCACAAAGTGGTATCAGAGCCTATATGATCAAACAACTACGAATTGATAGTTTTTGAGCTGATTTGGATCCAAAATTGATCAAAATTTTTCTGTTTTGAATGAACAATGGTTTTTGATGAAAATTGATTGATTCGGACTAGTTTTCATGGATAAAATCAAGAATTCTCTTTATTAAACTTGTTCCAAATCAATTCCGAACCAAAACCTGCAAAACATTATCAAAATCCCTCAACTTTTGAAAAATTGGGATCAAAATAAATGATTTTCAAAGAATAACCGTTTTTCAAATGAACAGGGTCGAACCTAGGAGAGAAAGGTCGAACGTGTGTGTTTTAGGTCGAATCTGAGATTTTTAGGTCGAACGTGGTTATTTTGTAGGTCGAACCTAGAAGTTGTGATTGTTGTGCTGTACATTCGACCATATTTGGTACATTCTACCATACGGGAGGTTGAAAGTGGGAATTTAGTGGTCGAAAGTGAGTTTGTTTGTTTTCTACATTCGAGTCAGCAAGAAGGGTTGAACCTCGAACTTTTCCACATTCGAACCCACGTTTATTGAAAAGGTTCGAACATAGAAGCTGATCAAAAAATTTTCTAAGTGTTACGCATTCCGGACTTCGTAGACGATATGTGGAACTTTTCAACAACACCGAGGCCTAATACTACACAACAACAGCACATTACTATGGATCCTTGGACTGTAGCTGCACAGAAGACGAACAGTCAACCATCTCAGCCAATCAATTACCTCGCAATGACTAGTTCGATGCCACAGACTGTTGCTCAACCTCCACAATAACCCATGAATGATTATTGGGGAGTTGCAGCAGCCGCGGTACACTCTCAAACTACCAATGCTATTTCTACTTTAATTAATGATTTGTCTTCAGGTAGCGGGAGTTGTCCACCAAAGCCGATGGAGATGCAGGATTACAATCAATGGCACAAAAAGTTCAAGATTCATTTGGAGGGAAATGGAATGGAAGGCACCGAGGCATGGCAAACGATTGCTAAGGGTAATGTTGCACCGGTTTTGGAGAATACAGGTGAACCAATTCCGTTGGAGTGTTTAGCTGAGGATGAAAAGAAAAATTTGCAGTGGAGAAGAAGGCGTTCTCCCATCTATCTCAAGCTATTAAAACAGATCTTCTACATCAGTTTGGATCTTTCACACAAAAAGTTCAAAATTCATTTGGAGGGAAATGGAATGGAAGGCACCGAGGCATGGCAAACGATTGCTAAGGGTAATGTTGCACCGGTTTTGGAGAATACAGGTGAACCAATTCCGTTGGAGTGTTTAGCTGAGGATGAAAAGAAAAATTTGCAGTGGAGAAGAAGGCGTTCTCCCATCTATCTCAAGCTATTAAAACAGATATTCTACATCAGTTTGGATCTTGCACAACTTCCAAGCAGCTTTGGGATATGTTGAAGAATCGTCATGATGGAAATGAGAAAACCAGAAAGTTGAGAATGGAGGAATTGAGAAAAGAATTTGAGAACTTCAGCTATGTGGGAAATGAAACTTTGAAGGAATTGATTCCTCGATATTGCCATCTTTTGACTGAACTGTCAAATTATGACATTAAGATTCCCATGTCAGAGTTGGAGGATAAATTTGCCGATTCTCTACCACCGTATTGCAATCAACACATTGAAATTCTGAAAGAGAAAGATACTTTTGTTGATGCACGTTTTCCGACTAGTGCTATTGGATTACACATTCTATTATGTTTTGATGAATTCGTAGGGTCGAAGGTGGATATTAAAGGGTAGAAGGTGGCTGATAATGCTCGAAGGTGAATGATACTGGTCGAATATGGAAGCCTGAATTGCAGTGTGCTGATTCGCCCATTTGGAGGGGCGAACCTGCACATTCGACCCTTACGGGGGGCAAATGTGCAAGCCTATATAAACTGAAATTTTAATTTTAATGTTAACTTTTGTCATTTGTGTTCCCCATTCGACCTATATTTCTCTCTAGTGTTCTAAGCTTTTCTGAAAAGTGTTTATTTCATTGTAAACAACGTTTTGTAAGATTAATTGATATTGTTTATTAATGAAATGGATCTTAAAAGGTGACTTGTGTGTTTTGTCCATATTATTATCGTTTCGTAACTGATTTAGGGATTCCGCAACTAAATTGGTAGACTGGTTTGATCAAACTACTTGTTTTTTTGACAAAAAGATCATCCACAAAGTGGTATCAGAGCCTATATGATCAAACAACTACGAATTGATAGTTTTTGAGCTTATTTGGATCCAAAATTGATCAAAATTTTTCTGTTTTGAATTAACAATGGTTTTTGATGAAAATTGATTGATTCAGACTAGTTTTCATGGATAAAATCAAGAATTCTCTTTATTAAACTTGTTCTAAATCAATTCCGAACTAAAACCTGCAAAACATTATCAAAATCCATCAACTTTTGAAAAATTGGGATCAAAATAAATGATTTTCAAAGAATAACCGTTTTTCAAATGAACAAGATCGAACCTAGGAGAGAAAGGTCGAACGTGTGTGTTTTAGGTCGAATCTGAGATTTTTAGGTCGAACGTGGTTATTTTGTAGGTCGAACCTAGAAGTTGTGATTGTTGTGCTGTACATTCAACCATATTTGGTACATTCTACCATACGGGAGGTTGAAAGTGGGAATTTAGTGGTCGAAAGTGAGTTTGTTTGTTATATTCTACATTCGAGTCAGCAAGAAGGGTTGAACCTCGAACTTTTCCACATTCGAACCCACGTTTATTGAAAAGGTTCGAACATAGAAGCTGATCAAAAAATTTTCTAAGTGTTACGCATTCCGGACTTCGTAGACGATATGTGGAACTTTTCAACAACACCGAGGCCTAATACTACACAACAACAGCACATTACTATGGATCCTTGGACTGTAGCTGCACAGAAGACGAACAGTCAACCATCTCAGCCAATCAATTACCTCGCAATGACTAGTTCGATGCCACAGACTGTTGCTCAACCTCCACAACAACCCATGAATGATTATTGGGGAGTTGCAGCAGCCGCGGTACACTCTCAAACTACCAATGCTATTTCTACTTTAATTAATGATTTGTCTTCAGGTAGCGGGAGTTGTCCACCAAAGCCGATGGAGATGCAGGATTACAATCAATGGCACAAAAAGTTCAAGATTCATTTGGAGGGAAATGGAATGGAAGGCACCGAGGCATGGCAAACGATTGCTAAGGGTGATGTTGCACCGGTTTTGGAGAATACAGGTGAACCAATTCCGTTGGAGTGTTTAGCTGAGGATGAAAAGAAAATTTTGCAGTGGAGAAGAAGGCGTTCTCTTATCTATCTCAAGCTATTAAAACAGATCTTCTACATCAGTTTGGATCTTTCACACAAAAAGTTCAAAATTAATTTGGAGGGAAATGGAATGGAAGGCACCGAGGCATGGCAAACGATTGCTAAGGGTAATATTGCACCGGTTTTGGAGAATACAGGTGAACCAATTCCGTTGGAGTGTTTAGCTGAGGATGAAAAGAAAAATTTGCAGTGGAGAAGAAGGCGTTCTCCCATCTATCTCAAGCTATTAAAACAGATATTCTACATCAGTTTGGATCTTGCACAACTTCCAAGCAGCTTTGGGATATGTTGAAGAATCGTCATGATGGAAATGAGAAAACCAGAAAGTTGAGAATGGAGGAATTGATAAAAGAATTTGAGAACTTCAGCTATGTGGGAAATGAAACTTTGAAGGAATTGATTCCTCGATATTGCCATCTTTTGACTGAACTATCAAATTATGACATTAAGATTCCCATGTCAGAGTTGGAGGATAAATTTGCCGATTCTCTACCACCGTATTGCAATCAACACATTGAAATTCTGAAAGAGAAAGATGCTTATCAATATTTTGTTGATGCACGTTTTCCGACTAGTGCTATTGGATTACACATTCTATTATGTTTTGATGAATTCGTAGGGTCGAAGGTGGATATTAAAGGGTAGAAGGTGGCTGATAATGCTAGAAGGTGAATGATACTGGTCGAATATGGAAGCCTGAATTGCAGTGTGCTGATTCGCCCATTTGGAGGGGCGAACCTGCTCATTCGACCCTTACGGGGGGCAAATGTGCAAGCCTATATAAACTGAAATTTTGATTTTAATGTTAACTTTTGTAATTTGTGTTCCCCATTCGACCTATATTTCTCTCTAGTGTTCTAAGCTTTTCTGAAAAGTGTTTATTTCATTGTAAACAACGTTTTGTAAGATTAATTGATATTGTTTATTAATGAAATGGATCTTAAAAGGTGACTTGTGTGTTTTGTCCATATTATTATCGTTTCGTAACTGATTTAGGGATTCCGCAACTAAATTGGTAGACTGGTTTGATCAAACTACTTGTTTTTTTGACAAAAAGATCATCCACAAAGTGGTATCAGAGCCTATATGATCAAACAACTACGAATTGATAGTTTTTGAGCTGATTTGGATCCAAAATTGATCAAAATTTTTCTGTTTTGAATGAACAATGGTTTTTGATGAAAATTGATTGATTCGGACTAGTTTTCATGGATAAAATCAAGAATTCTCTTTATTAAACTTGTTCCATATCAATTCCGAACCAAAACCTGCAAAACATTATCAAAATCCATCAACTTTTGAAAAATTGGGATCAAAATAAATGATTTTCAAAGAATAACCGTTTTTCAAATGAACAGGGTCGAACCTAGGAGAGAAAGGTCGAACGTGTGTGTTTTAGGTCGAATCTGAGATTTTTAGGTCGAACGTGGTTATTTTGTAGGTCGAACCTAGAAGTTGTGATTGTTGTGCTGTACATTCGACCATATTTGGTACATTCTACCATACGGGAGGTTGAAAGTGGGAATTTAGTGGTCGAAAGTGAGTTTGTTTGTTATATTCTACATTCGAGTCAGCAAGAAGGGTTGAACCTCGAACTTTTCCACATTCGAACCCACGTTTATTGAAAAGGTTCGAACATAGAAGCTGATCAAAAAATTTTCTAAGTGTTACGCATTCCGGACTTCGTAGACGATATGTGGAACTTTTCAACAACACCGAGGCCTAATACTACACAACAACAGCACATTACTATGGATCCTTGGACTGTAGCCGCACAGAAGATGAACAGTCAACCATCTCAGCCAATCAATTACCTCGCAATGACTAGTTCGATGCCACAGACTGTTGCTCAACCTCCACAACAACCCATGAATGATTATTGGGGAGTTGCAGCAGCCGCAGTACACTCTCAAACTACCAATGCTATTTCTACTTTAATTAATGATTTGTCTTCAGGTAGCGGGAGTTGTCCACCAAAGCCGATGGAGATGCAGGATTACAATCAATGGCACAAAAAGTTCAAGATTCATTTGGAGGGAAATGGAATGGAAGGCACCGAGGCATGGCAAACGATTGCTAAGGGTGATGTTGCACCGGTTTTGGAGAATACAGGTGAACCAATTCCGTTGGAGTGTTTAGCTGAGGATGAAAAGAAAAATTTGCAGTGGAGAAGAAGGCGTTCTCCCATCTATCTCAAGCTATTAAAACAGATCTTCTACATCAGTTTGGATCTTTCACACAAAAAGTTCAAAATTCATTTGGAGGGAAATGGAATGGAAGGCACCGAGGCATGGCAAACGATTGCTAAGGGTAATGTTGCACCGGTTTTGGAGAATACAGGTGAACCAATTCCGTTGGAGTGTTTAGCTGAGGATGAAAAGAAAAATTTGCAGTGGAGAAGAAGGCGTTCTCCCATCTATCTCAAGCTATTAAAACAGATATTCTACATCAGTTTGGATCTTGCACAACTTCCAAGCAGCTTTGGGATATGTTGAAGAATCGTCATGATGGAAATGAGAAAACCAGAAAGTTGAGAATGGAGGAATTGAGAAAAGAATTTGAGAACTTCAGCTATGTGGGAAATGAAACTTTGAAGGAATTGATTCCTCGATATTGCCATCTTTTGACTGAACTGTCAAATTATGACATTAAGATTCCCATGTCAGAGTTGGAGGATAAATTTGCCGATTCTCTACCACCGTATTGCAATCAACACATTGAAATTCTGAAAGAGAAAGATACTTTTGTTGATGCACGTTTTCCGACTAGTGCTATTGGATTACACATTCTATTATGTTTTGATGAATTCGTAGGGTCGAAGGTGGATATTAAAGGGTAGAAGGTGGCTGATAATGCTCGAAGGTGAATGATACTGGTCGAATATGGAAGCCTGAATTGCAGTGTGCTGATTCGCCCATTTGGAGGGGCGAACCTGCACATTCGACCCTTACGGGGGGCAAATGTGCAAGCCTATATAAACTGAAATTTTGATTTTAATGTTAACTTTTGTCATTTGTGTTCCCCATTCGACCTATATTTCTCTCTAGTGTTCTAAACAACGTTTTGTAAGATTAGTTGATATTGTTTATTAATGAAATGGATATTAAAAGGTGACTTGTGTGTTTTGTCCATATTATTATCGTATCGTAACTGATTTAGGGATTCCGCAACTAAATTGGTAGACTGGTTTGATCAAACTACTTGTTTTTTTGACAAAAAGATCATCCACAAAGTGGTTTCAGAGCCTATATGATCAAACAACTACGAATTGATAGTTTTTTAGCTGATTTGGATCCAAAATTGATCAAAATTTTTCTGTTTTGAATGAACAATGGTTTTTGATGAAAATTGATTGATTCGGACTAGTTTTCACGGATAAAATCAAGAATTCTCTTTATTAAACTTGTTCCAAATCAATTCCGAACCAAAACCTGCAAAACATTATCAAAATCCATCAACTTTTGAAAAATTGGGATCAAAATAAATGATTTTCAAAGAATAACCGTTTTTCAAATGAACAGGGTCGAACCTAGGAGAGAAAGGTCGAACGTGTGTGTTTTAGGTCGAATCTGAGATTTTTAGGTCGAACGTGGTTATTTTGTAGGTCGAACCTAGAAGTTGTGATTGTTGTGCTGTACATTCGACCATATTTGGTACATTCTACCATACGGGAGGTTGAAAGTGGGAATTTAGTGGTCGAAAGGGAGTTTGTTTGTTATATTCTACATTCGAGTCAGCAAGAAGGGTTGAACCTCGAACTTTTCCACATTCGAACACACGTTTATTGAAAAGGTTCGAACATAGAAGCTGATCAAAAAATTTTCTAAGTGTTACGCATTCCGGACTTCGTAGACGATATGTGGAACTTTTCAACAACACCGAGGCCTAATACTACACAACAACAGCACATTACTATGGATCCTTGGACTGTAGCCGCACAGAAGATGAACAGACAACCATCTCAGCCAATCAATTACCTCGCAATGACTAGTTCGATGCCACAGACTGTTGCTCAACCTCCACAACAACCCATGAATGATTATTGGGGAGTTGCAGCAGCCGCGGTACACTCTCAAACTACCAATGCTATTTCTACTTTAATTAATGATTTGTCTTCAGGTAGCGGGAGTTGTCCACCAAAGCCGATGGAGATGCAGGATTACAATCAATGGCACAAAAAGTTCAAGATTCATTTGGAGGGAAATGGAATGGAAGGCACCGAGGCATGGCAAACGATTGCTAAGGGTAATGTTGCACCCGTTTTGGAGAATACAGGTGAACCAATTCCGTTGGAGTGTTTAGCTGAGGATGAAAAGAAAAATTTGCAGTGGAGAAGAAGGCGTTCTCCCATCTATCTCAAGCTATTAAAACAGATCTTCTACATCAGTTTGGATCTTTCACACAAAAAGTTCAAAATTCATTTGGAGGGAAATGGAATGGAAGGCACCGAGGCATGGCAAACGATTGCTAAGGGTAATGTTGCACCGGTTTTGGAGAATACAGGTGAACCAATTCCGTTGGAGTGTTTAGCTGAGGATGAAAAGAAAAATTTGCAGTGGAGAAGAAGGCGTTCTCCCATCTATCTCAAGCTATTAAAACAGATATTCTACATCAGTTTGGATCTTGCACAACTTCCAAGCAGCTTTGGGATATGTTGAAGAATCGTCATGATGGAAATGAGAAAACCAGAAAGTTGAGAATGGAGGAATTGATAATAGAATTTGAGAACTTCAGCTATGTGGGAAATGAAACTTTGAAGGAATTGATTCCTCGATATTGCCATCTTTTGACTGAACTATCAAATTATGACATTAAGATTCCCATGTCAGAGTTGGAGGATAAATTTGCCGATTCTCTACCACCGTATTGCAATCAACACATGGAAATTCTGAAAGAGAAAGATGCTTATCAATATTTTGTTGATGCACGTTTTCCGACTAGTGCTATTGGATTACACATTCTATTATGTTTTGATGAATTCGTAGGGTCGAAGGTGGATATTAAAGGGTAGAAGGTGGCTGATAATGCTCGAAGGTGAATGATACTGGTCGAATATGGAAGCCTGAATTGCAGTGTGCTGATTCGCCCATTTGGAGGGGCGAACCTGCACATTCGACCCTTACGGGGGGCAAATGTGCAAGCCTATATAAACTGAAATTTTGATTTTAATGTTAACTTTTGTCATTTGTGTTCCCCATTCGACCTATATTTCTCTCTAGTGTTCTAAACAACGTTTTGTAAGATTAATTGATATTGTTTATTAATGAAATGGATATTAAAAGGTGACTTGTGTGTTTTGTCCATATTATTATCGTTTCGTAACTGATTTAGGGATTCCGCAACTAAATTGGTAGACTGGTTTGATCAAACTACTTGTTTTTTTGACAAAAAGATCATCCACAAAGTGGTATCAGAGCCTATATGATCAAACAACTACGAATTGATAGTTTTTGAGCTGATTTGGATCCAAAATTGATCAAAATTTTTCTGTTTTGAATGAACAATGGTTTTTGATGAAAATTGATTGATTCGGACTAGTTTTCATGGATAAAATCAAGAATTCTCTTTATTAAACTTGTTCCAAATCAATTCCGAACCAAAACCTGCAAAACATTATCAAAATCCATCAACTTTTGAAAAATTGGGATCAAAATAAATGATTTTCAAAGAATAACCGTTTTTCAAATGAACAGGGTCGAACCTAGGAGAGAAAGGTCGAACGTGTGTGTTTTAGGTCGAATCTGAGATTTTTAGGTCGAACGTGGTTATTTTGTAGGTCGAACCTAGAAGTTGTGATTGTTGTGCTGTACATTCGACCATATTTGGTACATTCTACCATACGGGAGGTTGAAAGTGGGAATTTAGTGGTCGAAAGTGAGTTTGTTTGTTATATTCTACATTCGAGTCAGCAAGAAGGGTTGAACCTCGAACTTTTCCACATTCGAACCCACGTTTATTGAAAAGGTTCGAACATAGAAGCTGATCAAAAAATTTTCTAAGTGATACGCATTCCGGACTTCGTAGACGATATGTGGAACTTTTCAACAACACCGAGGCCTAATACTACACAACAACAGCACATTACTATGGATCCTTGGACTGTAGCCGCACAGAAGATGAACAGTCAACCATCTCAGCCAATCAATTACCTCGCAATGACTAGTTCGATGCCACAGACTGTTGCTCAACCTCCACAACAACCCATGAATGATTATTGGGGAGTTGCAGCAGCCGCGGTACACTCTCAAACTACCAATGCTATTTCTACTTTAATTAATGATTTGTCTTCAGGTAGCGGGAGTTGTCCACCAAAGCCGATGGAGATGCAGGATTACAATCAATGGCACAAAAAGTTCAAGATTCATTTGGAGGGAAATGGAATGGAAGGCACCGAGGCATGGCAAACGATTGCTAAGGGTAATGTTGCACCGGTTTTGGAGAATACAGGTGAACCAATTCCGTTGGAGTGTTTAGCTGAGGATGAAAAGAAAAATTTGCAGTGGAGAAGAAGGCGTTCTCCCATCTATCTCAAGCTATTAAAACAGATCTTCTACATCAGTTTGGATCTTTCACACAAAAAGTTCAAAATTCATTTGGAGGGAAATGGAATGGAAGGCACCGAGGCATGGCAAACGATTGCTAAGGGTAATGTTGCACCGGTTTTGGAGAATACAGGTGAACCAATTCCGTTGGAGCGTTTAGCTGAGGATGAAAAGAAAAATTTGCAGTGGAGAAGAAGGCGTTCTCCCATCTATCTCAAGCTATTAAAACAGATATTCTACATCAGTTTGGATCTTGCACAACTTCCAAGCAGCTTTGGGATATGTTGAAGAATCGTCATGATGGAAATGAGAAAACCAGAATGTTGAGAATGGAGGAATTGAGAAAAGAATTTGAGAACTTCAGCTATGTGGGAAATGAAACTTTGAAGGAATTGATTCCTCGATATTGCCATCTTTTGACTGAACTGTCAAATTATGACATTAAGATTCCCATGTCAGAGTTGGAGGATAAATTTGCCGATTCTCAACCACCGTATTGCAATCAACACATTGAAATTCTGAAAGAGAAAGATACTTTTGTTGATGCACGTTTTCCGACTAGTGCTATTGGATTACACATTCTATTATGTTTTGATGAATTCGTAGGGTCGATGGTGGATATTAAAGGGTAGAAGGTGGCTGATAATGCTCGAAGGTGAATGATACTGGTCGAATATGGAAGCCTGAATTGCAGTGTGCTGATTCGCCCATTTGGAGGGGCGAACCTGCACATTCGACCCTTACGGGGGGCAAATGTGCAAGCCTATATAAACTGAAATTTTGATTTTAATGTTAACTTTTGTCATTTGTGTTCCCCATTCGACCTATATTTCTCTCTAGTGTTCTAAACAACGTTTTGTAAGATTAGTTGATATTGTTTATTAATGAAATGGATATTAAAAGGTGACTTGTGTGTTTTGTCCATATTATTATCGTTTCGTAACTGATTTAGGGATTCCGCAACTAAATTGGTAGACTGGTTTGATCAAACTACTTGTTTTTTTGACAAAAAGATCATCCACAAAGTGGTATCAGAGCCTATATGATCAAACAACTACGAATTGATAGATTTTTAGCTGATTTGGATCCAAAATTGATCAAAATTTTTCTGTTTTGAATGAACAATGGTTTTTGATGAAAATTGATTGATTCGGACTAGTTTTCATGGATAAAATCAAGAATTCTCTTTATTAAACTTGTTCCAAATCAATTCCGAACCAAAACCTGCAAAACATTATCAAAATCCATCAACTTTTGAAAAATTGGGATCAAAATAAATGATTTTCAAAGAATAACCGTTTTTCAAATGAACAGGGTCGAACCTAGGAGAGAAAGGTCGAACGTGTGTGTTTTAGGTCGAATCTGAGATTTTTAGGTCGAACGTGGTTATTTTGTAGGTCGAACCTAGAAGTTGTGATTGTTGTGCTGTACATTCGACCATATTTGGTACATTCTACCATACGGGAGGTTGAAAGTGGGAATTTAGTGGTCGAAAGTGAGTTTGTTTGTTATATTCTACATTCGAGTCAGCAAGAAGGGTTGAACCTCGAACTTTTCCACATTCGAACCCACGTTTATTGAAAAGGTTCGAACATAGAAGCTGATCAAAAAATTTTCTAAGTGTTACGCATTCCGGACTTCGTAGACGATATGTGGAACTTTTCAACAACACCGAGGCCTAATACTACACAACAACAGCACATTACTATGGATCCTTGGACTGTAGCCGCACAGAAGATGAACAGTCAACCATCTCAGCCAATCAATTACCTCGCAATGACTAGTTCGATGCCACAGACTGTTGCTCAACCTCCACAACAACCCATGAATGATTATTGGGGAGTTGCAGCAGCCGCGGTACACTCTCAAACTACCAATGCTATTTCTACTTTAATTAATGATTTGTCTTCAGGTAGCGGGAGTTGTCCACCAAAGCCGATGGAGATGCAGGATTACAATCAATGGCACAAAAAGTTCAAGATTCATTTGGAGGGAAATGGAATGGAAGGCACCGAGGCATGGCAAACGATTGCTAAGGGTAATGTTGCACCGGTTTTGGAGAATACAGGTGAACCAATTCCGTTGGAGTGTTTAGCTGAGGATGAAAAGAAAAATTTGCAGTGGAGAAGAAGGCGTTCTCCCATCTATCTCAAGCTATTAAAACAGATCTTCTACATCAGTTTGGATCTTTCACACAAAAAGTTCAAAATTCACTTGGAGGGAAATGGAATGGAAGGCACCGAGGCATGGCAAACGATTGCTAAGGGTAATGTTGCACCGGTTTTGGAGAATACAGGTGAACCAATTCCGTTGGAGTGTTTAGCTGAGGATGAAAAGAAAAATTTGCAGTTGAGAAGAAGGCGTTCTCCCATCTATCTCAAGCTATTAAAACAGATATTCTACATCAGTTTGGATCTTGCACAACTTCCAAGCAGCTTTGGGATATGTTGAGACTAGTGGGAGTGGGGGCGGGAGAAGGGCGGGAGAGGGGGGGAACACCGCCGCCATAGGGGCGGGAAGACCGGCGTGGGGCTGAGGGCGGGGAGGGGATCACCGGCGTGGGGGGGAGAGGAGGGACAGGTGGCGCTTGATGGTTGGATGTAATATTATTACTTTAATATTAATTTTGAGAAGACATTTAATTAAAAAAAAAAACTACAATCTGGTATTTAAAAAAAAAAAGAAATTAAATAAAAAAAATAAATAACAATAACATAATTAAATAACTTAATAACCATTACATAAATAACCATTACATAATCCTAATAATTCCTAAATTACTTATTTAAACATTAATAAATCCTAAATTACTTATTTAAACATAAATAAATCCTAAATTAATTATTAATCCTAATTTTCTCCACTATGGAGAGTAGTTGTCCCAGGGGAAGTAGTACTCGGGTGAGACGGAACGTGAGCTGTCCCGTCCATCAGATCTCGCATCTGAGGGGAAGTAGTAGTACTCACTACGAGGGGTAGGTTGGCTATAGTAGTACTCCTCCTCCTCAATCTCCCTCAGGGCTTCCAAGTCCCCCTCAGTTGGGGAAGTCCCATGGTCTTGGGGGATGGGGATGGGGGTAGTTTGCTGTTGGGGGATGGGGATGGGGGTAGGTTGCTGTTGGGGGATGGGGGTGGGGGTGGGAGTAGTCTGGTGTTGGGGGAGTGAAGCAGCCCAGGGGGTAGGGGGCGACAACGTTAGTCGCTCCATTTGTTGATGGGCCATGACATAATCCATAGCCCAGACCAATTCCTCATCCGTCCAGTCATCATCGGCAGGAGGATGAGGAGGAATGGTTGGTTGTGCAGCAGCAGCAACAGGAGGGGGAGGTAACCAATGTTGTGGAGGAGGAGGAGGAGGATAAATAGGAGGTTGTGGAGCAGTAGGAGGAGGAGATGAGGAGAATGGTAGTCTCCGGGGGCGGCCCCGTCCCCTGGGATACCGGCGAGAATACTGCCGGATATTAGACGGGCCAGCAGCTCCTGCTTGAAAACCGTCACCCATGTTATTCATTGCTTTAGGGAAGAGGAATAGGTGTGACTGAGAATTTGGTAAGGTGTTGTATTTATAGGGTTAGAAGGATGAAGCAGTGGGGGGGAAACATTGAAATTCAGAGTTTCAAATTCAAAATTTCAAATTCAAACTTCTGGGTGGGAAAAATTAATGTTTGTACTGTGTGGAGCAGTGGTGGGAAAATTTGAAATTCAAAGTGTAAAATTAAATACTAATTAAAATTTTATTACTTTAATATTAATTATTTTTTTATTAACTTAATATTAATTATTTTTTTATTAATTTATTATATTTTCCGGTTTATATTATTATTATTATTATTATTGTTATTGTTATTATTATTATTTAATTTATAAAAAAAAGAAAAAAAAAAGAAAAAAGAAATGCCAAGTGTCACTTCCCCCCACCTCTTCCCCCCCCTTCCACTCCCCACAATTATTTTCCCCCCCACAAGGGCCCCACAAGTGCCACATGGCGCTTCCCCCCACCTCTTCCCCCCCCCACCACTCCTTATAGTCTGAAGAATCGTCATGATGGAAATGAGAAAACCAGAAAGTTGAGAATGGAGGAATTGAGAAAAGAATTTGAGAACTTCAGCTACGTGGGAAATGAAACTTTGAAGGAATTGATTCCTCGATATTGCCATCTTTTGACTGAACTGTCAAATTATGACATTAAGATTCCCATGTCAGAGTTGGAGGATAAATTTGCCGATTCTCTACCACCGTATTGCAATCAACACATTGAAATTCTGAAAGAGAAAGATACTTTTGTTGATGCACGTTTTCCGACTAGTGCTATTGGATTACACATTCTATTATGTTTTGATGAATTCGTAGGGTCGAAGGTGGATATTAAAGGGTAGAAGGTGGCTGATAATGCTCGAAGGTGAATGATACTGGTCGAATATGGAAGCCTGAATTGCAGTGTGCTGATTCGCCCATTTGGAGGGGCGAACCTGCACATTCGACCCTTACGGGGGGCAAATGTGCAAGCCTATATAAACTGAAATTTTGATTTTAATGTTAACTTTTGTCATTTGTGTTCCCCATTCGACCTATATTTCTCTCTAGTGTTCTAAACAACGTTTTGTAAGATTAATTGATATTGTTTATTAATGAAATGGATATTAAAAGGTGACTTGTGTGTTTTGTCCATATTATTATCGTTTCGTAACTGATTTAGGGATTCCGCAACTAAATTGGTAGACTGGTTTGATCAAACTACTTGTTTTTTTGACAAAAAGATCATCCACAAAGTGGTATCAGAGCCTATATGATCAAACAACTACGAATTGATAGTTTTTGAGCTGATTTGGATCCAAAATTGATCAAAATTTTTCTGTTTTGAAAGAACAATGGTTTTTGATGAAAATTGATTGATTCGGACTAGTTTTCATGGATAAAATCAAGAATTCTCTTTATTAAACTTGTTCCAAATCAATTCCGAACCAAAACCTGCAAAACATTATCAAAATCCATCAACTTTTGAAAAATTGGGATCAAAATAAATGATTTTCAAAGAATAACCGTTTTTCAAATGAACAGGGTCGAACCTAGGAGAGAAAGGTCGAACGTGTGTGTTTTAGGTCGAATCTGAGATTTTTAGGTCGAACGTGGTTATTTTGTAGGTCGAACCTAGAAGTTGTGATTGTTGTGCTGTACATTCGACCATATTTGGTACATTCTACCATACGGGAGGTTGAAAGTGGGAATTTAGTGGTCGAAAGTGAGTTTGTTTGTTATATTCTACATTCGAGTCAGCAAGAAGGGTTGAACCTCGAACTTTTCCACATTCGAACCCACGTTTATTGAAAAGGTTCGAACATAGAAGCTGATCAAAAAAATTTCTAAGTGTTACGCATTCCGGACTTCGTAGACGATATGTGGAACTTTTCAACAACACCGAGGCCTAATACTACACAACAACAGCACATTACTATGGATCCTTGGACTGTAGCCGCACAGAAGATGAACAGTCAACCATCTCAGCCAATCAATTACCTCGCAATGACTAGTTCGAGGCCACAGATTGTTGCTCAACCTCCACAACAACCCATGAATGATTATTGGGGAGTTGCAGCAGCCGCGGTACACTCTCAAACTACCAATGCTATTTCTACTTTAATTAATGATTTGTCTTCAGGTAGCGGGAGTTGTCCACCAAAGCCGATGGAGATGCAGGATTACAATCAATGGCACAAAAAGTTCAAGATTCATTTGGAGGGAAATGGAATGGAAGGCACCGAGGCATGGCAAACGATTGCTAAGGGTAATGTTGCACCGGTTTTGGAGAATACAGGTGAACCAATTCCGTTGGAGTGTTTAGCTGAGGATGAAAAGAAAAATTTGCAGTGGAGAAGAAGGCGTTCTCCCATCTATCTCAAGCTATTAAAACAGATCTTCTACATCAGTTTGGATCTTTCACACAAAAAGTTCAAAATTCATTTGGAGGGAAATGGAATGGAAGGCACCGAGGCATGGCAAACGATTGCTAAGGGTAATGTTGCACCGGTTTTGGAGAATACAGGTGAACCAATTCCGTTGGAGTGTTTAGCTGAGGATGAAAAGAAAAATTTGCAGTGGAGAAGAAGGCGTTCTCCCATCTATCTCAAGCTATTAAAACAGATCTTCTACATCAGTTTGGATCTTTCACACAAAAAGTTCAAAATTCATTTGGAGGGAAATGGAATGGAAGGCACCGAGGCATGGCAAACGATT